>ML685794.1:6315286-6328658 GCA_007922175.1 Pelusios castaneus
CTGGTCTGACCCAGTACGGCCTTTCTTATGTTCTTATGTTCTTAGATAGTGGAAGCTAACTTTCCTGCACATAACTTCTCCTCATCTTCTGATGAAGCCATTATGCCTGCGCCACCAACTACAGAAGATGACTTCAAACAATTTCAGGAGCTGTTCAAGAGGATGGCAATAGCCCAAGACATACCCCTCCAGGAGGTATAGGAGTCTCCGCACAAATTTACTCTGTATACTCCACACCTCAACAAACACAAAAATTGCTCTACCAATAAATGATGCCATACTCGAACATGCTGATGTCATCTGGCAAACCCCAGCCTCAATAGCACCTACCTGCAAAAGGGCTGACAGAAAATACTAGGTACCAGCTAAAGGTATGGACTTTATCTTTATCCATCCCCTGCCCAATTCACTGGTGATAGATGCTCTGCACCACAAAAACAAATAAAACTCCCAAAGATCCACCCCTACAGACAAGGACAACAAGTGAATGGATCTTTTAGGCTGAAAGGTTTATTCATTAGCAACCCTACAATTCAGAGTAGCCAACTACAACGTGCTACTTGCTAAATATGACCATGATAATTATAAAAAATTGAGGTGCTGAAAAAATACTTGCCTGAGGACAAGCAACAACAACTCACATCCCTGATTGATGAAAGCCAACTCATTGCCCACACATTGCTGCAAGCCGCTCTCGATGTTGCTGATGCTGCGGCTAGAACCACAGCGATAGCAATCACTATGCACCGGGCTTCTTGGCTCCAATCCTCAGGGATCCCAAAAGACCTATAAGTGAAGACAGAAGATTTACTATTTGAAAAGGACAAACTGTTTTTACAAAAAGACGGACAAGACACTACATTTCATGAAGGATTCTAAGGCAACTCTCAGAACCCTAGGTATATACACCCCATCCTTCAAGAGACGTAGGTTCCAACCTTACCAGAGATGGGAATATCAACCACCCAGACAACAAAGACCCTACTACTTATGCAGACAAAGACAGCAACAGCGAACATAATGGAGGAGACAGCCTTCTAATCAGTCAACCTCCTCTGAGTCCTCAATCCAAACAAGCCTTTGAAGGCCAGGTCGAGGGTCTGAGAACTCTCCCAAATGCAAGAATGATAAAACATTTTGGACACTTTGTTTATTCCCCTTTTCCAATCTATGGGCAGAGATCACTCCCAACAAATGGGCCCCAGAAATCATCAGCAAGGGCTATTCCATTCCTTCAGATTCATTTCACCCAACCACCCACTCTCCCCATCCCATCCCTCTTCTGGGGCCCCTCCCATGAACAACTTCTGCAACAGGAGGTTATGCACCTCCTAGAAATAGGGGCCATAGAAACAGTCCCGTCCCAATTCCATCACAGGAGCTTCTATTCCAACTACTTTCTCATGCAGAAGAAAAACGGGGGATGGAGGCTGATACTAGATCTAAATGCTTTGAACAAGTATGTCCAGGTCCAAAAATTCAAAATGGTCGCATTGGACAGGTGGACAGCCCAAGGACTATGGACAAGGACTGAAACCCAATTGCATATCAGTCTACTAGAGCTCAGAGCGGTTCGAAGAGCATGCCATCCCTTTCTCTCTCTAATATGAAGCAAAAAGATCCAAATTTTAATGGACAACATCTCTTGCATGTATTACATAAACAGGCAAGGAGGAGCTCATTCCCAATCATTATGCGCAGAGGCAACGACACTTTGGAAATGGTGCATCAGTCACCACATAATCATAACCGCCTCTTACCTGCTGGGTCACCTAAACACAACTGCGGACACCCTAAGCAGAAAGTTCAATTCCAGCCACAAATGGGAAATCAACAAGACTGTACTGCACAATGTCTTCCACAAATGGGGTACTCCGTCCATAGACCTCTTTCAACCAGCACAAATTGAAAACAGAACAGGTCTCAGATCCCACTCTCTAGGGGAAAAAGGCAGAGGCTGTTAAGGGGTTGATTTTTAGTGTCTAACAAAGTTATGAATTTAAGCTCCCAGGCTTGTGTTTTGAAGGTAGTGTGCAGATTTCCTTTGAGAATGAGATTACTGAGAGGTCAGTTGGGGACTGATTGTTTTGTGGTAAGTATTTGCCCACAGGTGATTTGGTGTGTGTCTTATTTTCCTGTGTGAGTTCATTTGAGGACGTGGGAACTGTTTGTCATGTTGTTGGTGATGTGCTTGTAGGGCCTTGTCTGAGATGCACTATGTTCTTGTGATAGGCATGAAAAGGACTTGTGGACCTTGAAGGATGTATTGTGGGGGGTGTTGATCACTGTAAGAGTGGAGATATATCTGCAAGTTTTGCATCTGTTGTGGCAGGGTTTGCTGCTGCTTTGAGTGGGAGTGGGCTATTTGTGGGGATCTTGCTTCTGATGATGATCCCTGAACCCCCTTCTTTGGGCCTTCCATCAACCCCCCAGCCTCTCAAATATCATGATCAGAAGCAAACGGTTTTTAATCTACTAACAAACCCCCGCTATATCCTTCCCCTTCCTTTTCCTCTGTGACTAGAAGGGTGTTAAAGATCCCTTGAAATGTGTGTTAACTACTTATGCTAAACAATCTGTTCAGATCTAATATTCAGTGGTGACACTTTGAGTTAGTGCCAGTCTACACTTACAGCTGTGCCGCGGTAAGAGCGCTTGAGAGCTTCCCTGCCCGGGCTGGCTCCCTGGGGGGGTGGAGTGGCCCAACTCCCCTCCAGCATGGGGGGGGCCCGCCTAGGCTAGTTGGCCCTGGGCCCCACTCTCCCCACGGGACAGCGCTGCCACCTTCTCTCTAAGAGCTTGGGCCCAAGATGGTTACACCAGTGCTGCTATTAAAGAGCGACACTTCTATATCAGCAGGTCTGGACAATTTGCCCCCGAGAACTGTAAAAGAGGTAGTTAAGGAGTAGAGCTGGGTGACTATTCCCCCCCCCCCCCCCCCGTTTAGCCAGCAAACTGAAAAAAATCGTGGGAAATATTTAGTCAGAATTTGTCGACAAATGAGAAAAGTCCATTTTAGTCCATCAAAAGGTGCATGTCTCTGTGTGTCTCCATTTATAACTTTTATCACAGTGGATGGGATACTACCTAGAGTATGGAATCCCCAGGTTTGAATCCCTGTTCTGAAAAAGAGACCTGAACCCCAGTCTGCTCCTTCTCAGGTGAATGCCCTACCCCTCGGTTAATCTGGTGTGGTCATCTCTGTTCTCCCCCATGGAAGTTACTTCAAATGAGTGATTGCAGCCTAGACATTAAGGCATTTACCTGGGAGATAGTGTGGATTCAAATCCCTTCTCTGATGAGATTACTGATAGAGGTAATAGTGTTTGATGTAATATACTTAGAATTCTGTATGGCATTTGATTTGGTATACTATGACATTTTAATTAAGAAGCTAGAACGATACAGAATCAGCGTGGCGTGCATGAAGTGGATTCAAAACTAGCTAACTGACAAGTCGCTGAGAAGTCTCCAAATGTAATTATAAATGGGAATTACCAAGTGGGTGTGTTTCTGGTGGGGTTTTCTAGAGATTGGTGCTTGGCCCTATGCTATTTCTTTAATAATGAGAGCATAAAATCATCACTGATAAAGTGTGCAGATGAGAGACAGATTGGAGGAGCAGTGAATAATGAAGATGACAGGTAACTCTTAGAGTTATCTGGAACTCTTGGTAAGCTGGGTGCAAGCAAACAATATGCTTTTAATTACTGTCAGATGTAAAGTTAGATAGCTAGAAACAAAGAATGTTGGCCAGACTTACAGGATGGAGTGTCACAGTTCAGGGCAACTGCCCCTGTATTTCCTTCTTGTAGCCCAGCAAGAGCACACACTCTAGGCTCCCAGCTTCTGAGCAGTTCTCTCTTGCATGGAAGTATTTGTGTGTCTCCCTCCAAACTGGAATTTTTCTAGGCTACACAGTGCTCTGCCTACATTGTGATATCCTCACCAAGACAGACTGCATAAACAGGCTTTGCTTTCTCTTTGAAGGGCAATTGCTCAAGTGGCCACGTAGTTCTAAGCAGTTATGTTAATTCTTTAAGCCTTGGTAAAAGCTTTATAGAGAGAACATTAAAAACAACCTACCTACCATAGATCACCCCAACCCCAGCTCTGGTCAGTTTCAGTCCTTCCAGCCCTTCTCTTAGGATTGGTCCTCTCTTCTGTCCATTTGCTGGATCAGAATAGAGGCCCGGAGTCAGTTTAGACTCAGGCTATTTATCCAAGTGTCTTTTCTTTGTCTGTTGGTCTCGGGAGAATCCTAATCACTCTCTGCCGTTCTCAGTTCCTGGAGGAAGGTAGTTATCATTCCCCACAAGTCACATATCTTCTTTGGCCTTTAATGATTCCTGAATGAAATACAGTAAGCTCTTCCAAAGATATTGCAGGAAATTGCCACATCTGCCACCGAAGGACTTGGCTCTGAGAAGAAGGACTCGGAAAGAGATTTGGGGTCTTGGTGGATGGTCAGCTGAACATGAACTCCCGGTGTGATGGTGTGGCTAAAAGGGTTAATGGAGTCTTTGGATGCATAACCAAGGGACTTTCAAGTATGAGGAAGGAGGCGATCATCCTCTTTTTGATGTTGGTGCCATTGCGTCAGGAAGAAGGGTCCAGGTTTGGGTGTCCACAATTCAAGAAGGATATTGATAAATTGGAGAGCCACAGAATGGCCTAAACATATCTTAGTGGGAGACTTAATGAATTCAGTCTGTTAAATTTTCTCCTTGTTAAGCTAAAGGGTTGACCTGATCACACTCTAAAAGTACTCATGGGGAACAGAAATTTGATTTATCGAGGACTTTTCAGCCTAGAAGATAAAGGCATAACAAGTTCCAGTGGCTGGAAATTGAAGCTAGACAAATTCAGACTAAAAGTAAAGTGTACATTTTTAACAATGAGGGCAATCAACCATTGACTCAATTTACCAAAGGTCGTAGTGGATTCTCCATCAGTGGAAATTTAAAAATCAAAATTGGGTGGTGTTGTAGATCTGCTGTAGTTGAACCACAGCTCTTGCACTTGAAGTAGGAATTTTAATTCAGGGAAGTCCTATGGCCTGTGTTACACAGGAGGTCAGACTAGATGATCATAAGATATATTCTGGCCTTAAAAATGTAGGAAAACTGATGGGATAATGATCAGGCCTTTTTTAAGGACCGCGGCAGAATGGGTCCACTCAATAGGCTTGCTCCAGTATGATTTCAACAAGTTCCAAGCTACTTGCTGCTAGAAGATGAAGGGGGTGCGTGCGTGCATGCGCGTGCGCAGGGGGAGTGCTATAAGAAGTGCACTGCTTCCAGTTGTATCTAATTAATTGAGAATGAATTCTTGCTTAATTTTTCTTTTCCCTTATGCGAGACCAAACCTGGACAGAATGACTAATGAATCAGTCTGTGGGGCCTTGACATGCATGGTTGGAGAGACCTGGGTATGGTGCTTTAACTGAAGGATTTCTTCCCCAGAGGTGCATTCCAGTGGGAAGATTTAGGCTTAG
Source organism: Pelusios castaneus (assembly GCA_007922175.1). Classification (NCBI taxonomy): domain Eukaryota; kingdom Metazoa; phylum Chordata; order Testudines; family Pelomedusidae; genus Pelusios; species Pelusios castaneus. The sequence goes on from ML685794.1 coordinate 6,320,784, forward strand.
AAACACCAAGGACACTTGGAAAAACACAGGAGTGAATCAGAAAGAACTCAGCTATGGTGGTGACAGTGGAGGAGGCAGGTTTTATGTTTGGGAAAGAGGAGTACAGTGGCTTCCCATTGGCTGTTGTCAGAATGTGGACGTATTTCGTGAACTGGAGGAAAAACTCCTCCTAGACAGGAAGTGGATTCAGTCTCCGTATGATGATTCAATGCAAGATGTCTTCTTCAGCCACTGCTCTCCCCAAAACAGACCTGATTGGGCTAGGTTCTGTACAGACACAGCATTGTTTACAGTGGTTAAAGTATAATTTGATGGGCCCCGGAACCCTCCTAATCTCCGGGCCCCCTTCCCGTATTGTCTGGGCTCCCTTCATGCATGTGTGGGCCCCAGCCCAGGTAGGCATTTGCAACCACTTCTCAGTACCACATGCATCAGTTATCGCTCCATAAAAATATTTATAATTTTATATGGCATTTATGTCTATAGCAATTATTGTCACAAACCAGCAAACACTGCATAATACAGTAAGTATTGTGATTAACAACGGTGGGGCGTAGGACCTGCCAGCAGCCAGGGCAGGGCGGAACATGTATTCCACTGGATTTTTCTATTTTTAGGGACCCTGGAACTCCGGCCCCTCAAATTTGGGGGCCCAGGAACTGCGTTCCGGTGCGTTCCCCCTTACTTTAACCCCTGATTGTTTATAATCCTAATAGCAAGAGACAGGCCCTGTCTTGAAGAACTTGCAGTTTAAGCAAATGAGACAGACAAAGGCTGGGAGGAAGGACCTAGCTCAAAGTGTGCATTTAATCTCATTCAGCAGACTAGGCACCAGACCACAACAATGTCCAAACCCATCAAAACCAAAGACAGGACCAAAGCTGTGGTTCAGCCTCCTTGCTAGATCCTGAATGCTGTGCTTTTTGATCCAGATTGAATCTGGTGTGGTGTGGACATGCTGGTTGTGGCTGAGTGAGGTGTTGGAACTGACAGACCCTTGTTAAGTGAGAGAGGGGTGCTGGCAGAGGGGGGCCCTCAACTTTGGTATTCATGTCTTTCTTTTCTGCTTGGTTTTCTTCTGGCATCCTTTTGCTCAGCCTTTGACTTCTGCCTCGTCCCCACCCTTCTTAAATTGTCCCACATAATTAGTTTACCCCAATACCTTCTTTTGGCCCCTCCCGTACTGTGGAGGATGGGCCATTCTTGTCTTTATTAGGCCCTTTGTGGGTGTTTCCCACCAGCCTTTGCCCCACACCATTCACTGATCTGGAAGCTTACAAGTAGTGAAAGCTTAGACAGATGACTAGGGAAGAATATAAAAATACTACTTGGGAATGCAGGAGTGAAATCAGGAAGGCCAAAAAACAATTGGAGTCACAGCTAGCAAGGGACAAGAAGGGTTTCTACTAGTATGTTGGTACTAAGATGATGATGATCAGGCGAAGTGTGAGCCCCTTACTGAATAGGGGAGGCACCCTAGTGGCAGATAATGTGGAAAAAGCTGAAGTACTCAATGCTTTTTTGCCTCTGATACAGTCGGCTCCCACACAACTGCCCTTGGCATCTTTGCAAACGGGGCACACTGTTGACTCATATCCAGCTTCTTGTCCACTGTAACCGCCAGTTCCTTTTCTGCACAACTATTGCCCGAACCATCACCTTCAACTATCTGGGCCAGAGTACTGATTGCAGACTCCCTGTCTCGTCTCTGAGGGCATCTTCCTAGGAAGGATAGTCAGTTTGCATGCTTCCTATTTGGTTAACCAGGGGGGTAACTAGGCCACCTGCTGAACAAGTCTACTCCCATAGGCACGGACAATACGAGCCAGATGCTGAAGCTGGGGGGGCCTTTGAGTTACCTTATTAAAAGCTGAGTGAACATGGACTATGAAATGACTTTGCAAAGGGCAGGCGTTTGAGAGAAGCTAATGTAACCTGATCCAGAGTCCTTTGTAGAATGAAATTTACTACAGTTGTGATCTTTGTGATCTCCTACATAATGAGCAGTTTTTACATGGCATCATTTCAAAAATCTAAAACTAGAAAGGATGGTAAACAAAATAATAATCAGCATATGAATAAAGGGCTTTCTGGCAATAAATTTCTCCTGCATTAGATGATGATGGAGATGCATGCCAAGAAATTATTCAGAATTTGGTCAAATGTGTAAAATTAAGCTAGTAATATAATCAAGATATGTTGGATTCTTAAATTCAGGCATTTCTAGATGGTTGGAGCACAACAAGGCAGTGATGCACATATCTTTGTAGGCAGAGTCACTGTGGCCAATTGGCAACTGAAGCGTCCATGCTTAATGGCAGAATTGTGTACTTTAAACTGGAATCTGGAGCACAATGCAAAATTAGTGCAAGGAATATAATAAAGCTGAGGCTAAGGAAATAGATCAGAAAATATAGCTTGTTTTGTAATCAAGACATTGACTACCTGTACAAGGTGAAGTACCTAGGGAAATTTGCTAGCATAACTTTTTCAAAGCCAGTGAGACTTAACTTTCCAAACACCAAGTATCTTATCGGTGTTGGAATTAAAGTTTTCTGTGCCACAAAGCTAATCAACATGTTAGCCAAACAAACAAGGAGTCTGGTGGCAGTTTTAACTTTATTTATCTCATGAGCTTTTGAGGGAGAAAATCCCACTTCGTCAGATGCTTGAAGAGGGGAACTTTCCTTGTTTGTTTTGCTGAACTAGAATAACATGGCTTGGAACTTGATAACATGTTAGCTGCAAATGTAAGATAATAAGAGCATATTTTGGACAGTCTCAGGTATTTCCCAAGGCCTATGATGTCTGAAAGATGAATTCCTTTTGGGGTTTTTTTGTTTTTTGGGGTTTTTAAAGGAATTCCTGTGATCCATCAACTAAGAAATATTCCATTTGCCATATGGAATAAAGTAACTAAACTTTACACAACGATAAAACTGGGAGTCATTGAAAAGTAAGACTGTCTTACAGGCAGTGTTAATTGTTCAATTGGAATCCAAAATCCAAGTCAAATATTCATATGAATTGAGCCATGTGACTTTTTTTAAATAAAAGTTTTAAAAATATGAATATAGATTAACTAAACTGTTGAAGAGGCTGCTATGTTTTTAAAAGTCAAAATATTACTTGCAGTATTTAGAGCTGGTCAAAAATTCCATTTTTTTTCTCAGCAAATCTTTCATTTTAAAAACAAATGCCATGAAAACGTTTTTGTTTTTGATGATAACCCAAAAACTACAGCAAAGAAATTCTTTTTTAATTTTTAAAATAGTTTTGGGATTTTTTTTTAAATTGGGATTTTGGTAAAAACTTCTGATTTCCCCCCACCCCCCACCCCCCAATCAGAATTGAGTTTTCAAAAACAAAAAACCATGAAACTCCCCTCCCAACCCCCTCCCCGAATTTTGTTGGTTGGCTTTTTTTGGTGGAAAACTAGAAAACTTAAACCACAGTGAAAATTTTCCATGGGCGGTGATTGTTATAATTTTGTTTAATGAGCTCTAGTGTGGGAAATAACTGTAGGAGACAAATCTTAAACAACAATTTGAATATAACATTTAGACAATATACATTTAAACTGAATGACATTCTCCTAGTTCTGCTCCTGAGGTAGTCTGTGACTAATTTCACAAGTTTCTGAGGAATTACAAGGTGTTGAAGCTATGTGGAAATCTTGAACCTATTTATATTCCATATGGAAATTATGGGCCAGATCCTCTCTTCAAGGGAGCTACACTGATTTACAGCAGCAGACGCTATAACAGGCACCATGGTCTGTTTCTCCTTTGCAGTTTTGTACTGATGTGAGAAGAGAGTCACATACTTAAAATCTTTCGCAGCTTTAGAATCATTATTGTGTGCTGGATTCTAGGCTGGGTTAAAGATAGATTATTTATTTATTTTAAAAAACAAAAATTTTTCAAATATCTTGTGATCAGTTTTTACCTGTGATCAGTTTTTACCTGTATCTTTTCTCTCAGATATTAAAACACATGTACATATAATCATAGTGGATTTCCTTAACAGAACTGTGAACAGATCACCTTGAAAGAGACTTTGATGGCCATGAAATTCATGGAGTGAAACTTATCCTGTTGCTGCTTCAAAATTAGCAGCATTTCAAATCACAGTGACAATCCTGCCTTGAATAATCTGAAATTCTGTCATAGTCCTGTTGAGGAAAGAAATGATTATTAAAACACACATTTGTCATTTATGTGCAGAAAAACACAAGCACAAGACAATGGCTATTTTGTCCTTGCCTAGGATAAGTGATTGTTATGGAAACAATTGGATGGCTAAAGAGCAAACAAGAATATAAAGGATCATAAAATCGCAGTGTGACCCTGGCAAAGCCAAGAAGATGACTGATTTCTATTTGACAAAGACACAGATTTTCTGTTCATTGATGGATTGCTAATCTGTCTTGATAGCGATTTCAGAAATACTCCGTACATGTAAAAAAAAATGGTGATTGCTCGGATCAAATTATGATTTGAAGGGCATGGAATGCAGGAGGTTCCAATTGTTGGCAACTGATGGATATCTTCATAAGTGAGGAGCATCAGGAAAACCTACGAGAGCACATCTTCTCTGACTGAAAGCACCCCAAGAGTAACGGGCTGGCTGAGAGAACTACTTAGAAAAACCCCTTAAGGAAAGGATAAAAATCCTTTAAATCATGATGATAAAGACCCACTTATAGCCATGCTGGATCTCGGAAGTTGAACAACAGTATGAAGTATACGTATAGCCTTCACACAATTGCTAAAGGTAAGATACAAACTTTACTTCCACAAACCCTCAATCACTCAAAGCTACCAGCGGTTCTCTCCAGTCCTATGCTATCACTTAACAGCTGATTTACAAAGTGCGTGTAAAAGGTTAGCCTTCTGACTTGGTGCAGAACAATGGAAAACCAAGTCTGGTGTCTGAGTGACCACAGAGTTATTTTAGTTGGTGGCATTGTCAAAGCTGCTGGCAGAAGTCACAGCGTAACTAGCCTGAACTGAGCCATATTAGTGGCTGCATTTGCAGGAAAAACCCAGCAAGTTCCCTGCAGGACTGAAACTCTAGAGCTGTGAGTAATATTTCCAAATCTGGTGGCTAGTTGCCTTGTAGGACTGAAGTGACTAACGAGGAGGATAAAAGAACACTCATATTCTCAGTAAGGCCGTAACGGTGCCTGGTTTGGGGGTGGCTGGGAGTCATACTTCTGAGTGTGCCCCATCAGAATCAGCTGTTTCCAGGAGCTGGAGTGACTCAGTCTGAACTGTCTGCTCATGGAGTTCACACCAGTGTTGGCCTTCTCGTCACCTATCTGCTTTACTACCTGTGAGTACACAGGCCTCCCCATGTTACTTTTTGGCTGCCGAATATTTCAAGAGCCTCAGGTGGGCCAAGGAAGCTTTGTTTAAGCCTTTTGTTTGTCTGGGCTCAGTCTGCTCAAGGAAGGGAAGGTAATGATTAGAGATAAGCCTCTGAATCTAAACAGGTCCAAACGTTGCTGAAGGTAGGATCTGGAGCTAGATTGGAGCTTGGCACCTGAAGTCCCTCTTGTCTGCATGGTGCCTAGCACAATGGATCCTGCTGCATGCCCAGGGCCCTTAGATGCTACACTAATACAAATCATCAGTAAGCTCTAGTTAAAATCCTGGCAGACTGCTGTGGTGAGACTCCAGCATGTGGGCGAGTGTGTGTTTTGTGATTTGTTCCCAAGAGATTAATGCCTTCTCAATGCTCAGTTGTCAGCACTGATATGACTACATCTTCCCATGCTTCATTCCAGTCTATCCTTAGCTGAGTTAGTGGGAGGAGAATCTTGAGTTCCTCTCTCTGTGGATGTGGAGTCTCCTTCCTTTCGGTATATAGAATCCCTTCCCTGTGATACACATTAACATCTGCTTCTCTGAGGAGCTGGCAAAATTATACTCTTAATGGAGCCCTGGGGAAGAAGCCTGGTTTGCTCCCATAGAGCAGGTAAAGGCTCGAATTCACATCAGCATGGCTTATACCTGGAAGAGCAGAGTTGATTTGTTATGAAATGCAGAGAGAGAGTGAATCTGCTGAACAGTGAACCCCAAGAGTTCAATTACCCCAGCTCCTACCTCAGAAGGTAACCATGGAAACATCATAATCCAAGGCATCCCTAGTCCCTGAGCAACAGCAAAAATAAATAGTCAATCAAAATCCAAATCCTGAGCATGGCAGTGATGGGAGTAGGACCTGTTGTGTGTATACAGCATTGGTGCCATGTTAGGGTCCTTTGAGTTCTGTGTGGGCTGTGCCATTGGGCAGGCTGTTTGGGCCTATGGACAGTACAGAATCCTTGGGTACCAGTTGTCCTCTTGTATGTATAATTATGATCGATGAAACGTGTATGTATGTTTGTGTGTGTCCAGGTATGGTCCCAACTTTCTTGAGGATGCTGAATTTATGCATACACTTGGGACTCCCACATGGGGGGTGGACAGGGTACATTTTACAGGGTCTGGAGGCCCTGGGGATCCTGCCCCAGGCTGCAACCCCCATTACCAGGGACCCATATTGCAAGTTTTGTACTGGGCCTGAAAAAATTATGCTTGGGCCCTGCATACACTGCTTTTGTTAGTGCTGGGTGTGTGTATCTGGAAACTGGTGGCTCAGCTGGCAAGGTGTGATGGACAGTACTAAAGTATGTGAGGATTTGCTGTTCAGTGTATTGCATTGATTTGCCTGGCTGCATGTGTGGTGTGTCTGAGATTCTGCCTATGTGCCATGCATGTAAAGTATGAAAGTATTATGTTTTGTTTGTCCATATACATGGGCAGTATTTGTTCTCTCGGGTGTGTTGACTGTGTGATTTGATATAGGTTCGTTGGCCATTCACTGTACTGTGTACCATACCTTGAATGGAGCCATAGTATTAAGGAGCTGGGTGTATGCAGTATTTGTATGTGTTGTGCCCCAGATGTGAGTGTGTGGGTTTTTATTTTGATTTGCTTGTTATCTGAAGGGGTGGCTCTCTTCATTTCATACAATTGCCATGTCTTTGAGAGACCTGCAAGTGGAATTGCATTTGTATGGAAGCATATTCATTTTGTGTGTGTGAATGAAACAGAATTCTGACGGCATTTAAACAGCACACTTGTCTACAGGATTTTCCTTCTCCTAGTTTCATTCATTTTTACAACTGAAGGTTTTAAAGGGACAGTGACAAAATATAACATATCTATATTGTGGGTTTTTTGGTTTTGTTTTTTGGGGTTTTTAAAGGAAAACTCTTCTCTGGATCCCCCTAAACCTGACAGTCCCTCCAAAAGAACTAAAACACTTAAAAACCCTATCTTTTCAGCTAGACAGCCCACTTGCCTGCTCAAGCCACTTCCCCAGCCTGAGCAGAAGTGTGAGTGCCAGATTTCCGAAGGCCAATGTTTCCCTATCAGGGAAGAATCTTTAAAAACAAAACAGTATTTACATCTCAATTATATTGTAGGCCTGTCAACTCTCTCAACATCCCTAACTTGTGGGTCTCTCTGCAAACAGGTCTACAGCGTGAAAGCATGCCGAAACATATGTTTGACCTCCTGGGTGGTGCAGTGTTATGCCTGGCTGTGCATGTGCAACTTTTGCCTTGCATTGTGTTTGCAAGGCTTGTGCATCCACCTCATCTTGTTTAGTTAGCGTGTGGATTTGGGTGTATTTTGTGTGTGTAACCCCTTTGCCAGATTCCTAACCTTGCTTACATCCTTACATGTGTATAGCTGCCTGCGTTTCCTAGTTTATCTGGGCAGTGGTCTTTGTAGAGTCTCAGGCAAGCCGATCCAAACCAATTCCTTCAGGCAGTTTTCTTTCTTTCTTTCTTTCTTTCTTTCTTTCTTTCTTTCTTTCTTT
>ML685794.1:6328668-6363416 GCA_007922175.1 Pelusios castaneus
TTTCTTTCTTTCTTTCTTTCTTTCTTTCTTTCTTTCTTTCTTTCTTTCTTTTAAAGCAAGACAAATGCCAAACAAGGAGAGGGTGTCACAGAGGCTGATGCCTTCTGGGAGCTGAGGCTTTTTTGTGGCATTAGCATTGAGCAAGAAGCAAAAATGAGGAAGGTGTGAAATCTGAATAGTATTAATAATGCTGGCAGAGACTGCCTGTACCAATATGTAATTGGAAAGTTTATGATGCCTGATTGTGTGTGTGTGTGTGTGTGTGTGTGTGTGTGTACATGTGCACCCTTTCTTTTTTCCCTTTCCCCTTCTAATAATGTCCTGCCTACAATTGGATGTCAGCAAGCTGGTTGCCATGGCTACTAAATGGAATCCATGCTGTCTGAATTATTAAACCAGGCCTTTTCTTCAGAGCTGCTGCTCTGTTGAAGAAGTCACTTTAGGTGGTGCAGTTTGTGCAATGAAGCATTTGCTAAGGCTTTTGGTGTCTGGGGTGGCTTCAGACACAGCAGGAGAATGCAGCAGAAGGCCTTGATAGTGAGCTTGACATAGGTAGTTAGAGCATCTTCCTTCAACCCTCCATCCTCCCAAATGTGTGCATTCAAAGATGTGTGCTGACTTATGGGGATGGAGGGTACCTTTAGAGGGATCTCCAAGCCAGTTTTCTCCAGCCCTCTGCCTGAAGGAAAAGGGCTGGACAGTACCATTGCTGGAGTATGAGGGATAAGGACCCAAACCAATATTGTTTAGTGCTGATTGGAAGGACTCCACGGTGCTTTAATTGGTTGGTGGTTTTGAGTGTATTGGGTAATGAGGTGGGTGGCTGAAGTGTGCTTTCCCAAACATGCCCAGAAGTGTCATAGGGGCTTTGGACTCTCTGCCCGCCCACACATACCCATCAAGCAAGTATGCTCTGTGGCCATCCTGTCAGTAGTGGAGAAGATTTGGTGCTCCAGCATGAACGTGTGGGACAGATTTGGTGTTTGGGTGTGAGAGTGAAGGCCTGGCTATTACTCTCTTGGTGGTTTCGAAACGGATGTCCTTGGTGTTCAAATTCTTCACTCCAGTTAGCTGGTTTCTAAAGTGAATTTAGTACTGCTGAAAGCTGCTGGCTTGGCAGTTCTGTAGCCAAGCTCTGTAGGATCCACAGACCAGAGACAGACAGTAGCAGGGCAAACCTGTTCCCTCAGAGAACCTCTGTACTGTGAGAAGGGAGTTCAGCCACCATGTGCATCAAGTCCTTTGCCTCTATGGCTTAGTAGAAAGCATCTAGTGGTGGGTTTTGGGAGGTGAAACCTCTTTTTGCTAGGAACGGGACTGAAATTTCTCATGTGTCTGGCACAACTCAAGCAGGATACCAATTGATGCTCTGGTGGTGCCTTTTTCCCCTCACTCCCTGGGTAAACCTGGCTGTCTCTTGGTGCCATTGAAGGGGACATAAAGAATGTTATAGTTAACAGAGCATATGGACCTGAGTCCACTCATCAAAGCCACTTTAATAGGTTCTGTCGTCTCCTCCAGTCTCTTCCCTTGCTTTGAGTGACAGCATTCAGAAAATTGTTGCTAACACCTGTAGCTGTTGCTGACCTATCTCACAGCATGGACCATTGATCTGCAGTCACAGCTTCGAGCCTAGGCTTCTATCTGGAAACTTTTAATATAGAAACTTCATTCTAAGTGTTAGGCCCTTGCAACACACATACCTTAAACCTGCCTTTGCCCAGATGGGTAGGTGGGAGGCAGGGGAAACCATGTGTTGCAGTTGCTCAGTTCTGAGCATTCTCATGCTGCTCCACCAGTCGACCATGACCTGGGGAGGCGACTCTTTCGTGGAGCTAAGGGAGGAATTCAGTCTCTTGTTTATTTGACCATAGATCATTCCATATTTCTCCTGAAAGAACCCTGAGCCTGGTTTAGACTTGATCCCTTGGGAGGAGAGAGGGACTGCTGTTTTGAATCAGCAGCATTCAGGTATTTCAGGATTTTTTTTTGTTTTAGCAAAGGGGAGAAAAGATCAGGAAAAACCCTTAGCTTTTCTCTCATGCGCTTCCCTGGGAGTGCCTGCCTGTTCCATGTGGACCTAGGAGAGGCATGCTTAATGGAACGACATGGAATCTAGTCTGGAATGCTTTGCATAGATCCTTGGAAACTCTTTTCTTTCTAGATTTTGCTGAAATCGAGGTTGAATATGTCTCCAAATTCAAGGCCCCTTTTACCCAAGGGGCAAAATTTTATTAATTTGTCTTATTGCTCTTTAGTGTTTAATTAGGGATGAACTCACACTGTAGTCATTTATTCAAGAATAATTTATTCAGGAATGGCTCTTGAAAATTGGGATATGAGTAAGAGCCATTCTTGGCTTGCACAAGCAAAGCCGTCACTGGTGTCTTCCATCCACATTGTTGATCTCAATAATTGGCCCCGAACCTGGATCCCCTTATTCTCCCCACCATCTGCCTTGTGGTTCCAAGCCATGCTTTAGCGGTTGGCTGAGAATGTGATGATCATCAAGGAGGACTCTTCTTAAAGAACGTGGTGTGTGTGTGAGAGATGAGAGGTTTGAATGGTGGGGTTATGCTTCTGTGATTTATTATGTACCACTTAGTATATGATTTTGCTGGTTGGATTTAGAGAGGTGTCCAGCGTGTTAGTACCTTTGAAAACCAGGCTATGGGCATGTTAAAAAACTAGAGATTACTGGGCTGCAAGGAGCTCCAGTTTGTAAAGGGAATTTAATGACATGAGTGATTTGGCAGCCAGGATTGTTCCTTGGCAGCGATACATGACCTCGTTCACCCACAGGTTGACCCTCCCCTCTCCCCTGTCCTAGAGAACTTCCTTCCAGCCGTGCCCTGATCAATGTCTCCGCATTCTGCCACAAATCCCACCCAAAGTGGGGGAGAGCAAGGCTGGAGTGTGTGAGGTGTATTAGTTCCTCTCTACAGAGACAGGAGGTGGATGTGGTTTTGGATCATTACAATTGTTTTGTTTTTCTCATCTACAGCCAAGGAGTAAGTTACCGGGAGCTGAACTTTTAACAGCCATGCACACTTGAATTCCCAGGCACGTGGCTCTTTACTATTCTAATTATGCAAAATGGGCCAAGCCTTTCTCCATTCTTCTCTGCTTGTGTGTGTTTGATGTGCCTGGACATTTCTTTTTCTGTTTTGATTGAGCTCAACTCTCCGTTTCTCCTTTGTTATTCCGTCTGCCCCCTCTGGTATGTGTGAGTTCTCTTTCTGATTGTCAGAAATTTCTTTTCCACTGTGTGGGCAGGAGACAGATTTTAACTGTCTCTCTTTTTTCCATTTTTTAAAATCATTCTTTTACCCCTCTTACTCCTCCTTTTCCTTGCTCTTTTTCATTCTCTCCTTCTCCCCCTCCTCTTCTCTCTCCCTCTTCCCCCTCCCCTCTCCCCCCTCCTCTGTCTTCTTTTCTCTTCATATTACAAATAATGTCTCTGGAATAGTATCGTAACCTCACCCAGCTTAAGTGCAGGAGCCATGCATTTAATTCAAGGTAAGCTCTTGCTTTTGGTTGCTGTTTGTAAGGTTGGTGTTTCCAGGTAGCTTTCTAAAAGTAGATAATGCTGTGGTTTTTGGTTTTGAGGTTTTTTTGGGGGCATCTTGCATTCCTACCTAGCACAAGAAACCTTAAACTGGAGCCAGACTCCAGAGAGTGCTGCTACCTGTTGGAGGGTGGGGTGGAGGAGAGAATGGCTGGCTTTCTGCTCTCCAACCCTTCTATCCCCTTTAAAAATATATATATATAAAATATATACTTTGAAAAATCCTCTCTGGACTGTGGTTGCCTCATTGCTTTTGTCTCAGGAAGAGACTCAGTCTCTGAGCATGAAAAATTTCCAAGGCTTTTCTTCTCTTTTCTTACGGCAATGCTCTGAGCCCTGGGTCTATATTGCTGCTTAAGATGAACCGTGCTGAGGAAATACAAGCGGAGAGACCGGAGGCTGGTTAAAGGAAGCAAAGTGCTGTGCGGTGTCACTTACAGGTCTCCCCTCTGATGGATCTTCTGCACACTGCCCTGTCAGTATCTGTGTGGGGGTGTGTTTGTGTGTATTTTCTTCTCCCAGCACCGCCACATTCCACTCCAGATGATTTACACTGCACTTAGGTGTGTTGAAGTTCAAAGAGGAACTTCTTCATAGGAGAAGTCTTTGCACCTTTGGGGCTTTGCTGTGCTCAGGAGAGGCTCTGGCTCAACAAAGTTTTTATTAAGGTAGCCTTTGTGCGTTCTGAGGTGATTCAATTACTTTAAGGTGGATCCTTTCCTTCCTTAGGATGAGCTTTGCGTGAGCGGAAGCTCAGAGAAAGGAGCAGGGCAAGATGCCTTTCATTGGGACGGCAAGCTGAAGGAAGCTGGTGATGGATGGAAGTAGTGAGCTCTGTGTATGGTGTTGGATTTATTCTGCCTAGGGTTTTTTTTAAGGTAGTTTGAGGCTGTTTACAGCAATGCTGGTAGCTTTTTCTTCCACACAGGCAGAGTGTTCTAGCTCCTGCTTTATTGATGCCAAACGCCTCAGGTTTCAGTCACATGTTCTGTGTGGACCCCATTCACTGGGGCTGCAGAAATGATGCTTCTACTCACTTTTCTCCATGCCTGGGCCAAGTGCTATACAAAACAATCCTTCTTGTTTAGATATTGGGGTCTGTGAGAGTCTTCTGTGATGGGTGGATGCTTGTCTTAAAATGCTGAAGGCTTAGATTTGTTCCAGGGGTGCCTATAGTCCAGAGGCATTGGAACAGTTTTATAGTGGGGTGCTGACGGCCACTGAACAAAACTGTGTATGTGATGGAAACCACTTCAAGCCAGGAGATCTGACTGCACCCCCAGCATCAGCACCCGAGTTCTAGTCTCAGAGCGGGATTGTGCCATCCATCCTTTGCTCTTCTCTCTTGGCTTCCTTGAGTGACCTAGCTTTGTGCCCCAGTGATGCAGCCTCCCAGCCCCTATTATTCCTTTGTCTTGGCTGGTCTGTGGGGTACAGCTTGAGTGAAGCAGTTCTGGACCCTGTTGGCACACTGATTCATTTTCTCTCTCTTCCCCCTCCCCCCGCCTGCCTGCCTGACCTTTTTTCCCAGCAATGCAACTCTGTATTCCTTGTTTTTCTACCGTGGCCATTCTTTAATGACTTAGCTCAGTTGCCTGCTAGTGTGTGGCTGTATGCTCTTGTGAGCTACGACTCTGAGTGCTGCTTCCATCTGGGTTTCCCTTCTTGGAAACCTTGTTTCCCCTTCTAAAGGTGTTCTGGAAAGCCCTCTCAGGCTACAGCTGTCCATGGGAACTTCCATTGCCCATCGGCTGTTTAGCCTGCTGGGCTTGCTCAAAGGCCTGAGGCCTCTATAATACAGGGTATCTCTTTTTCTTTAGAAAGCTTGTACCCCTGATTTACCCCCCTTCCCCCCATCTTTATGCCATGCCTCAGGATGCTGTAGGAAGTGGATGACTCTCTGAATTGATACATATCTGTGGTTCCAGCATGGAGTTAGAAGCATCATACTGACAAAGGTCTGTTGGATGGGATGTGAAATTGCAGCCTTGGCTCCTGTTGGCATCTTTGGCAAGATCTGGAGCATTACTGCTCCAGAATCCTGGCAATACAGCTACCAGCTGAGTAATGATTCTCCTGAACATATTCCAAATGTCTAGCTTTTTAGAGACATTCCCTTCTACTGCCTCCTCCTAAAATCTTTTTTGTGTAGAGTGACTATTGCAGAATAGCTTCTGTATACAAGGACAGACTCTATCTGCTGCCTGTCACCTTGCCCAAACCAGCTACAAACGGTCCTCCAATAGTTCCCAGGGTGTCTGGACGCAAAGATGCTGTCAGGGGGCCTTCCTGGCAGCACTGCACAGGAGACAAATGGAAAGTTCCTTGGCCAGTTTGCTTAGCTCCTGGCCAGAGGGAAAACCAGGCATTGCTTTTTGGAGGCATTCAGAAGGAGCTGATAGCAGAAGGTGTCCCAGGCAGTGTGACTTCCTCTGTACCCTCTCCCCACAGGAACTGGGAGCCAGGGCTGGATTAAGGTAGGGGCTTTAGGGCCTGTGGTCCTGGGTTCTGGCCTAAAGGAAGGCTTGGCCAAAATCTGGCCCTGGCCGAGTGGTGTGCTGCTGCCACCCACCATCAGCCTACCCGCCCTATTCCCAGGCTGGGGTAGAAGCGCCAAAGGCCCCCCCCCCCACTAGCTAGCTGGGCTATGAGCCCTGAACCCCCACCCCCTCTGTGGCACCACTGTGCCATGGCACCTTCCCTGCTGCTGGCCAGGCTGCGAGCCCTGGATCCCTCTGTCTCAAACCTCGCTCCCCCCCCCCTCCGCAGTGCCAGCGGGGCTGTGGGCCCTGGACGCTGCCCCCCAGCACCAGCTGGGCCGGTCCCAGGCTGGGTGCCACTGTGGTGGGGGTGGCATAAGAGTGGGAAGCTCTGGGGCCCCCAGAGCCGTGATCCAGTCACGGAGGGAGCTGTCCCAGTGACCATCCTCTATTGCCTTCCTTTCATTCCCATGATGAGGGCTATTGTACATTCCCCATGGCTCTTTAAATCCTAAACGGCTACGTATTAGAGTGAGGGACTCTCTCTGAGCACCTTGCTTCTGTCCTTGATGGATTATTACTTCTGCCCTGAATGTGCTCCTTAGTAAGGAATTGGGCTCCAAGCCTGGTGAAGGTCTGGGCTGCAGTGCAGTTATAATGTGCTTTGCGTCCTGTCCACACACACAGAGGACTGAGCCGTATTATGTCCCAGCTAGGCACTATTATGGGCAAGAGCTGGAGTGTGCATTCGTGTAGCATAGATGGATGTCTGCTGCCTGCTGTCTTGTTCCGTCAGCTAACCTTCTCTCTGCTGCCTGTGAAGGAAGGCATGCATTAAGAGTTGTGGATCGAACCCTACACAGGGGCGTTTATGGGCAAGCTTCAATTTTTGTTCGGCGTGAATAAAATTCCTCCATCGATTGTGACTTTGCAGCCCCTCTCTCCTCCCCCTGGCATGGTTGAGTCAATGCAGCCTACCCACTGAATCCAGTACAGTGACTCAGTCTTTTCATGCACTGGGGTGAATCACTCACAATGACTATAGTGACAGCTGAAAAGAGAAAACAATTGCTGCCCTCCCCCCTCCCCCAGTGACCCCTGGTTCTTTGGCACAGGGTCCTGGAGACTGGAGCCAAAGCTCCCTGAACTTGTCAACCCCCTTGACCTACATCTATAGACTGAACCCAGGCACTTTCTGTTCATGTCCTGTGCGTTGCCAGCACGGGCCCAGGATCCAGAAGTTGAGCCTTGGGGATTGAGCTCAGGCCTGTTGACTCTAGTGTGAAGTGACATCCACCAGCTAAAGTTGGCTGATGTGTGGGGCTTCTACTAGTGGGGGCTGGAAGCCCTGGCCCACTGGCTGAGGTGGGGTAGGGTGGGGAGGACTTGGAGGCCCCGGCCCGTTGTCTGTGGTCGGGTGGGATGCAGAAGGCAGCTGGTTTGGAAGCCTGGCTCTATTACGGGTTGTCGTGGGAAGGGTGGGGGTGAGGCATCTCCTCAAGTAGTTTTGTCAATGTCTCTTCTGATTCACTCCTGCTGCAAATACGGAGCGAAACCAGACTCGGCTGACGATTTGGTGACTTTCCTCCGGCTCGTTTTGCCCACCGCAGGCCTTTTGAGTGCATAAGAAACATCTTAACCCCAGCATGAATGACTGCCTGGAGCCAGAGCCTTCAAAATGCTCTTTCCTGCTCTTCTCCCTCATGCTGCTGGTGTGACAGATGGCAGCACTCATCTGCTCAGTTGGTGGCCAGGACACTTTGTTTGCTGCTCTGCTGAAGGCCTGGACTGAGTCTGTGTCTGGCCCCCTGGGACCGGAGATGCTGTTTTAACAATAGGAAGATGCTAATTGCCTTCCTCAGCCCATCCCCCCCCTTCAATCCCTACTGTGCTTCTGAGAGAGATTCTCTGAATCCTTGCAGAGATGGAGGGGTGCCATCCTCTAGCACCCTCTTCTCCATTCCCGTGGCAGGCTAGGCTGGGTGTAGCATCAGGGCTGGTGACTGTTCCAGGTCATGCTGTTCCTCCCCGCTGGAGGGATCTCTCTGCTGGGAACAGGATTCAGTCTGGTAATTAGTGCAGCAGCCACGTGGCTCGGGTTTTCAAGGTTCGTGATCTCATTCAAGTGAAAAATCAGATGCCGCAGATGGAGCTGTGTTTCACAGATTGGTGTGGATTATTGGTGGTACGTTTAATCTGTAAGAGTGAGGTTAGTGCCCTACGTGCTGTTAGGGTCCTAGCACCCTGCCTCCCACCCTTTGCTCACTTTTGGCCAAACCCTACATCCCTGGCACATTTCTTTCTGTTGTGCTTGTTGCTCTTACTGCCTCCCCTCCCCCACCTTATCCCTGGCTTGGCTTCCCACCATCAGGTCCCTCCTCCTTCCTTATTCCCTGAGGCTGAAATGAAGTGCTGGAGTATTTCAGAGATGTCAAAACATACCATTAGTTGCAGCTGTGAGGTCTTCTGCCCAGGGAGCAGCCGCTGAGCTCCATGTCAGGCTGAGATATGGGCACCGTTTGCTCAAGCAGTAAGTTTGGGGTGGGCAGAGGAGGGGCTGTTGGAGGCTAGATGCTGGCTCTGAGATCGCCAAGCCCCCTTCTCTCTTTACCCGCTTCTCTTTGGTTCACAATGACACTGATGCAGATTAAGACTCCTTTCTCGCCCCCTTGTGCAGAGATGCTGACTGGCCAGACAGAGGACTCCTGGGCTAAGATGCCCGTGATTAACTCATCAAAAGCATATAACACACCCAAAGCTGTACATGAGTGTGAATTGTGTCCATGTAGCAGGATGCTGAGGCTGGGAGTCATGTTGAAAGCCTGCTGGGAGATGGTCTCAGGCTGTGGCTGTGGGCTATTTCCTGAAGCAGGTTTGAAGGCTGGTTCTTGGGACCAGATTCAGGTAAGAACAGGTGTTGCTTGTTTGGGTGGAAAGGGCATGGCTTCCTGAAAGTTCTCAAACATGGTAAACTGTTCCGTGGTGTGGCCCATGATGTTGTGTAAGTGGGCATTGACTCTCACGAGCTAAGCCGAGGTCAGGCCTGCCGAGTGCTTCTAGCCGGAGGAGGCCCCCTGAGAAAAACCAGCATGCTGCAGGGAAGCACTGTGAGTGCTATGAGTCAGCCTTGAGCTGGGGCCACTGAGGCAAGAGGTGCCATCTGTCAGATGAGACGGGACCAAAGTCCTGCTCGTATGTGGTCATTAAATCTGACACGATGCTTTTCCCAAGTGCTGAGAGTACATTTCCCTTTGGTGTCGTTACTGCATTCCACCTCTGAAAACAGCCCTGCAGTTTAAATTGAATACAGCATTTTTAAAAACAGTTTTCAAAATCTCATCTAAACAAATAGTCCCAGTGCTCAGACCGCCACCCCCCCTTCTTTTTTTTTTTTTTTTTTTTAAATAAAGAAAAAGAACAAATGTTAGAAAATACCTGGGGGAAAGGGGGTCACAGCAGCAAAGTACAAGTGTTCAAAAGTTAGGTTCAGTCAGAATTAAGGTAGCCTCCACCCTGATAAGCTGGTTCCCTTTTTCTTATCTTGGCAAGCAAACTCACAATTGTCTGTCTAAATTTCTTTGCAGAGGTTGGGCTTAATTTCTTCTCAGGGTTCACAGAAGGTTGGTATCTATAAATACGCCTGAAACCAACCAGAAAGGGTTCCTTTAAGTGCTGAAATGTAGACAACACTGGATATATAATGAGGCTTCTCCCTGTCAGATGAATGCACAGAGAAAGCTAATTAAGCCATGGCTAATATTTCCAAGGAAGTCCTCTGGTTCAGCAAAATATTTGTGTTGACCTGTTGTGCTGTCACTACACTGCAGAGAAAAGGGGAGCTTCAATTCATTGTCCTCAGTGCAGTCTGCATGCTTTTATATCCAGGAATATCTGGGATGTTGTATGAGCTTCCTCGCCGTAGCCCCCCGGCAGTGTCAGCCGAAATCTCCGGCACTTTGAGTAGTCACTATCTACACGCCTGGGAAAAGATCCCCCATTAATGCCAGTGCAAGCTTCCTTACCAGGGTGCCTTGTCAGACAGCTTGCTGAAACTGACAAATTTTCGAGGCAACAGAAAGAGACGGATGTTGAAGGCTTGAGATTTCATTTGCGAAGGACAGTAAAATAAATCCCAACAAGCAGGCACTGAGTTACCTTGCTGCAGGCCTTGTCACCAGTGGTCTGCAAGCAGGCGTGGATAATTTGCATGTCTTGGGGTTCAGGGATGGCCCATTCGCAGTATGGAAGGAGACAGTGGACTGTAGGCTGCTCCCCTTAACCTGAAGTCAAGAAGGAAATATGAGCTGTGGCAGTTAAAGCAAAAGTGTGTTACCTGACTGTGCCCCTAGGTATAGTATGACTTCTGCAGACCACCCAGTCTTTCTGGGTTGGGGGATGGAGGAACATGCACAACCAAAAATTGTAACCCAGTGGGAGGGACTCAGCTCAGAAAGCTGGAAAACCACTCAAGGTGCGGGGAAAGGAATAGCTAAGGGCTGTGTGCTGGGAGGGCTCTCTACCTCCTCCTCTTCCACCCACCCTGCTACTGTTTCCCAAGGGCTTAGGTGAGCACTCCCCGGGCAGCTCTTACAAGCTTGGGATCTGGGGCTGTCCTGTTTTGGTTATGGTGCTGCAGTTTGGGGAGGCAACCTCCCTCTTGTGCCCCATCCAAAGTCCACCCATGCTTTTGTCTGTCTGTGAACTTGTAACAGCTGGGGCGAAAGGGGCCTGAGTGTGAGTGAACTGACAGATGCCCATACCCCTCAATGTGATAACATGGAGGTGTTGGTCATCACCCCAGAGTGAAGAATCAATTCTGTTTTGCACATAAATCAGGGATTTTAATCTTTTCGTTAGCCATGAAAATTACAGCATGTTTCCCTCAAACTTACTGCACTTAACCTTGAAATCCAGAATGAATTTTCTGGTCATGTATGAGTAAATTCTTCAATGAACTTGAATTAAAATTAATGGATCTTTGAAGAAATTTAACATTTGTCGGCCTTTTCTTTGTCCAGAATGATCTTAACAAGGGAATAACGAAGATCTTTCAATTAACTTTAACTATATGAAAGGTGAAAGCTTGTTCAGAGACAATATTTGAAGAAATCAGGTTGTCATTAAGTGACATTATTAATGATTGTTGGATCTAATTGCTCTGATTAATAGGCTACAGAGAGCTCAGATCAGCAATTCAGACAAGTCTTAAGTGGGAGCATTGTGAAATCAGAGACAACTCAGCCATCCTTACTCTTTCTCTACAAAGGACCGATTCCGTTGGTTGTAGTGACTCAGTGGTGGGAATGAGATGGGAAACATGTCAAGAATTCCCAGTGATAGAGTGTTTGGCCCAGCTGACACTTTCTTTACGGGTTCTGTGGCTGCATGCTAGCCTGGGGATTCGTGCATGAAAGGCTCACCAGGCACTGCTGCCTTAGCTCCGTGGCACAGAAAGGGAGCGCTCTGAGGGACTAAGGTAAGGACGCAGGGGGAGCTTTCGTGGCATGAAACATTGTGGCTCAAGGAGAGGCCCCACCCCACCTCCTTTCCCATTTCGCCAGTTTCAGTAGCATAGCCCTCTCAGCCAGTCAGTCCATTGCCAAGTGGGTGCCAGATTCACCAGTACACTTGGGTTGCTTTGTCCTCCTCAGATACGGGTGGCGAATCTGGCCTTAAAAGTTGAAAGGTGAATGGAAGTTACTTCTAATGCAGATTTCGAATGCTATCAGGTAGCAGCTTTCCCTTTGGGTTGTTTCTTTAGTGTTCATGACAGAAACTTTTAGCAACTTTAAAAACCAAGGAAATTCCAAGGAGGGGCCGCGGGGAGGGAGGGGAACGGACACACACATACAGAAGCCACAAATGCAAAAATTCCTTAATCACGATTATATTGTGATTCCATGGCATGTCTACTGGCCCATGGGTGTTTGGACACTTGCAATGTACATGTCTGTCTTTAACGTGCTTCGGTTTCTTTTAAGTGTAACCTTAAAAAGGTTACAAAACCCTGGCTGGGGTGATTTAGGGGGCGTGGTCCTGCTTTTAGCAGGGGGTTGGACTAGATGACCTCATGAGGTCCCTTCCAGCCCTATTATTCTATGATTCTTAACTCTGAATTTCTGGAGTTTTTCTCTGTTTGTTTGGGGGATAATTTCAACATCTTTGTGATGGTTTTTAGGTTTAAGTTGCTTACGTACTCTCAGCCTTGCCTCCATCTTTTGGAGTTTAACTAGGATGTGAATGTTGTTTGCATTGCATGGTCTCTGCTGCTTTGGAACCGTGGGCCCTTAAGAACATGGGATGTTCCCCTGGGGGAAATTTCCTCCTTACTGCAAGCAGGTAGTGTAAGAAGAGCTGTATCTGTAACTTCTCCTACCTCAGCTCATACCATACTCAACAGTTCAGCCATATTTGGGAAATCTTCTCCCATACCTCAGGCCTCTGGCTTTTTTCCCCTCACTGCAGGGTTTATCTCTGTCTCTCTACTCCTCTTGCTCAGCCACTCACTCTCCATTTCTTTCCTCTTGAGCTTCATTGTGTTCCAGCCCTAGGTGCACTCATATATTATCTGTTGAGGAATATCTTCCCCCAGCTTTCTTTCCCTTTGTTTTTCCTGGTGCTTCCCTAGTCCTCATTACCTAGTATCAGAGTTCCTCCTGAGAACAACTTGCTCCTCCACCACACTTCGCTGCCACTGCTGCCCTTAACTTCCTTCTTCCCACATTTTAAAAAAATAATCCTTTTGCTCCTCCCTCTGTCCCCCCAGTTGTACAGTTTGGGATCTAATCCTGCCCAAAGTAACCACCGCACAATCTTAGTGATGTAATGGAAGTAACTGGGGGCGGGATTTGATCCTTTGCCTCTGTGTTTACTCCAACACTTCTTCCCTCTTCTTTTCTGCCTTTTTTCCCTGTTCCTCTTCAGGTCTCGCTTCTCTCATCATGGGGAGTTTATATTTGCCATGTAAAGCTAACTGTACCAGCTGGGACAGACACCCTTGCCTGCCCACTCACCAACCACTGTGACTTCTAGTTTAAATAACAAGGCGCCAGTGTCCTTAATTTCCGTGATCTTGCCCCCCAACCCTTCTTAAACCTAGAGCATTGTGCATGTGTCTTTCTCAGATTTTGAGGCTCCCTGTTTCACACATAACTCGGAGTTCATTCATTGCATCTTTTCACTTGTGTATAGTCTATATTTTCCTGGCCATTTGATTTGTTTTGCTCTTTAGATCTGTGGATTTTCCACCATCTGCTTCCTCACAGAATCCTAGAAATGTAGAGCAGGAATGGATCTCGAGAAGCCATCAAATCCAGCCCTCTGTGCTGATGCAGGGCCAAGTAAACCTAGACAGTCTCAGTCAACCTCTTCTTAAAAACCTGAAATGATGGGGAGTCCACAACCTCCCTTGGAACCATAGTTTGGAGCTTACCTATCCTTCTAGTTAGCAGGGTTTTCCTAACATGTGACCTAAATCTGCCTTGTTGGAGATGAATCCCATTACTACTTGTCCTACCTTCTGTGGCCATGGAGAAGAATAGATCACCATCTTCTTTATAGCAGCCATTAACATCTGAAGATTGTTATCCAGTTCCCCTGCCCCTCAGTCTTCTTTACTTAAAGTTAAATGTGCCAGTTATTTTAACCTTTCCTTGTAGGTTGGGTTTTCTAAATCTTTTATCATTTTTGTTGCTCTCCTCTGGACTCTCTGCAGTTTGTCTATATTTTTCTTAAAATGTGGTGCCCAGAATTGAACCCAGTACTCCAGACTCAACTGAGAGCTCACTGGTGCCTAGTAGGGCAGGACAATTGCCTCCTGCATCTTAACATATGACATTCTTGTTAATATTTCCCCCCAATGATATTAGCCTTTCTTGCAACTGCATCACATTGGAGACTCAGATTCAATTTGCGATGCACTATGCCCCCAGGTCCGTCTCATCAGTACTAATGCCTCGCCAGTTATTCCTCATTTTGTAGTTATGCATTTGGTTTTCTTCCTTCTTACATGAAAAATTTTGAACTTGTCTGTATTGAATTTCATCTTGTTCATTTCAGACTAGTTCTCCAATTTGTCAAGGTAGCGATGAACTCTAATCCTGTCCTCCAAGGTGCGTGCAGCCTCTCAGCCTGGTGTCATCTGCAAATTTTATAAGCATGACCTCCACTCCATTGTCCAAGTCACTAATGAAAATATTGACTAGTACCAAGACCAGGACTGACCCCTGCAGAGCCCCGTTAGATGCGTTCTCCCAGTTTAATAGCAAACCATTGGTTTTTCTTTTTCTTGTCGCTGTCGTTGACCTTTTTGAGTGCAGTCTTTCAATCAGTTGTGCACCTACCTTTACAGTAATTTCACCTGGACCACGTTTCCTTTGTTCCCAGTAACCCTCTCAAAGAAGGAAATTAGGTTGACTTCGCAAGGTTTATTCTTGACAAACCCATGCTGGCTATTCCTTGTAACCTGATTATTGTCCAGGAGTTTACAAACTGATCATCTAATAATTTGTTCTAGTATCTTTCCAAGTATCAGAGTTGGGCTGACTGGTCTGTAATAAATACATTGGTTAGCCTTTAAAAGTGCCACCAGGCTCCTTGTTTGGTCTCTAACTTGTGTTCAGATAAAATTCTTAAGCGGGCCCCATCAACCATCTGAACCCCGCTCTGCAGCTGAAGCCCAGACCTAATCAGCAAGAGTTGTTTGTAAGTCATGTGAGGTGGTCACCCACCTCCCCCACAGTGGGAAGGTTTTCTGTTGTCAGAGCCCCGAGTCCCACCATTCCAGCTCCCCCTGCCTACACGCGCTTTGCACGCTCTTGTCCTTCTACTCCCAGGGCCCAGCACTGGACAGTAAGGACCCTTGTAGTCCAGAGTTAGATACAATCAGTAGGATGAACTTGCCAATGCCATACCTCAGTCAGCTTAAGGAATTGCTGCTGGGAGAGGGGGCAGGAAGCGTTCTTCCCTCCCCCCATCAGTGGAGCACCCTGGCTGTCCAGCCCAAGGGAACAAGGGACTTGGGTGGGACATGTCTGGCTCTTCGGTTGGAAGCAGTCTGCACTGCCGTGTCTGTCGTCATGTGCTGTGAGTTGTATTTAAAGGCCATTGTCAGATGGCACACAGGTTGCTGGCACTTTCAGCACGCGTGCAAGCGTTTGAACGAACCCAGCCATCTGCTCTGCCTCCAAGATGGAAAAGAGTTTGTGGGTAACCTTTGTTTCCCAGCATCAGCTGCTGCCCAGTACAGTGGGACACACGATACTCCGTGTGGTTCTGTCCCTCTGTAGTGGTTGAACCACAGAAGTTTAAGAATCCACTGCAGCTTTTGGGTTCACAGAGCTGGGCCTTTTAGCACAGTCTACAGCTATTGTGGTGAGGGGAGGCTGCAGAGAGGTACAGGATTAACGTATCACTGAGGTACGTGGAGGCAGATTGTACCTCACTGTTACTTTTGGCTGCCTGAGGACTCTGTAAGGCAGTGTTGTGCCAGGTTGCATACAGGAAGCCTTTCAAACAGAAAGGCTGGGATTAGTAATTACTTGCTCTACGGTGGTGCCTGGAGGTCCCAGCTGAGGCCCCATTGTGGTGGGCACTGTTCAGCCATGTAGGTAAAGGAGCTGTGGGGAAAGGAAGTGGACATCAGATCCCCTCTTTACTTCTCTTAGCAGAGATCTGCAGCCCACAGAGGGGAGAGATCAGCATCTGTAGAGCCTTCACCCATTCTCCTATGCAGGAAGTCATGGAGAGGGCTGATGAGGAGGGGCAGAGCCTCAGGTGGCCACCACTGTAGGCACCAGATAGCAAAGCTGAACGGCGTGTGATGAATGAGGAGGGAATTCACTGGTCTAAACTCATAACTGATTACTTGGCCTGTGCAGCAAATGGGGAATGAGTGGAGGGTGCCTCTGCACTGCCTCAGCTCAGGAGAGGTTGTACTGATGCACTTTAGTCCAGTGAGACCCCTGTCCCAAAGAACTTGCCATCTCAGTAGATGAGACAGAAGGTGGGAAACTTCACTTGAAAATAAGAGCTTAGATTCTTCAGAAGCTGCTGGGTTAATCCGGTTCTTCCCCCTTCTTTGCCACCAGCAAGCGGGCAAGAAATGGCTTGGCATGGTTTTCATATTGCCACGCTTGTCTTCTGGTATTGCATCTCCCATTAGCCCCTCTTTTTATTTCAGACACATCGGAAGAGCGTTGCTTGTGTTTGATGTTTAGTGATTTACTAAGCAGCCTTAAAAATGTTTACAAAACACAGCTCCGGTGATGCAAGCTAATGTCTAGCTCTGTGTTCTGCCGCTCTCTTCAACTATTTGCAAATGTGTCATTTGCTACAAAAGTTGCTTTTAGAGTTTAGTTTTAAAACACCAACACTGCGTGGGTTCCTCCATGCTCTTCTATTCACCATCCCTAGGCTACTTGCAATCCTTCTTTCTAGTATCACCAACAGGGCTGGATCAAGGCTCCTGGGGAAGCCGGGATGCCCACTCTTGTGGTGGCGCTGGGGCTGGTATCCTGACAGCCCTGGGTGGCCAGGCTGACTGTGTGTGGGGCACCGCTCAGGCCAGCTGAGGCTGGATTTTTGCAGGACCCCCCCTTAGCTCTGGGTCCGGGCCTGTAGCCCTAAAGCCTCTGCCTTAATCTGGCCATGAACACCTACAACATGGCAAGATCCTGGCCAATATCCTCCCTTGCCAGAAAAGCCCCCAATTTTGTGATTACCTTTTAATTTCTCCTTTTCCTCTCCTGTAGTCCTCTCTTGCCTGGGCTTAAGTAATGGTTCCCGTGGAATCTCCCTGGCTCACCCCTCTTCATTCCACACAACTTCCAGCAGCTGAACTAGCCTCTCTGTTATCCAACTATCGTCCTACCTCTAGTTCTTGCACTGGTTCCTTGTCTTTCTGCCTGACGTTCCAACTTCTCCTGATCTGTGAAGTCCTGCACAGCTAGTGCACGCTCTCCCCTCGCCCCCAAACCTTGTGCTCTGTCTAGTCTCACCTTCATGCTCCCTTTGTCTCTTCTGACTTTTGCCTTCATGCCTTTCCTTTCATGCTGCTCACCGTGTCTGGGTGACGTTCCTCTTGCTGGGCAGCCAATGTCCTTGCTCTCCTCCTCCAGCCACACTTCTGTCATCATTTTTTCCACTGCTGACATCCAATCCTAGGCAACATCCATGCCCCGCTCCCCCTGCCTTAGTCTGTGCTAAAGATCATTAGCACCTATGATATTCTCACTATACAAGTGCTGCGCTGTCAGTTGTGTTAACCCTCCTCCTTCCTTTCCATATTGCCTTGCCTGCTTGCATGTCCTAGGTTTGTCTCACTGAGATAGTGACCCTTCTCTAGGTTGAGAAGGGCTCCTGGGATGATCCTGCCTTACGAGAGGAGACTCAAAGAGCCTGGCTAGTTTAGTCTAACCAAAAGAAGGCTGAGGGGAAGATATGATTGCTCTCTATAAATACATCAGAGGGATTAATACCAGGCAGGGAGAGGAATTATTTAGGTTCAGCGGCAACGTGGACACAAGAACAAATGGATATAAACTGGCCATCAGAAAGTTTAAACTTGAAATTAGATGAAAATACCCAGGTCTTGTATAGCATGTCTCGTCTTTAGATGGCAAAGGGGGTTGGTATCATTCTCCCCGTTCTAGGGACGAGGACATGAGGCATGCAGGCAGCGCAGAGTTTTGTGCACATTCCGGTAAATTACATCACTTCAATATTAACAGCTCATCACTGCTCCCTACTGGGGAAAGAAACTATTCTTACTACCATCTAATGGATGGGAAAACTAAGGCAGAAAGAGTCAGTGACTTTACCAAGGCTACAGAGGGAGTCAAGATTGGAACTCAAAGGCCCTTGTTCTTGGTCCTGTGTTTACTTGACTAGTTCATATTATTGAATTGGCCCTTCTTCTGGACGGAGGTCAATGATGACTTGTTGGGGTGGCCACCTTCAGAACCAGTCTACTGAATTGCCTCTACCAGCCAAGAACTGATCCTGGGTCATCCCAAATATTGAGGAACCTGTGGCCATATATGCTATGGCTCCTAAATGCTGCCACTGGAGGGGAGACTGAATTACCTGTGACTGTCAAGAAAAATCAGTAAGATGCTTTCAGCCTTAGTGATCCGCTTGTTTCCAGCACTGCCATCACAAGGAAAGAGGGGTTAGCATTGTCACTGGCCGTTGGGTGCATAGCGCCTTGAAATTCAGGCTTCTTTCTATTACTTTTAAATGAAAGTTGGGCTTTTCCTTTACTTCTCTACTTCTCCATAGCAGGGGACTCAGCCGTGGACGATAAAGCCTAGCTTGATGCTTCTCCTATCTGTAATGTCTGGTTCTGTGCTCATACCACGTCCATCCAAGCCACGGGCACTCTAGCCCTACAGGTGTAACAGTATGGCAGCATTTCTTTTATCAGTCCTAGAAGCCGACTGGCAGGAATGTGGAACAATTGTGGCTGTTCTGTTCAGGAACATTAAGAAGAATGCACGCTCTTTCCCCCAAAATGTCACAAATTCATACAGGGTGATTATTTGAAGGCCTAGAGCTGGGACCCCAGGGGTTGGAACTGACACTCAGTGATTTTTATTCTAGAGATTGCTTACAGCTAATTGATGAAACGTAGTTATGTGCATATCTCAGTTGACTTATTTGTAAGTGTCGTGACTTGGTTTTCATCATTTTTATGATTTACTCATGTAGAAAAATGTTAGTGTCATCAGGAGGATTATTAACCTAAAAACTGTCACCTGCTTTCTTTGGTATCCTACTTGCTGAAGTTAATTCACTGGGTTGTAGATGTATTCTCCATCACAAGGGCACTCCTGGACGTTAGCCCCATGCTGAATACTTGCTCTCCAGTAGCTCTTGTATGGTAAACATAACCCCTCCTTAAATAAGGGACTGTACTGCCAAGAGTTGACCATGTCTTTGTTTATTAAGTACCGAGTTCCTAGTCTGGTTCATCACTAGGACCTTGAAGGACCACCCTCTCAGCCCTGTCCATTTTAGGACTGGTTGTGACAGGTGAACCAGGTCAGACTTTGCACACTGGAAGACCATATGGTCAGTAGCCATCCAGGAGTTGTAATCAGCTGAATGCCATCATGATGAGCCTTTTTGTATGTGGACATCTGAAGGATATCTTCTTGATTGTTTCCATGTCTGAGCACAGGATTTCCAGAACTAAGGCTTTATCAGAACTTGGGCTAAAGAGCTGAATTCCTAGTCAGCAGCTTTAGCAGACTTTTATCTTCCATGGAGCAGGCTCAGAGGGGTATTCATAAACACACACTGAGCAGCGTGGGTTAGGCACGTGGTGGGAAGACTGCATCAGTTAAAAGGCCTCGTTTCTCTAGTGTAGACAAGGCTGCTTATGGGAATAGCTGTGTTGCTACTTCTCCTGCACTCCGCACAACTCACTCAGTGTACGGCGCGGCTGCAACATGGTTTTGGAATTATGTATTGTGACCACTGGCCATGAGCTGAGTGTGGAGCACGAGAAATACACATTCCCTATTTTCATTCAGTCCTTCTGCTCTTCGTGCTGCAATCCTAATTTCTTCCTGGAGGAAAAAGGGAAATCCACTCTCCAGGCTCATTCAATCTGAGCTTTTCCCACACCACCCCTCTGTGGGACTTCAGCTTCTGAATTGGCAGTATTTCCCCATAGCTATCAATGTGGAGAGGGATGTTGGATTCTGCTTTATCCCTCAACGTGTGGAGCTGCTGTTCAGAGTCTGTAGCCTTGCTTAGAATTGCAAATCTTTTTCATGCAGAATTTCTTGGCACTAGCCTTGTCTAAGCAAAGCTGAAGTCTGAATTAATGCTTTAATTATCTAGGAATCTTCCCCAAAGGCCACATTCTCCATTTTAATTTTGGAAACCTCTCGTATGCAGCATCTTTCTTCCCCTGATCCTGTCGTCTATAATGCTGAAAGCATCCTCCAGGGAATGAGCCTGGAATACAAACAACTGCCCTGCATGAAGCCATCAGTAATTGCTGCAAATGTTGGCAGTGCCATTCCCAGCCTTCTAGCAGCGTGCAGAGCCTTTGTCAGTGAGGTGAGGGCTGGTGCCTGGGTTCAGAGGGACAAAGAACTTAGGATCACATTTACAAAGGTATTTCAGTGCCTGAAGATGTAGACAGATGCCCGGTCAGAGTTTTTGAAAGTGCCTAAGCAGGCTGGGTGCCTAACTGCCATTGGGAATTGGGCCCTTTTAAAAACCTGGCCTAGAAGCCTAACAGACAGGACAACAAATTCTGTGTAGACCGGGCCAGACAGAGAGCCCCCTCTTGTCCTGTAATAGACAGTCTTTCTAACGCCTTTCCTCCAAGGAGCTCTGAGCACTTTCCAAAGTGAATACAGCCTCAGGTTGGTTGGGAAGTGGCTGGCTATGTCTACACTTGACAAAATAAGTCAACTTTGCTAGTCGACTTAACATGTTCACACTGTAAATTTAGGTCAACTTAAAGTCGACCTTGCCAAATCGACTTAGAGTGTCCACACTGGATGCCTAAGTTGACTTCTAGGGGCTAGGTGGACCTGGGAGTGGTCCATGGTGGGAGGGGGGGCACCCCTTTAAAAGTACCAGGGGGCTCAGCATTTTCCCCATTGTACTAAAGTACATGGGGGCTGAGCAGGACAGGGACAGGGTACAGGAGTGGGGTGGACAGGGCTGTGTCCTCCCTTGTGGGTGGGCACACCAGGCTCTGGCTGTGCCAGGCACCCTGGCAGGGAGGTCAGTGGGGGAGCCCTGGGGACCCTTAAAGTCAACTTAGGGCTAAGCCATGTCTACACTGGCTTAAGTCGACTTAATAAAGTCGATTTAGCCAGTAAGTTGACTTTAAACTAGGTTTTATAAAGTCGACTTAAGCAGCAGCTTAAGTCGTCTTAAGGAAATTGTAGTGTAGACGCAGAGTAAATTAAGTCGATTTAAGCAGGCTTAAGTCGACTTAATTTACAAGTGTAGATGCACCCCCGTTCTATGGGCAGGCAAAGTGGAAGTGTAGGGAGAGTAAAGCCTTGTCTAATACCCAGATTTATATTGGCTTAACTAAAGGTTACAGTATTTTGGTGAAACCAGTGTGTAGCCCTGTGGTCACACTTTTACTTCCGTTTGATACTTCATATTGATTTCGTTTAAATTGATTCCTTCTAGGCTTAAGCTAACCTTAAAAAGTGTCTACACAGGGTTTTCCACTGGTTTAAATGAAACTGATTTCTCTGTAGTTTTTTACCCATAACCCCTAGAATATGGCTTCTCCTATGCTGTCCAGATCAGGGAAGAAGGTTATATGTTTGAGTCTTTGAAACCAAAGTTCTGTCTATACAAGGCAGGTGTGACCAAGTTTCCTACTTTTTGCCAGTGTGCTTCAACCTTGTGCTGGACACACTATGTATTGAGGTGGAGAGAGGGTGGCTAATGTGATGTGTTGAAGACCAGTTTTGGAGTGGTATGTGTGGTAGTGGTATGTGGGGTGGGATGGGGGTGGCTGTCCTTTGGTCCTGCTTGCGAGCTAAGAGCTCTATAGCAACGTGTGAGATCAGTCATTCTGAAAAGAACCAAGTCCAAACAAGTTGAGGTGAGTTGTGGCTTCTTGCAGTAGGGAGCAGCCTGTTTTCTTTCTCTCCATCTTGGGGCCTTGTGCTGGTGGTGGTCTGAGTTCTGAAAAATAAATTCATGTTTTGCTGTCAACTGCCAGCAAAAGTGTTTTTTTCCCCCCTAGTTTTTCTGTGTATGCTGTGATAAACATAGTAGTTAAGTCTGCAGGTCCATTCAATGCCTACCTTGTCTATGGAGATTGATGGTAATGGAACCTCTGCCAGATGGCCCTTCTGCTTTTGTGCTCTCAGGTGAAGCTAGACTGAAGTTGCCAGCTCTTTCTTTACAGAGACCATTAGGTGAGCAATGACTTCTTTCTGTCACCATTGACCTGGTAAGAGTTTACCTAGCAGTTAAAAGCTTTCATACCCTATTACCATCTCCTTGAGTCAGCCAGTCTCCTGGGAGCTTGAACCCCCAAACTCTGACAAGTTACTGAATTTTTTTGGTCTTGCTCTGCAATCAGAGCCTTCTTTCCATACACAACCAATCTCCCCCCACTTTCTCTTCCTAATGGATGAGCAGCAACTCCTTAGATCATTGCCTTGCTAGCATTTGTATCGGATAGCACCCTATATCAGGACTTCATTTTGCAAGGCGGTGCTATACAAGCATTCAGAAGAGGGATGGACACTGCCCTGAAGAGGTTCCTATCTATCCACACCAGGACATCACACAATCAGTAGGAGGGGGCTGAAGGGAGGATGGACAATAATAACATTTCCAGTAGTGCCCCCCAGCCTTCTCCTTTGCACAAAACTTGGGCTGCCACCTTCACACACTGATTCAAGCATGAAATGCTCACTGTTCTTCTCTACTACTGTACCACTGTTGCTAAATCACGAGCTTAGCCAGCAGCCGTTAGGGTTTGTTATGGGGCGGAGAAGACAAATAACCTTCCTTAAGCTGGGACTCATTCCCAACACTTATTTATAAGAACCTGTCTCTAATAGTGTGGAGTGCATTTCTGGAGGGTGGGCTGATCTCCTTGCTTGTTGAATTGGGGGGTGGGTGGTAATGGATGAATACCTGATTTTGACACCCCCTTACTGTTGAAACTATAAACCCATAAAATTAGAGGGTAATTCTCAGTTACACTTCCAGTATTGCTAACTCTTAGTGTTCAAAAAACCTAAGTCAACCTCCCCTTCCCCCGTACCCCAAATCATTAGTCTTTCAAAGTAATCAGGCTCTTGCTTTGCTTTCTGGTTTCTGAGCCTTTAGGATGTGCTTGGGTCATGTTTTCCATTTTTTCTCGACAAACTAGGAGGGATAGAGATTTTTTTTTAATGACAGCAGAGTCTCACCTAGTCACCTGACTCCAGAAGAAAGGGCTTTAAGAAGAAAATTGAATTCTTTGAGACTTGAAATAAAGTTGCAAGAGTTGGCAAGACTTCATTACAGAAGCATAAAAGGGTCTTAAGATGCAAGTAAATAGCTTCCAAAGACACCCCCCCCCCCCGGCCAATTCTAAGCCAGACCTGCGGTGAGAGCCTTGCATGGAGGCAGATCATGATGTGTTGAGGACATAGCCTGAGTGTACTGTGGTGAGTCTCCACTCAGGGCTGTGGGCTGCAGAGTATAAGTTAGAGCAGTCTTAAGGCTGGTCTTACTGTGGGGCTGGGTAGGCCTCTGCACAGCTCCAGAATACAGAAAGTGCAAAGGTGGTTTTCAGAGCCACCTTAATTCCCCCACTTCCAGAGCTGGAGAATGGGGCAACTGTAAATCAGGTCCTGTAGATCTGCTAAGGATAGACTGTGGCAGGTGTGGGGGAGCAGAGAGGGGAAGAGACGTTCTAATGGAAAAAATAGCTACGGTATAAATGCTATAGATAGGCCACCCACTCCTGTCTGCCTAGATTGCTGAGGAGGGGGGTGTCTGATTCCTACATGACAAAAGATATTAATCACATGTGGCAGGTATTAGTCACGTCACTCACAGCGCTACAGGAAGGCATTCGGATGCTATGGTGATGACGGCTGTGTAAGAAACTGTGGAGAATAGGATCGGCTTCCCTTTAATTAGGATTTTTAAAAAAATTATTTAAATGACAAGGCGCAAAGTGTTCACAGACTTGACTAGTTTTGCAAACCCTACCGATAAGTCCAGGGGCCTTTGAACTTCCCCACATGTCTGCATCTCCTGTTCACTGATGACAGGAAAGTAAGTGTTTCTAGAGGGCTTGAAAGAATCTGAATGGGGTAGCCCTGAAGGTGGCTGTGGTGATTTTGCTCCTGATAGAATAAGCTTGTGCAAGTGATGACCAGTCCTCTGGTTTCACGAGATGGATCTCTTTCCTTTTCTAACCCAAACCTGCTGGGCTGGGCATGGCAGGAGTAGCTGCGTGGCTTTCTTTTGAAGTACCAGATGCCAGATCAAGTTGTGTGCGAAGGTGAAGTGAGCATGGCCATCCTGCAGCATCATTGTGGGTGGAGGATCTTTGCTGGAGCACAGCTAGTTTCTATGATGCCAATGATTGGGGGTGATGGCATCTAAACTAGCTTTAATTTAGCTCACGGTAGTCATGAGCTGCAGGTTGGGCTAGCCCTGTGAGTAATTACCTGGGGATCCAAGTGGGTGTGTACAGCCCACCCTGAAGCGGGCACTGCCACAGTCTCACAAGTGCTGGTACCAAGCTATATTAGTGCTAGCTCCAGTTTGTCATCTTGAGGTGCACTCTCAGCCTGCGACTGTGGTACAGACACATTTTGCCTGGCTCTTGTAAACTTTCCTGCAGACTGCTGCTAGAGTAGCTGGGATGATCTAGGCCGTCCAGCGGAGCTTCAGCGTTAATCCTTCATCTGGCTCAGTTAAGTAGAAACATCACTAAGCCCTAGGGGTGGTGAGCTGGGCCAGTGTGGAGGTAATTTAGAGGGTTTATTACTGTCAGGGATTAATAGAGAGTAAAGATCATAACACAGAGAGAACCACTTAAAGACCCAGGTTCACTGGTCCAGCCAAGCTGTGCTCAGCACAGGAACTGGGGAGGAGGAGTGGATTAAAGGTGGTCTTAAACTGCCTTTAAGCCTGCCATATTTTTTGTTTTTAAAATTTGTGTTGCAGTACCATCTAAGAGCCCCAGTCATGGACCAGGGTAGGCACTGTGCAAATGCAGGGGGGGGAAAAGAGGCAGTTCCTGCCCCGAGGAGCTTACACTCCAAGTATAAAACCAGAGATAACAGATGGATACTGATGGATGGGAGGAGTACAAGGGCACCATGAAATCATATTGGTCAGCATGGCAGACAGTTGCCTCAGTGCACCCGCAGTCATCTATTGTCAAGTGTTTTGTGGTCATTACGGCAAGGAGGGATTGGAAGGAGGATAATAAATTTATGTGGGGCTCCCCCCCAGCATGAGGAGCAGCACAAGAGGGAGCGCAAAGGTCATTGTTTGAAAATTTAGCAACCAAAACTAAAGGTTCATTATAAAGGGAAACACAAAGGAGAAATGTTAAGTGGTCAAAGCAATCAGATGAATGCAAATGACTGTGAAGTCCACACATAGACTCAATAGAATTGTGGCATTTTCAGGCTTGTACAGTGCATCTGTCATGCATCCCGTACCTGGATGGCTCTCAGTCCTTTGTTTCACAGCTTCATTTGTAGGTGTGTTGATCCGAAGGTAGGAAGCAGGAATGAGGATCAAGTCCTTTGTTTCACAGCTTCATTTGTAGGTGTGTTGATCCAAAGGTAGGAAGCAGGAATGAGGACCGGAGGGAGATGGTGAAGTGTCATTTTATAGTCTCTGGTTGGCTTGTTTCAAACATAGATTCACAGCATAGGGGGAAGGGAAAAGCTGGTGCTTGCAGTCCCCCTGACCACAGGCATGTCCCTACATGTCTTGATGATTCATGGTAGGTACCATCTTGACTTCTCTCCTTGGGCTCATTGCAAAGGTAATGTCCCTCAATGAGTCATCAATGTTGATAGTAGTCTGCCTAGGGGGTGTAGACCAGTAGCACAGCACAAGTGGTTGGATACAGATATATCACACATCTATAACTTCCAGTACAGACAGAGATGATATTTATATATAAACAATATTACCATACTTAGCAAATTATAACCTTTCTAGTGGTACCTGACAAGGCATAGCTCCTATTGTAATTTTCCAACGTTGATATCAATACTATTATAAATGGACACCCCTAATCCAAACACTGACACCCCCATGTAAAATTGATTCAGAAAGGGGTGTCCTTAAACACTGCTGAATGCATCACAGGAATTTTCCATCCGTGGTTTTGAATTATCACAGCTTCTAACATGTTCAATAGCTTTTCAAAAATCTATACACCTGATACATTTTTACATCTCTTGGCATCATCAACAAATTAATTACAAGAGTTAACATTTAGTATCAGCATTAACATCAAATTAGTACACGTGTACACTTACAACTATTTTTTTTTTCATGCCACACTTCCAGTAGAGAGAGTAAATTGTTGAGGCAGTTAACAACCTTTTTGAATTTTTGAACACTTCAAGTGCATAGCTTTTATTTTACTTCAGTATTCTCTTTGGCATAGGTTTTTAGTTTAATTACATCCTTGGGGGTTTAGTATTTCAGGGTTAATTTATGCCTTTTGTTGACATGATTAAGTCCCTCAGGTTTGAGATCTGGGGTTCTCTGGTTTAATAGTCGCCATTGGCTGGCTAGATATGTTTCCTTTGTAACCAGCTCTGGACAAGCCTCTCCCCCAATCAGTCAGGTAAATTATATCATCACACACTAACTTATTTACTAGTTTTCAAATTTTCAGCTGTTAGCCATTTCAAGGCTGGACTTTGTCTTAAGGCTATACTAAGCATTTTCACTGAAATTCTGCCTGTACTCATTTCACATAGGGGTTACTCTACAGATCACTTTGAGTCACAACAGATTTTTCTGGGTTTCAGTTAAGTCCAGAACTCTGGTACAACAGACAAATCTTCAATCAGAGTAAGCTGAGAGGTACTTTCTGCCCACCCCACAGCCAGAACACTGGAGGCAAACTCTCCCTCAGCAGATCAACTGCTTTTGAAAAGACAAGCCACTATTTTCCACAATACCAAACCTACAGACACTCTCTTCTTTGTCACCATATATCTGCCTAAAAACAGATAACTGCTTAGTCATGTAACACATCCCCTTCACAAATGTTCCTGCTGAATACAGGAAACACAGAAGATTTACATTCGTGTTCTCGCTACGACTTGACATCAATCTGGTTACACATATTTACCATATCATGGTTAAAGACAATGATTATGAACTGGACAGATTCTCTCCCAATCTTTGCTATTGAGGGGAGCTGGACTTTCAGGATGATGCAGTTCTTGGATCTAGAGCTTGTGTCTGGAAAGTTCTGCTTCAGCTTGCAGCAGTTCCACTCATCTTGTGTCAGCTTCATTTTCCAGTCGGGTCAGGACTTCCTTCTCTTTTGTTCTAAGCTCTGCCATTTCTCTCTCATACTGAAGTTGCTGGCTGTCTTGCAGGGTTTGCAGTTTGATTACTTCATATGATTGCGGGTCACTCATCTTGACTAACTTTAACCTTTAACACACTTGGTATCCAATTTTAAATTTGGAATAGTGTGGGGTTCTGATCTGAAACCCAAATGAGGACATGCTACAAAAGGAGAGCAGATTCTCCCAAACGTGTCTAACATTGAAGTTAGGCTCCCCAAACAGTCACAAACAGTGCTCCCAATTCCCCTCTCTATCAAGAAGCCCCAGAAAAGAAATACACAGCCCCCTTTATTGCATTTTATCAGATCAATAGAAGGCCATGTCTACACTGGCATGAGATTTAAAGTCGACCTTGAGATACCAAATTAATAAAAGAGGAAGAGCATGTTTACATGACACTCCTTGCTCCAGTCTGGCTTCTTGCGTCCTCACTGCTAGCTGTTAGATCAAATGTAGAAGTGTTGCACTGTGTGTAACCATCCCACAATGCAACGAACTGCTCTGTCTTGTCCTCCCATGTTGAAGTGCGTCCCCTTCCCTGCCCTCCTTCTTGCAAAGAAACAGGAAATAGTTTTTGCGCCGCTTCTCTCCATTTCAGGCATGGAGCGTGCTCATCTCTGCAGTATTATGGACAGCGTTTCGAACACATCTCGGTTTGTTTTGCAGTATTTCCAGCAGCGCAGCAGGATTGGCAATGCAGAATTGTGTGAAGATACTGAGGCCGCCCTGCTGGAAGCCATCAAATGGAATAATATCTGTTTTCTGCAGGCGGTAACGCTGCATCTGGAGTCAGTGGACCACCATTTCTGGGACCAAGAAACAAGCACAGCGTGGTGGGACCGCATTGTGCTGACCGTGTGGGATGACGAGCAGTGGCTACAGAACTTCCAAATGTGAAAGGTCACTTTCTTTGAACTTTGCAAAGAGCTCACCCTGGCACTGCAGCATATGGATACTCGCCTGCTACCCGTCAGTTGCCAATCAATTTGGAGTTGGAAAATCCACCTTGGGAGCTATAGTGATGCAAGTATGCAGGGCCATAAATAGAATTCTGCTGAGGGTAGTGATCTTGGGAAATGTCCAGGACATAGAGGATGGGTTTGCTGCTATGGGTTTCCCAAACTGCAGGGGTGCAGTAGATGGGATGCATATCCCCATTTTGGCTCCGGATTACCTTGCCAGTGAGTACATAAACTGCAAGGGCTACTTTTCCATGGCCCTGCAGGCCCTTGTGGATCAGAGGGGCCACTTCACGGACATTAATGTTGGGTGGTCCAGGAAGGTTCATGACGCGCATCCTTAGGAACTCTGGTCTTTTCCAAAAGATGCAGGCAGGCACTTTCTTCCCCGACCAGAAAATTAGCATTGGTGATATTGAATTGCCAGTCGTGATCCTGGGAGATCCAATATACCCCTTGCTCCCCTGGCTAATGAAGTCATAGACCGGACACCTGGATGCCAATAAGGAGCGTTTCAACCATAGGTTCAGCAAGTGCCGAATGATGGTAGAGTGTGTATTTGGGCATTTAAAGGGGAGGTGGCGGAGCATCCTGACAAGGCTAGATCTCTTTGACAAAAAATACCCGCAGTTATATCCGTTTGCTGTGTGCTGCATAGTATTTGTGAGACACGCCGGGAAAGGTTCCCTCAAGGCTGGGTTGCAGAGGCCCAAAGGCTGGCCGTGAATTTTGAACAGCCAGATGCAAGCGTTAGTGTGTGCTCGCTGTGGAGCCATCCATCTCAGGGAAGAGTTGAAAGCACGGTTTAGCAATCAGCAACAGTGAAGTTTGTGTCTGCTGTCCCTGTGCTCTCACTTCCCACCCCACACTCTGCTTATCACCCCCCGCCCATTCTGGAACCCACAACGAATAGTAGCGCATGACCAAAAAGAAACACAGGTGTTTCAAACATAAGTTACTTTATAGTATTAACATTGATGGGATGTGCGGGTGGTGGTGGCGGGGAGGGACGGGCTGTAGGTGACGTGTTTCTCATAGGGGTCATCGCAGAGCTCGACCGGAACCACATATTGCACCCTGGCTCTGTTCCTCCTTGATCGGTAGTAGGAGGGACTGACTACCACAACTTGTGGTGCATTTTCCAGGGCCTAGAGGGGGACTCCCTGTGCCCACAGCTCTTACTGGAGCTCAGCCAGGCGCCGCAGGCTGTCGGCCTGCTCCTGCATGATCCACAGCATCTTTCTGTGTTTTGCGAGCCTGCTCCCATGCCACTTTTTCTGTCCTTGGACAGGGACAGCCGCCAAGCCTGGGACTTGGATTCTGCCTCAGAGGAGGAGTGCATGATCTTGGTGAACATGTCAACCTGAGATTTACACTTCCTCTTCCTTATCTGGTTCAGGCGTTGTGCGGGAGTTGAGTATCCCAAAGTCGGTGAATCCACTGTAAGGAGTGAAAAACACAGGTCCCATTGTTAGGTGAGGCACAGAAATGCAAGGAATCATACAGTCCTCCCTGATTGCTGCAAACTGTACTTTTTAGAAGCCATTCCACTCTGAACTGAACACACTGACCGGTAACACAGCTCTGAGTGCCTTCCACACGATGGTAAGCTTGTGGCGAACAATCATGCCTGTGAGCTGACTCCCCCCCCCCCCCCAACAGTTGGAATAGGAGAGGTAGAATGGCAGAGAAAAACACAAGACGCTATGCAGAGCCCATTTTGGGGGCCGGAGGGAGGTGAAGTGTTGGGATGGAGTAGGATGGGATTCCTTGTTTGGTGACTATATGTGCACCATCTTCCCTAGGCGACCATGTGCAACATCAGTCTCCTGAGGATCACGCTGTCCAAGAGGGAACAGCTGCTGCAATCTGCAGGTGGCATGCCTGGCCCATATGCCGCTCTGCTGTGTGCTGTGCTCATGCCTGCAGCTTTAATAACCGCATGGCAGGGCAAGATTGCATTCTGTGCTGGGGCAGAGACTTCCTGCCTCCCAAGAAACCTTATTGCAAGAATTCATGGATACCTGTGCGAGAGCTTTTCGATCATTTCCCTGGAGGACAACGAAAGCATCCGCTTGCACATTGAAACTCTGTTTGAGTAGTCCCACTGGGACAGGGGAGTGATACATGCTGCGAGTTATATCTGTGATGACAGCCTCCTTCCCCCACCCCCCCACAGCCCTGCTGCATCACTCCACAGTTTCCTCCCGTCCAGCGGCCCTCCCGCTCCACTCCCGATACGCTCTGGCCAGCTGTGTTCCCCAGTGCCCCACGGCTATGCCTTCCTCCCGCTTTTCTGCGCTGATGGCTCGGTTCCTGCCCCCAAGCTGTCTCCACCAGCTATTACTGGAATGCAACTTGAAATGAGCAACGCACAGACCAGACACTCACCAGAAGTGCCTTCCCCTGCATCATGGTCAGTGATGCCATCCTGAGATTGGACAGGCTGCTCTGGGGTGAAGAAAAGCTCTTGGCTGTCCAGGAGAACTGACACTCTGCTCTCCCGAACTGCATTTTCCTCATCCTCCAACTTCTCCTCGTTCTCAGAGTCATCCTCATTCACCTGGGAGTCCTCACAGCTGTCTGTTCTGAGGCTGGTCGGGTCATGGCTAAGAATGGCATCCAGCGCTTCATCGTACCTGCACGTCTTCAGCGTGGACCCTGAACAAGTGTGCTTCTCCCTAGTCTGCTGATAGGACTGCTGCAGCTCTTTGATTTTAATGCTGTTGTGGCCCCTCTCGATGAGGCTATGTGAAATTTTCTTGTAAATGTCCTTATTTCTTTTCCTACTTCAGAGGTGAGCAAGCACCGACTCCTCACCCCCCAGGCTGATGAGAGCTAAGATCTTGGGATGGCTCACGGTGGGGCACGTTTGCTGCACTCGGACGCCATTACCTGCTCCAGGGAAAAGCTCTCCATGCTGCTAAGGCAAGAAATGGAATTGAAACCTTCCCAGGGCTGCAGGTAGGGGAGGAACTATTGTTTGATGATGTGGACAGGTAGAGGCAGTCGCGGAATGCAAAATTGCAAGAACAGGGAATTGTGGGATAGATCTGGAGGCCAATAAATTCGCCTTCTGTCTACACTGCCATTAAATCAAATTACTAAAATCGAACAAAACACTACGCCTCCTGTGGAGGCGGTGTTATGAAGCCAACTTAACGCGTCCTATACTTCGACTTTATGGACATGTGAGTATGTACATGTGCGCTAGAGGGTTGACTTAAGTGGCATTACATCGACCTTAGCTCTCTGTGCAGGCCAGGCCTAAGTTTGGATCTTACCTAAAATACCACGGTGCCA
Organism: Pelusios castaneus; assembly: GCA_007922175.1. Taxonomy (NCBI): domain Eukaryota; kingdom Metazoa; phylum Chordata; order Testudines; family Pelomedusidae; genus Pelusios; species Pelusios castaneus. Next base: position 6,360,044 of record ML685794.1, read on the forward strand.
GCCCATCCTTTATTAACTAAAACTAAGGGTTATTATAAAGGGAAAGAAACAAATGAGAAGAGAAATGTTAAGTGGTCAAAGCAATCAGATACATACAAATGACTATGAAGTCCACATATATCAGATTCTCAGTAAAATCGTGGAGTTTGCAGGCTTGTTCAGTTCCTCTGGCATGCATCTGGTATCTGGATGGCTCTCAATCCTTTCTTTCACAGCTTCAGATGTCAGTGAGTTGATCCAGAGGTAGGAAACAGGAATGAAAACTAGATGGAAATGGTGAAGCAGCATTTTACAGTCTCTAGTCTCCCATGTCTGTGGCTTGTTTCCAACACAAATCCACAGCATATGGGCATTGGCCAGGGAAAGGCACTTGTAGGGCCCCCACAGGCATCTTCCTACAGGTCTTCATGACTCATAGGTAACATCCTTGCTTCTTTCCCTGGGCTCATTGTAAAGGTAATGGCCCTTGATGAGTCATCAGTGTTGACACTAAACTGTCTGGGCGTGAACCCAGCAGCACAAATGTTTGGATACAGATGTATCGCATATATCCATAACTTACAGTTCAGAGATGATGCTTACATAAAAACAGTATTACATGCTTAGCAAATTATAGCCTTTCCTTGCTATCTGACATGACATAACTCGTACAAATTGTAATTTCCAGCATTGATATCAATAATATAAATGGTCACCCTGAATCCAGAGAGTCACATCCCCTGTGATACTTGAAACCCAAAACATGTTTGCAGCATGATACAGGGTTATGTCCTAACTTATCTCTAATTGGCTTCTAAATTATCTCACTTCACTCATATCTTTTGGGCCTTATTAGTATTATTTACTGCATGACCTAAGGTTACACTTTGTCACTTCCATTCAGACCTTTGTTCACTCATGCTAATAAGGAAATTTTAATTAACATTAAGCTTCAACTTTTGGCCTAAAGGTCTGGTGTCGTCTTGCATTTCAGCACGTTTCTGTTTAACACAAGGAAGCATCATCGCTATATGCTACAAAGGTGACATGATCAAAGCGCCAGACTAGGAAAATGGTCTTTGCAGCAGCATGTTGGATGAATCTGAAATTCCCATGAAATTCTTTTGATTTTTTTTAAAAAATGATTTGTTGTTTTATTTTTCGGGCATTTCTTGATTCGCTGTAGCCATTGAAATGTTTTTATTTCTTGTTATACTATTTACATTCATAATTGATAACCTCATGCTTCTCAGTGCCCACTCAGTAATACATGAGATACTATGGATCTTCCAAAACCCTACTGCTTCTTCCTCTGTGTCCCCAGCAGCCCCTTCCCAGGGCCTCTGCCCCCTTTATGTATTATTCCTCTTCCTCTGAACATCACTCTGAAGCCCAAATTAACCCTGGAAACCTCTCCTCTACACCCTTAAATATTCCCCCCTCACTGAGCCTCAGGGACAGCAACCCTAGAACCCTTATATCCCACCCCCCCCACCATTAGTTCCACACCTGGGGCTCAGGGATTGGTCCTTCCTTCAAGGAGTTGTAGGCCCAGAGGGTGCAGAATGTGTCCTCCCTGCACTCCGCCACTGCAGCAGTGGCGCCTGTGGCTCTTGTCCTAAGGGGCTCACTAGAGTCTGTTCCCTGCTCTGAGCATTGAGTTGTCACATTGGGTCGCACATCTGCCGTGGCGTGGCTTGCCCACCCCTGTATCATCATGATGGTGGGGCTGGGCCAAATTTGAGTGAGTGCCACTGCGATCCAATGCACCAATTTGCAGCACCACTCACTCAAATTTGACCTGGCTGCCCCTACAGGGGATGGTTGGGCCAAACCTGAGCAGCACTACTCCTGCACACCTGATCTAAAGGGTGGGAGCGAGAGTGGAGCCCAGCCAGGCCTGCAGAACAGTAGCTGCAGTTGCTGTGGTGGAAGGCAGAGTTTTTGATTTCATGTTGGTTTTTACATTTGTTTTGTTTTGTTTCATGTGATGCAGGTTTCTAACCATCAGAGGAGTAAAGTTCTAGAATAGCCTTCCAACAGGGAGCTGTGGGGGCAAAAAACCTAGCTGGCTTCAAAACCAAGCTTGATACGTTTATGGAGGGAATAGTGTGATGGGACAGCCCATATTGGCAACTGATGGAAACTTTGACTATTGGTGGGAGGTATGCCAATGTCCTGTGATGGGATGTTAGATGGGGTGGGTTCTGAGTTGTTGCAGAGAACTATTTCTTGGGTGTCTGGCTGGTGAGTCTTGCCCACATGATCTTGGTTTAGCCGATAGCCATATTTGGGGTTGGGAAGGAATTTTCCCCCAGTACAGATTGGCAAAGGCTCTGGGAGTTTTTTGCCTTCCTCTGTAGCCTGGGGCATGGCTCATTTGCTGGTGGAATCTCTGTACCTTAGTCTTTAAATCATGATCTGAGGACTTTAATAACTCATTGATTAGAGGTTTATTACAGGAATGGGTGGATAAGGTTCTGTGGCCTGCATTGTGCAGGAGGTCAGGCTAGATGATTACCTTAGGTCCCTTCTAACCGTAGAGTCTATTTCGTATTTGGGAAAAAGATGGGGCTCTAAATCAGAGTATAAGCAAGATGGAATTAGCTGAAGTCAGAAAAGGGGACATGGCAGTAATATTGAGATACGAGATAACTATAGCCATCAGAGGGCTGGCGGATCCCCGGTGTAAATTAAAGGGGCCCCTGGGATGCTCTGACTTGCGCTCAATTGCAACAGCCCTTGAGAGGTCATTGCGGCAAGAAAGACTGAGCTTTATCAGTCCCTATCTCACCTGCTATACCCCTGAAGCCCCATGTGTAATGGAAGCTGGATGTGGGGGCAGAGCAGAGGAGTGCTCTCCATTACTCTGGGAACCTTGTTACATTGGGAGTGCTCTTGAATCTAGGGGTTGTTCCCCGTGTTTGGGCTAGAGTGCAAGGGAGAACTGGCATTTTGTTAGTTACTAACCGCAGAAGCAAAATACCCTGATATTTGTAGCATTTCCGGTCGATAGATAGAGAACACTCCAACTCCGACAGCAGAGGTGAGTACTGCAGTATGATACGCTCTCATTTCTTAATGGCACCCACTTACATTGACGTACTGTATCCCTTTCATGGCTACTGCTGTGTCGCCCGCATACTGCCTCTGCCAGCTTCTCTCCTATGGTATCTTGGGTATATGAGGCTCCCCTAGAGCAGTGGTTGTCAAACCATGGGGCGGGACCCAGTACTGGGTCGCAGCCCCTCAGGGACTGGGTTGTGGTGCCCTCTGCTGTCGTCGCTGAAAGACGGGAATGCATTGCTCAAAGATGGAATTGGAGAGTCACAGGCATAAATGATTTTTTTTTTCAACTGGGTCCTGAGGAAAAAGTTTGAAAACCACTGCCCTA
>ML685794.1:6363816-6376137 GCA_007922175.1 Pelusios castaneus
TGCCCTAGAGCCTAATCCTACAAGATGCCAGGTGCCCTCAGCTCTTCCCAATGTCAGTTGGAGCTGAGAGCTCTCAGCCCTTTGCTCCTAATAATAATCTGTCAGTCACTTATTTTAGTGCCTTTCTCCTAAAAATCCCCAATGCACTCGACAAGTGGGTTTGCAGACTGTCACAGAGGTAGTGGTCATGGCTCCATAGTTTAGGATGGACCGAATCTGATTTAAAGGGCTCACTTTACCATCAAGTGATCTGTCACATGAGGCACAGCCGTTTTACGGGCAGCACTGCACAAATGTTCAGGTCAGGAAGTACAGTGTGCTCTTTCTCCCCCGTAACAGTGACAGGCAAATGCAGGTAGAACAGTTAGAATTTATCTGGGACATCTCTCCTCTACAGCTACTGCTACATAAGGAGTCCAGTGGTACTTTTAAAGACTAACAAAATTATTTATCGCATGATCTTTCGTGGGAGAAAATCTCACCTCATCAGATTCTTGAAGATGGGGAACTTACATCTTCAAGCATCTGATGAAATGAGATTTTCTCCCATGAAAGCTCATGCGATAAATAAATTTGTTAGTCTTTAAAACTGCCACAGGACTTCTTGTACATTTTGCTGGACTAGACTAACACGCTACCCCTTTGTAAGTGGGCAGCTACTGCTGTAGTGACATTCCTTCCCTGAGAAACAGCCCCGGGGGCTGAATGCACAGCAAGCTGTCTCCTCACCTCTTCTCTATTTCTTGTTTCCTCACTTGTGTGGCATGTCTATGTACTGTCTGTGCCCTGTGGCTTGTTGGCAATGCCCTCATTGACTGCAGTCTGGAAGGGTTTCATGTTCACGTTGAGCCTTGTTCCGCTGTTCTGACTAAAGAAACCCACGTAACACATTTTACTTCTCGGCTGTTAAAATAACTAGTTGCTAAAATAAATGCTACGTATGAATGCAGCAGCAGCAAGGAAACTCAGCTAGTGGTGTCCTTGGTAAAGGAAGCATATTGACAGATCTGCTATTAAAAGTTTTTCTTTTAGCTATAGTTTGAGTGGCACTTTCAGAAGCATGGTTTTCTTAAAGATGAAATGATGATTTCCCAGCGGAGACTTTTCCTACTTCAATAGCAATGGAAATTAGAGGAAATGCTTTATCTCCTCTGTACTTGTTGACTTTTGATTTTTCATTTGCATGTACCAATAGCCAAGGGTGGAATAAACAAGATTTGTCACCAGTTCCCAGCAGCCTGCACATATGTAGCCTTTTCTCCCAAAAGAGTGTAGGGTGGGTTTTCAAAAGCACTCAGCACTTCCCTAACCTCGTTCCCATGGTAAAACTCCCATTGACTTCCATAGGAGCAGAGTTTGGCTAAAGCTGAATGCTTTTGAAAAACACACTTGTGCTGTAAGTAGACTCCTAGGGCTTGTTTCTGTGAACTCTACATATGGGAGAGGGCTATTGATCTCAGTGGGATTACTATGAACAGAAGGTTTGCAGGCTCAGAAACAGAGGAAGGATTGACTAGTGGTTAGGGTGCTCATCTGGGACATGGGAAAGCTTGGTTTGCCACAGCCTTTCTGTGACCCTGGGTAAGTGCCTGTCTGCCTTAGTTGCCCATTTACAAAATAGGGATAAAGTTATCCTACCTATTGTGAGGCCGAAGGCAGTAAGTATTACATGGTGCTCTCATACTGCACTGTTGGGGGGTAGGTTCTCACTGAACGCTGATTTACTAACATTTAAAATTTTTAAATAAATCAGTTAACTCAACTGTTATTTATGTCTATAATAAGTGGGAATTTTCAAAATGTTACTCCCCACTTCCCCCCCACTGAAATAATTGTTCACACTTTGAAATTTCATCCAAGTTTGATTTGTCAACATTTTTTGATCAACTTTATAGCTGGTTGGAAACCAAAGTATCGTTTTTTGGGAGGAGATGGGTGGATTCTATCAAATTTTATTTACATTTATTTTTTCCAATGAAAAATGTTATTCTTGGAGTGCTTGCTCATGTCCATTCCCATGTAGGTGTGCACACTGTGTGCACTGCCCCCGGAAGACTTTTCCTAGTGGTGCGTGCCGGGTCAGCTCTGGTGTTCCCTGGAGCGGCACCCTCATGGCCTGGTATATAAGCTGCTCTGCCACCACTTCAGTTCCTTCTTTCTGTCAGTGATGGTTGCTGGAATGGTTCTCCTCTCTTGCTGTGCAAGCAGTACCTTGCGTGGGTGTGCCTGTAATTAAGTGTAAATAGCTTAGTTAAGATTTTGAACTTCTTCCCCGCTCTTTGGGGCTCTCCCACCTGTTCTCCGGGGCATGCCTCATTCCCAGGGCTTCAAACCGTGCATGTCCTGCCCTAAGAAAGTCCTGATGAGTGTCCCACAAGAGAACTTCCTGAAGTGTCTGGGTGAGAGGCATCTCCTGGTGAAGTGCAGAGTCTGTAAGAACCAAAAAGGTCAGGGATATTAGACTGAAGCTCTTACTAATGGAGGCTGCATTTCAACCAGTTTTGGTGAGCCAACCAGGCTCAGGGCCAAGTGCATTTTTGGTGAGGAGTGTTCTTGGTTCCCTCAGGGAGCTGTAGAAGGACAAAGTCTTCGGCACCAAAAGCTCTCCAGCACCCTACCCTGATGATCCGGACATCAGCCCCCTTGACAGGGTACCAATCAACATCTCCAGTACCAAAGAAGAGGTCAAAGAAGACTGACTCTGGATGCTCTCTGGTGAGGAAGAGGCAAACAGTAGCCCTTCCCAGGCATTGGTCAGCCAACCGGCACCATTGACTCTGACCCAACAAGGGATACCGTCATGTTCAGTACATGTGGACTCCCTGCTAGGAGTGAGCCACGAGGCAGCTGTGACCCAGGCAGAACCATTGACACCAGAGGCTTATGAAGCATCAAGGAGTCTCCTGAGCACTTCAGCACCTCCATCTTTCCTGTGCTGAGGCCCACAAACCTTGGCCCAACATTGCAAGCCCGCTATCAGGAGACCAACTCCTAGGCTGGGCAAGCCAGCAATGATGGCGAGGCTCCAGGCCTCATCCTGCCTGGATCTGAGTGTCTACATCGCAGCAGTGCTCATCAGCACAGAATAGATCGCAGTCCTGGCAATAACAAGAAGCCCAGCAGTGACAGGGTTGCTACGATGCTTACAGTCACGGTGCTATTCTCCATCTCAGTGCCAATCAACGTCCCGACATCGATCCTCATCTCCACCTGTTGAGGAATCAGCCCATCACCCAGCTGTCACTCCTGGACCTGATCTCACAGGAACATGGCCGTCTACTTCACCTTAATCTCAACTTCCTTCCCCTGACAGCTTGGACTATTTATTCTCTGTAAAAAATGAAGGCCTTGCGGTGTCATCTATATGAGTTCATCTGGCCATAATTTGTCTTCCGTCCATCAGTTGCTGGCAGATCAGTTTTTGCCAACCCAGTTTGTTCTTAGTTTCTGAAACATCTGGAGTGGCTGTACACCAGGCAATGCAGCTGCTGCCACACTAGGACCTCAACCTGGTTTTGGCAAGTCTCATGGAACCACGGTTTGAGCCTATGGAAATGTGTTTTCTTCTCCACTTTCATGGAAGATAGCCTTATTTGCCATCATCTCAGTGAGCAGGGTCTCAGCGATTAGGGTCCTTGCCTTTGAACCAACTTGTACCATATTCTTTAAGGACAAGGTGAAGCTCCATCTGAAACTGGACTTCCTGCCAAAGGTGGTCTCACGTTTTCTCAGTAACCAGGACATCTTCCTCCCTGTTTTTTATTCAAAGTCTCATGCCAACATGGAAGAGCAGAGTCTTCACTCGCTGGATGTCAGATGGGCCTTGGCTTTCTATGTAGAAAGTACCAGGCAGTACCAGAAGACTTCTGAGTTGTTCATGGCTATAGCAGAAAGAGTGAAAGGGAAGCCAGCATCTGCCTAAAGGATCTCCTCATGGATCACAGTATGCATGGTCTTAGTCCCGGCTAGGGCAGGCTGGTGCTGTAGTGCGTTGCGGGCCGTTGTCTTGGTGGTGCTCTGTGCTCGTGGGGCTGGATTTCTTTTGGTGGGCAGCAAGGTCCCTTTTGGCCTGTGGACTGGGCTGCAGCCCCTAAAGCCACTGCCTTAATCTGCCCTGCCGGGGCTTTAGGGGCTGCAGCCCAGAGCTCTAATGTAAGGGGTGGGGGGTGGGCTCCACTGCCTCTGAGCACCAACAGTCTGCACTGTACTACAGTGCCAGCCTGGGCGGCTGAGCCGGTCCCTGATGCGGAGCCGGTCTCAGTGTGCTGCCCCACGATACCGGCCTGCCCCCAAGTGCCAGTCCCACCCTGCCTCACTTCCTTGCTGGGCACGAAGTGGCTCCTGGTGTGGCCAGCCCTGTCCTACCCGACCCCCTGCTGCTATGCTCTGAGTCTATTTTTTTTTAAATAGTAGTAATGCCCCTGTACTGTGCCATGAAGGTGCTACCCCAGGGGCACCAGAGCAGACCCATCACATACCACTAGATTCATAAAGGAGTGTGAATTGAAGGGGAGGGTCTGTGGCTGGGTTGGTAGGTGGGTCATATGCTATGTGTTCCTGATTCTTACATTATTGTGGGGAGGATGGGGCCCAGAATGTGGCTCGTATTTGGAAACCAGAAAATATTCTGGTATAAAATGTCTTGGGCATCTTGCTTTAGGCTTGTTGGGGATAAACAGAAGGAACAGAATTAAGTTTCCAGGGGGCTTTTCTCCCCTGGAGTAACTAATAAATCTTCACATCCGTAGCTTTCGGAGCAAGGATTTTTGTCCTAGAATTTCTTTTTTATGGGGGGGGGGGGAAAGGATTAAAACATCTCAAGCGCCTCTCTGTTTCTTTCTAGCAAAGTTAATATTCTGGGGAAAAGTTCTTTCAAGTAAGAATGAAGAAAAGTCACATTACCCTATAGAGTTGCCTTTGAGACAAAAACATCTTTACTCCCTGTCAATGTCAAAAAGCAATACAAATCAGTGGACTGGCATACAAAACAAAATAACTTTATGTTCAATTCTACATGGTGGTAGTGAGGCACAGCAAGGAAGACCTGCTGTGGAAGCCCCGCTGCTAGGAAAGTGCTGAACTGCTGAGCTAGAGAGCACATGGCAGATTTGTCAGAAGCTTCATCCCAGCAGACCTTAAAAGCTTCGCTCTAGGGTGAATCTTTAACTATAGCTGCATTGCTGTGGGATGCAAAATCTCCGCTTTGGCAGCTATCTTCTCCCCTGCAGCTCCACGGCTCCAGTATTGTTTTCTGTGCTCCTATTAGCTTATGAGGGCTTCCTACTCCTTAGCATCTCTGAGAAAGTCTGCAGAAGTCCTAACCGAGATGTCTGTCTAAATTCCTGAAAGAGCTTATGAGCTTTACCAGACGCAGAAGCTCTCGTTAGTGATCCTGTAAGGCATAGAGGGATTGAGTGCAGGCTTCACAGCTTCTTACACTAGCTCCACCTGCCAACTCACTCACACACTTGTCCACCGGTGAAGGATGTAGACGTCACCAACTTGCACTTCATATGCCCTGCTGGGAAAGCTAAAGACTTTAAGAAGTCTGTAGTCTCCAAATCTCTCAGTTGGGCCTGTTGCATACCAGTTCCCAAATCAGTTGTTTTTCTTCAAGCTTGGAATAAATATAGCAGTAGTCACAACGTACTTTGAAAAACATTTCCATTAAAAAAAAAAAAAAAGCACATTCCCTGGCCAATGCATCTTGTGTGTCTGGGAGCACACTAGAGCAACGTAAGGACAGGGCATCAGTGACTCAGTTGTCACAAAAGTGGATAGTGGACGGAGGCAATCACAGCACCTACAGGTGTTTGTGCAAGCAAGCCATCCAGCTGGTCACCTGCCCCTTTGAGGAAAGTAATGACGGCGGGTGGTCACAGGGCTGCAAGGACTGGATGTGGGAGAATACGTCATCTGAGACTCATCAGGTAAGATGAATGGGCAGCAAGGCGTATTAGCAGGATATCTCCAGATACCTGCTGAAAAGGCAAAGCCAGTAGATGTCCCAAAAAGCAGCTTGTTTCGTCCCACAAGTCATGATGAGTTCAATGGCCATATCTGCACAGATGGTAGTGGCAGCAGGTGGATCATAACAAATCTTGTGCCAGTAGCATGCTGGTGTTGCTGGTCCATAGTCTATTACAAGTAAGGGGCCAGTAGGCAGTGAGGATAATAGGGTAGAGTACACAGTTCTATGGGGAATGCTCCATTTCCCTCACAATGGCTGGGGTTCATGTACAACATACATTTCTTAGCATGGCAATAGTCACATGTGCCATGCCTTGTGCAGCTGCATGCGTTGAGTACAGCCCATAAACACAGTCACCCAAGACCAAGCTGCCAGGCTTGTGATACAGTAGAGACACTGCTAGATCTTTAAGGACTGTGTTCAGCTAGCTGTTACCTGGCTTTCTGAGGAGCTTAATGCCACATTGCTTGGGTCAGCTTTACTTTACAGGTGCTATGTGCCTCTTGAATACTAGCTGGGGGAGGCAGGCAGGTACATTTCCCTTTCCACATCTCCAAACACTCTCCTGGAGCTGCTGTGCTCGACCTGCATGCATCAATGTGCTGCACTGTGCCAGGGAAGCAAAACAAGATTCACATTTGTATGTTGTTTGCTGCTTTTTAGCCAACACAGATTTGTGGATTCTAAGGCCAGAAGGGACCATTATGATCATCTAGACTGGCACCCTGCATAACACAATCCATGGAACTTCTCTAAATTAATTCCTGGTTGATCTAGAGAATACCTTGTAGATAAAAATCCATTCTTGATTTTAAAAGTTTCCAGTGTCAGTTGTTTCAAGGGTTAATTTCTCGCACTGTTAACATTTGTGCCTTATTTTAAGTGAATTTGTCTAACTTCAATTTCCAGCCATAAAATGGACAGCCTCCATCTCAGGATAAAGGTAACAGTCTTGTAGGGGCAGGCTAGCTAGACTGGTCAGGAGGGCATTAAACTAACACCACAAGAGGAAGGTGAAAAGAGGGAAAAGGTGAGTGCTCTTTTTGCACAAAGCCAGGATCATGAGAACAAAATTAATCAAGGGACATGAAGAGAAGAAATTCGTTAATTGCCTAGACCAATGTGAAGAGCCTGGTAAGAAACAAGAGGAACTGGAATTGCTCGTTATGAGCATAAATTCAACCTAGATGATGATACTGAAACCTGGTGGGAAGATTTGCATGACTGGAATATTAAAATCAGTGATTTTAGCAAGGACAGAATTGGCAAAAGGCGAGAGAGTGGCGCACTATGAAAAAAATTACGTGTTGCAGAATCATTGATAGCTCAGAAGCAAATGATCTCAAATGTTTATGGATCCATGTCCTAACACATAAAGGACAAGATGGGGTGCTAGGTGGTGTCTGCTACAGAACCCCAAACTAGAGAAGAGATAATCAGCTCCTTATGCACTCATCCATAATATGAAGGGGAAAAAAGCTGATTTATTATGGGATATTTCAGTTTGAGTAACATGCTGGAGGACTCGAATTGCCTGTACTAAAACATCCTCAGAATTTCTAAACTGTATAGATAATTTCATAACCCAAGAAGTTTTTTTGTGTCTATTGTGGAGGAATTCTATGTTAGGCCTTCCTTGATAGAGGAATTGACCTTGAAACCAGAAATTAGTGGTAACTTAGGTGCAGTTGATCATGACTTTATTATGTTTGTTGGATATGGTCCAAACTAGTAATAGGTATACACGGTGTTTTAAAAGGGTCGATTTCCCAAAGATAGAAACAATTATGAGTCAAATCTGCTGAGAGAGAGAATTTAAACATAAAAATGTAAATGATAATTGGGAACAATTTAAGAATATTTTTATTGTATACTCCAAAATCACAACTGAGAATTGACTACACTGGTTAAAAACCCAATCTGGATTAGAGGGGGATGTAAAAATAGCTATAAAATATTTATATATAAGCAAATGGAAAAAAAGGACAGTTGATAATGACTATAAATTAGAATTGGGGATTGAAGAAAATTGACAAGGGAAGTAAAAGAACTCAAGGAGACATTTTAAAGTTATAAAAGGAATTTTAACAATGATATTGATCCATTAGTAGGTGGAAATGATAAAATTGCTGGTAGTACAGAAAAGAGAATAAATATTTCTGTTCTGTATTTGGGAAAAAGCATGGTGACATTTAATACATTCAATTCCATCAGTCACCTGGGAGGATCTTAAACAGTAGCTACTAAAGACAGACCTTTTTAAAATCAGCAATCCAGATAACTGGCACCCCAACATTTTAAAAGGTAGCCAAGGAGCTCTCTGTATTGTTAATGTTGATTTTACATAAGTCTTGGAGCACTGGGGAAATCACAGAGGACTGGAAGAAAGTGAATGTTGTGCGAATGATGACCTGGCTAATTATAGGTTTGTCAGTGTGCTGTTGTTTGGGGTGAAATAATGGAATAGCTGATATGGTACTTGATTAATAAAGAATTGAAGGAGAGTATTATAATTAATACTAATCAATATGGGTTTATAGTTTGTCAAGCTTTGTTTATGGACTGAAATGCTCCAGTCCAGCCCAAGTTATTGGGCTCAGTACAGGGGTGACTGCGTGAAATTTAACATCCTGTGATGTACAGGAGATCAGACTAGATGATCTATGGTCCCTTCTGGCCTTAAACTCTGTATAACTGCGATGTTGATCTTGTGCCTTTAGTATAGTATGTCACGCATGGGAGGGCAGAGGAATACCAAGCTCTGGCTCCTTCTATAGACATTTACTCTTATGACCACACATTGTCACCTTTTAAAGGGCGCCATTGGTGCAGCTTGCAGTAACTATGATGTCATTCCAGTCCCAGCTTTCATGACCTAAATAAACCGTGGCTGTGACCTGCTATGCAAGCGACACATGCTCTGCATTCACGTTGTATAGACTTGAGTGTTCTGCATTCTGGAGCTATAAAAATCAATGTGTTTGTCTGAAATATACAATCACCACTCCCCCGCCCCGCCTCCCTTTACAAATAACCATCTTTCTGCTTGCACAGCCAGCCCCAGTTGCTGCCTTCTACAGAAAGATGTCTGTGTGATCAGCACCTTGTCTAAGGCCAGATTTCATTCAGAAAAGCTTCAGTGCCATTCAGCTACATAAATGAAGTAGCTGGCTTGTCAAAAGGGCTCAGTATCCAGCAGCTCCCAATGGGTTTCAGAAGAGTTATGATCCCATTTAGCTACCTAAAGAGAGCCAGATTTTCAAAGTCTCGATACCCCTTTGCCCCAATGGTTTTCTGAAGAGCTCCATTCCCATTTAGGCACCTACATGAAGTGGTTGGGTTTCCAAAAGGACTCAGCCACTTTACGCTGCTGTGTAATGGGAGCAGAGGTCCTTGAGCTCTGGGAGCTACTGTGATGAGATTTCCTGGCCCAGGTCTAGTGCATGCAGATGGTGCTATGGGTGGGATACAGAGCCAGTAGCGGGCTTTTCATATTAGATATTAAATTTAGCTAATTTGTTCCTATTTGCAGATAAAATTGGGTTATCAAAATGTTCTTTTTAGCACCTCATAAACAGTTACTCCCCTTTCATACCAAGTACAGCTGACGTAGAGAGAAACTGGGATCAGGGAAACTCTTTCAGAGGCTGAACTCTTTATATTCATCTGACAGCTGAAAAGAACTCCATATTCACACATGTTAAATTGCACAAGAAGGGAAGACCGGGAGTTGTAGTGAGACAAAGAGAATGAGAGAGAGATGGCTGAGAGAAAAGCAGGCAAGGAGGGGAGGCAGTGTGATCTAATGCATAGAGAATTGGCTGGAATGCAGGAGACCCGGGTTATTGTTCTGGCTTTGACACTAGCCTCGTGGTAACATTGAGGCTTGGGCAAATCTCTTCACCTTTTTGAGCCTCTATTTCCCTTCCTGCCTGGTCTTGTGTACTTAAGCTGTAAAGTTGTTAGGGCAAAAGATTCTTTTGCTGCGTGTTTCTGCACCATGGTACCTTGGTCTCAGCTGTATCCTCTAGGCACCACTATTAATCTAAATGCACAGAAAGTCTCTGACTTCGGGCATGTCTACACCACAATGCATACTTGTGTCCATGCTCATGTGCATGCAAATCTGTGCTTGCTAAGCCAACCTGAGACCATCCCTATTGCAGAGTGACGTGTGACCCATAGCCATGTCCATACTGGTGCTGCAGTGACATCTCTGCCATTACGATTTCTGGAGGTGTATGTCAGGGTACTCAGTTCCTTATTAGCTGGAGTCATTCTAGGGATTCTTTTGCTGATGCATTGTGGGAAGACTTGTCTGTTCTTCCCAACCCTAAATGTTCTGAGTCCTCTAACGTATCTAGCTGAGGAACTGGATGAGCTGTTCCTATTTTGCAGGCTAGATATAGAAGGTCTGTGAGACGGTGACAGACATTTCAGTGGTGGTTTCCATTCTTTGGAAGGCAGTGGTGAGTTTCTGAGGTTCATCCATTGTACAGGTGAGACACCTGATTCTTGTTGCCATAGTTGTAGATTCCCTAGTAGACCAGTGCATCTGGTGTAGGACAGAAAGCACAGCAAGGTGGCATCATGTCATCCTGCTGCATACCTGGGGAGATCAGCAATAGCTCTAGAACTTCAGCAGGAGGAAGTAGACCTGTGTGAGGAGCCTGCCCTAACTCTCCAGTCCAGGATATGTAAACGAGGAAGGCTAGAACAATTCAGAAGTGGGTGTGACAGACTGATGTTTAATCCAGATAGTGGAAGGCTATGTCACCCCCTTCCTGTAACGTGGGGTGCCTTGCAATGCCTTGTGGTGAAGCTTTCAACCTAGATTACTCCCAACCAGCCACCACCATGCAGGCCTCACCCAGATGTGTTTGTGTATCTGCAGTTTGCCAGTCATATCCTGGTTTTCATCAGCCCTGTTCTGCAAGGTGACCCCAACACACACCTAGTCCTGGACTTGTGCCACAGAAATATATGTCCTGTTCTGTCCAGCCCTCTCCCAGACAGTCCAGAAATGTTAAGTTTGTTATTCCTTTAAGGAAATAATATACACCATGATAAATGAACTTATGTAAACACTTTAAATTAAACACAGTGGATTAGATAAAATAATTTATTAACTATAAAGAGAGAGATTTTAAGTGAGTACAAGCAATGAGGCATTAAAGTCAGTAGTGACTACAAGAAAAATAAAGATAAAACACTTTCTACACACTTACTTAACAAACTATTTTAAAATTCAAGCAAAATTTCTCACTACATTGTTTCAGGAAGGTTGCTGACCAAGTTAGGATGTCTACTGCAGCAGTCTACAGTGGCTGCTTTCTTTTGTTGTTTTAAGTTTGATGCCAGAGACAGATGAGGGGGAGAGTTTGGGGCTGGTGGGAGATGGAGAGAGACTGTCTTGTGGTGTTTGCCCCCATTTTTTATAGTTTCAGTCCCCCTCTTCAAAAACATTTCCAGGAAGGAAAGCATCTGTGTGGAAGGATCTTCCCTGCTGGGTTTTTCTACCCATTTGAGCTTCGTTTTCCCTTCTCCTGTTTTTCCTCTGACCGTTTTACTGCTTAAATGCAAATTAATGTAAACATACAGTCCTTTGTTCAAGACAGGCCTCTTTGACCAGTTTAGTACTACATGAGTTTTGAACATTCATTCTTAACATCATACAGGTGAGTCTTACAATTTAAACAATGTTGCCACACATTTCATTGAGTTGAGAGGATATCAAGACATACCTTTGTACAAAGAGTTTTACAATAGTGTGTGTAAGGTTTGAGCACAGGGATGTATTCTGCAACAGCAGGCTGCCATCAGGAAGTGGGCTACCCTAGATTGATGCAGGGCTATGGTTAATTAGTTTATAGTTGGCAAGTCACTTGTGGCACTTGGTAGGGTTTGTGAGATGATTAATATTGGGATTTACACACAAGTGCGGCATATAACTAATGTGCTTTGAGGGACTGGGCTTCCCAGACTGCACTGTGGCCCATTGAAGCATCATATGCCCACAGTTTGGCTGTCATAAGGAACACATGAATATATTAACTGCAAAGGACACTGCTTGATTGATCTGTAGGGCTTGCTCAGCCTCGGGGACAGATTCTTGAACACTGATGTGGAAAGTCCTGGCAAGGTGCAAGACACTAGGGCTATGTCTACACTTGAAAAAGTTAAGTCGACTTTAAGTCAACTTAGTAAGGTCGACTTAAAGCCGACTGTATTAAGTTGACTTAACAAAGTGGACTAAGTCGACTTAACTTTAAGTCGACTTAGTCCGCTGTGTTAAGTTGACCTAATCATAAGAACATAAGAAAGGCCGTACTGGGTCAGACCAGAGGTCC
>ML685794.1:6381137-6426059 GCA_007922175.1 Pelusios castaneus
TTGTGGGTTCCCATACCAGCTGCTCCATGAAGCTGTCATTCAAAGTATCAAGAAATTTTATCTCTGCATTATGTCCTGAAATGAAATGTTCCCAGTCAATATGGGGATAATTGAAATCCCCCACTATTATTGGGTTTTTAAATTTGATAACCTCCCTAATTTCCCTTAGCATTTCATCATCACTCTTACTATCCTGGTCAGGCGGCCGATAGTAGATCCCTAATGTTATATTGTCATTGAAGCATGAGATTTCTATCCATAGCGATTCTATGGAACAAGTGGATTTGCTTAAGATTTTTACTTCATTTGAATCTACATTTTCTTTCACGTATAGTGACACTCCTCCTCCCGTACGACCTGTTCTGTCCTTCCGATATATTTTGTACCCTGGAATGATTGTAAAATGATTAATAAAGTCGACTTAAGGGTTACTCCACGTCCACACCATCCTTAAGTCTACATAATGAGTCGACTTAAGGCATAAGTCAGCCTAATGGGTGGTTCTTATTAGATCGACTTAAGCTTTCATTAAGTTGACTTAAGGAATTTTTAATTCGACTTAATGAAAGTCTGGTGTAGACAGGGAGTAATTCAGGTCGACTTAAGGGGCCTTAAGTCGACCTCAATTGCTAGTGTAGACATACCCTAGGTACTAAGCTAAGGAGATACGGTGTTTGTCTGTCTGGACAAGCGGGGACAGTATTTCCTCCAAGTGACATGGTTATCAATGGTGTATCTGTGCCTGTTTTCAGAGCCAGCCCAAGGGTTTTTGGCACCCTAGGCGAACTATGACTTTGCCCCCACCCCCACCCCCTAGATTCAATATAGAAAAATAAGACAGTCTAGAATGAACATATTAATACATTTTTTTAAGTAGAGAAAAAAATCACTTCTGTCTACTTTGGTGCCCCTTAAATCCTGGCATCTTAAGTGACCGTCTATAACCGTTTGGTTATACGGTCGGGCTGGCCCTGCCTGCTTTATTTTGGGTGACTGGACTTACCCTCTCCTTCCATGACTCCTGAAACCATACCCCAAGCTCAGAAGACCTAGAAAAAGATTCTTTCATTCCTGCTCAGCAGTTGTAGGACCTAGAAAAAGATACTTTCATTCATGCTTAGCAGTTGTAGGATGGTGATGGAGTGGGCCTTTGGCAGGCTGAAAGATGCTAGTAGTGTGGCTAATGCTGTCCAGATGGTTGTGGCTCTACACAACATCTGCAAAGATAGGGGTGAGAAGTTTTGCATGGAGAGTGTTCAGGGAGCTGCTGGGTCTGTAGGATTAGTAGCCATCAAGTGCACTCACCTAGCATCGCCAGGGCTGGATCCAGGCGACCAAGGGAAATAAAGGATGCTGTATGCACCCACAACTATGCATTGCACGGTGACCTGTATGTTGAAATGTGATGCTGTGTGGTGGTGGTGTAGACACAAAAGTTTATTTGCTGCTGAGTGGAATTTATTTTTTAAAAGCCTTTAGATGCAACATTGACTCATCCTTTTCCCCCTGTGCTCTCAGACAACAACGTTTATTGAAACCAAACCAATTTGTTAGACAAAATAGCAGTGAAATAACATTAGAAAACCATTGCAGGCATCCCAGCTGACTGCAAATAAACACTGAAAATGCCGACTGAATAAACATGCCAAGTAGCTCACGATGGTACAAAGGTGCAATGAAATTGTTCAGTCGTCTACTGTGCCCCCGGTACAACCTCACTTGTTAGGGAGTTGAATGTCAGCAGCGGGCCTGTTCTTGCCCTAGTGGAATGCGTTGTGCGCATGTCCGCAGTTGTATCCTGCTCACACCACTCCTGTACATCTGCCCATCCCACTTTTCAGAGTGGTTCTTAGCCCACCACTCCCAGCATTATCCAGTGGCTGTAGTGAGAAGACTCCATGGCCAGCAGGGATGGTGCTAGAGCAGGTGCTGAGGGTTGGGAGCGAGGGGGCTCTCCTGTGAAGTGGCCACCACTCTCACCTGTGCCAGGGAGTTCAGAGGTCACCCAAGTGTCTGGAAGTATGGGGGATTCTAGGAGAAGGTTACTGCTCAAGGAAGGTGACATGTTAGGGAGCTGCAGACCGCTGGACAGTGAGTAAAGGCTGGGCAGCTAGTGGACAGCAGTGGGCCGAAGGTAATGAAAGTCACCCGAGTGCTGGACAGCACTGGGGATGGCATATTAATAGGGATGGCATCGAATCAAATTCATATTGATACTAAGGCCCTTTTACACCATTCTGGCCAGTGTAAATTATAGTTACACACACTTTAAGGTCTCTTGGTGTGGCCAGATTTGTTTGAAGGGGCCTTAGCATATGTGAGAACTGGGCAAAGGGGTTGGGAGAATTAAAAGGAATAAACTCCTTTGAGCCACAATGTAAAAGCTTAAAGGCAAACTACAAAATAAAACTTGCTTGCTGTTCCTCCTTTTTAGTGCTGTTTAATGCGCTTTAAAGCTGACTTTGATATTTAACAAAAATGTTTTGGCTTGTACATGACAATCAGCTGATTGTCATGTCTCTCTCTTTGCTGGAGGAGGCAGACCCCTTACAAGATCTGGAGGTCCTGATTAATCCCATCTCATGAAGCCATAGCTCCTTCTCTCTCTCTACTCCTCCAGAAAGGACAAGGTGAAGACAAATCAGCCTGTCCTCCCTGTGTCATAAAGTAAATCTTTCAGGAAGTAGATCCTGCACTTTCTGGGCAGCGTAGATTGAAGCCTTGTGTGACATCATGAACTGGGTCTGCCAGCTGTGGCCAAGGGTCTCCAGAGAAAAAGGAGAAATGAGAAGTTGAATTTCTAATGAAAAAAAAATCGGGGTGGGGGAGGAATAAACCCCTTTGAGCCAATCTTTGTACGTAATAAGGCAAAACTCTATCTTCCTTTGCAAATTCACCTTTAAACGATCCCATTGTTTTAACTTCTCTGGGGTGCTATGACTCCCTATGTTGTGAATTGGATGTTTGCATGATCTTATAATTGCCTTCAAGTCTGTTGAATAATGACACACGCACATTGAGGCTTGTGAGTCACCTTGGCCAAGGCCCCAATGGCAATGAGAACTCATTCTCAATGGCTTCCCCAGGTTAAATAAAGGTTTCATTATTATTATGAATTTTGTTAACAATATAGCAAGCTGCAGGAGAGGGAAAACGATGTGAAAAGAGCAGTGAGCAAGCCCAAAGGTAGGAATCATGAGTAGAAGAAGCCAGAAAGAAAGGCAAAAAGAATTGTTGCATCTTTCTACAGGGAGTTACTGTATTTGATGGTAGCGGGGGCACAGACTTACCAAGGTCGCAAAAAGTTAGTATCTTATCCTGCATCAGAATTTACGATTCTCTGGGCTCCTGTTTTATGTTTTCAAAGTCCTTGGAGCATATGTACAGACCCCACCTACTCTTAGCTCCTGGATTGCAAGGGAGTGAAAGGTTGGTCTTGTGCTTAAGGCAGGGGCCAATAGAGTAGAAAATCTGGGTGGTTCTGGCTCTCTCTTGTGCCTTGGGGAAGCCGTTCAGGCAATCTGTGCCTCAGTTTCCCTCTTGGTGAAATGGGAATAATAGTACCTAGCTCACATAGATGTTTTCAGGCTCAATTCTTTAATGTGTAAAAATTGATCCCCTGAAAAGTGTTATACTTGTGAAAAGTATCATAGATACCTTCCCTGCCCCAGTTCCTTAAGGGTGTTATAGCTATTTTAGTAATTCTATGGGTTTTTACTTGGATTTTGCTAGAAATTAATTTAATGGGCGTGTGTGTGGATTCTTTAAAATAATCACAATACACGTCTGTTGTGGTAGGGTCATCAGCTCTGGATCTGTGGTATCTCAGCAGCTAGCAGCACACCTGGCTTGTGGAGCAACAGTGTGCTGCCAGGGCAATCCCTAGGGGTGGGTGGAGCTCAGGGACAATAGGCCTGTGGACCCCCACCCCCGATCCTGGGGGCAGCGGGGCTGCCTTGGGCCAGAGGCCGGGCCCTGTGTTCCCACCCTGTCCCTGGGCCAGCTTACTGCTGAGGACAGCACAGTGCCTGCCAAATCATGGGGCCCAGGGTGGTCACCCTGTTCACCCCCCTCCCCAGGAATGGCCCTGCTTGTTGCCCAGTGAAAGGTTCTGCTGATGACTGTTCTCTTGAATACAGAGGCTGAGGAAATACAATAGAGTGAAACCATCTTGAATGAATGCCATGAGGAAGGATTATTAGCAGTGGGGGTATTCTGGCAGTACTCAGTGCTGTCCATAGACACACCCACACAGCCCCACCACACTGGATTGGTGCCTGGCTCTTGATGTTCAGAATTGGGAATTAAGACCATGTAGCTTTCAGCCTCGGCAGTTGGTGAGGAAGCCTGCATGGTTGGTTGGCACTGCTGAAGTCTTTTCTTCGTGCTCCTCTGTCTTTTATTCTAAACACAAAATAAAGAACACCCACTATAACACCATCCAAAGCTTTAGAGAGACAAGATGGGGATGTAATATCTTTTACTGGACTAACTTCTGCTGGTGAGAGAGATGAACTTTTGAGCCACACAGAGCTCTTCTTCAGGTCTGAAGCTAAAATGCCAGGTGGAACTGATTGTTTAGCATAAGTTTAGCATCACCTGTTCTAAGGGACCATTCAGGGTAGAGTGGCCTGTTAATACCTTTGCGGTCATAGGACAGAAAGAGGGAGTTAGTGGATGAACCCACACTCTTGATCATTACACTGATTGCTTCAGGAAAAAAAATTGACTGTGAAATCCTTACCAAACATATCTACCATAATCTCTCCATTGCCACGCAGTCCCTGAAATCTAACCACCTTATAGTGATCAAACTAGCAGGTAAAGAGGATGCCATTGTAGTTCTCAACTGTGATGACTACATTTACTAGGCCCACCAACAACTCTCTGACACCACTTACTATAAAGAACTCAAAGACCCCACATCACAATTTGCCCAGGAATTTGAGGATATCACCAAATTCTTTCCCAAACAACTCCAGGTGAAACTCTGCAAATTCGTCTCCCATGAACCCACCTCAGGGACCTTTTGCACACTTCTCATGGTACACAAACAAAAGAACCCAGGCAGAGTCTCATATCTGACCACAGAACTCTTACTGAAGGAATAGCAGGAATCATAGAAACCATTCTCAAACTACTCACCGCACAAAGTGCCAGGTTACTCCAGGACACAACTGACTTCCTTAACAAACTTCCTCAAAACACCATTCTTGCCACCATGGATGTCGGTTCCCTGTACACCAACATTCCTCATAATGACAGCATAGCTTCCTGTCTCAAATATTTGAGACAACCCTCAGATATCCACCCCAAACGTATCACCAAACTCATCCATTTCATCCTCACCCATAACAAATTTACATTTAACAACAAATACTTTGCCCAAACCATGGGAACAGCCAGGGTGCTTGGATGGCTCTCCAATATGCCAACCTCTTTTGTGGGAAGAGAAATTTCTGGACAAATGTACCAATGAAGGAGAATTTCTGGACAAATGTACCAATGAAATACCTGAGTTTTATATCAATGATGTTTTCATCCTCTATACAGATGGCTCACAGATTTCAACTACAACTTCAACAACCATCATCTGTCCATTAAACTCTCTCTGGAATACTCCCACAGTAGTATCAACTTCCTGGATACCACAACCAGCTGGAATCCTACAGTGGAATCCTACAGATAACTATACATGAAACCCACAGATCACCACAGCTACCTTCATAGATCCAGTAATTGTCCCAAACATACAGATATCACAGAATATTCTCCAGGGAGAAAGTCTGGGAAATACATCTTTAATGCACTTAAAGACATCTTCATCAAACAAGGACACTCCACTAAAGAAGTAGATCACATCATGAACGGGCCACCTAAATACCCTGAGAAGACCCGCTTCAATACAGAAATGAAAACCTGTCTGGCTATACTCCCTCGTTTTCACCGTACTACCCCACACTGGAATCCATATGGGATCTCATCAAACAACTGTAACCCGTACTTGATGGGGAACACATCCTGAAAAATCTTTCCTGAGCCCCCACTTCTGCCCTTCCAACTATTTCCCAATCCCTTCAGGCTCATCATCAGAAGGAAGCTCCTCACAGATCAGGACACAACAACTCAAAGTGGTACCAGACCCTGCCAGAACAACAGATGGAAAACATGCAGACATATCTCCATTGCCAGAGTGACCAAACTCAGCATCCACTCCCACACAAAACATCTTTTAAAATTCATGGATTCTACACATGCCTATGCCCATACATGCCTATGCTTATTCTACACCTGGTATACCTTGGCCTGTGCACTAAATGTCCAAATAACAACCATGTGGGTGAAATCATACAATCATTACGCTCTTGAATGAACTTTCACAGGAAGATGGTAAAAGAAAAACACCCTATCACCTGTGCGTGATGCTTTTCACAAAATAATCTCTATATTTTTGACCTATTGGTCCTTGTCCTCAAAGGAAAACTGCACAAAACTTTCAGAAGATGAGCCTGGGAGCTTACATTCATAGCTCTAGTAGACACTAAAAATCATGATTTATTAAAACAATCTGTAACCCACTAACCCCTCCTTTTGTCCTCTGACTCCCTTAGAATATGTGCTAAATATATACTTATGCTAAATAATCTGTTCCTCCTTTCATTTAGCAGGGAGGCTCATATTATTACTTTCTCAAACCTGAGGAAGAGCTCTGTGTGGCTCAAAAGTTTCTCTCATCACCTCACTTACTTGGTCTTGCTAATATCCTGGGGCCAACATGGCTACAATTGCACTGCACTCCCAAAGCATTACTAAACTCTTTGCCTCAATGATTCATATATGGCCGCGAGTTCCACAGCTTGTATGTGAAAAGTTCCTGGTATAAATTAGTTGCCTTCTAAATGCTTTTTTTGTTGACATATTATGGGAAAGTGTAAATAATAATGCCTGGCTGCACTTCTTTTTGTTCATGAATTATCTCATTCGGAATGGAAACAGATAAAAGGCATGAAATACTCTTACTTTCCTTGCATGGAAAGCTCCTTCTGCAAAACCATGCCTCCAGTCAAATCTTTTTTTTAATTCTTCTGGGCGTTTTCTGTTTCTGCTGTTGCTCTTGCGATGAGTTAGGTGACTAACATAGAAGCACAAGTCCCATTACTGCTAAAAGTCACTTAGGCACTTTTGAAGATCCCAGCCAAGATCAACTGCTCTTTCTGCAAATGTATGACAAAATAAAGGAGAGTAGGTTGCAGCAGCTGCAGTCCCGAGTCACATAGGGAATGATGCAGGAGCACTGACTCTGTGCAAGCTCATCTCTAGCGCAGTCCCCACCTCCTCCAGCAGGAGTCACTGTCGAGAATGGTATAGGAGCACTGACTCCATAGGAGCGAGTTGCTAGTCTAGTCCCAGGCTCTCCCAGCAGGAGTCACTGTGTGTAATGGAGCAGGAGAACTGCTGCAGAAAAGCTTGTATCTATGCCAGGGTTGGCAGCAGTGACTTAAAATGTTCGGGTGGATTTAGAGCAGCCAGGAGTACTCGGGATGTGAAATGTGAGGAACTTGCTGTCACATCTTACTTTATTATGCCATGAATTTTCACTCTCCTCATAGCTGCTGCATGTAAAATGATATTCCATTTCCTAAATGTGCATGCTGTCAGTTCGGTGTGTGGAGCTGTTTTTCTGCAGGGAATTTCAGGCTGTCCCACAGTGGAGCTCCCTTTGCAAGTGTAAATGGTTATGGGAGCAGCTTGGGAAAATGCAGGGTGGGTGGCCATGTGCTCAGTACTGTTTAATAATGAGCCATGTATGTAAAGTGTCAGCAGTCTGCATGGCATGGGACAGGGAACAGAAGGTCCATTGAGGAGCCTGCAATCTGAATAGCGCTTGCATCTCCAGTGACATGATGGAGGGGCTCCAGGGAGAACTTAGTTAAGCTTCAAGCTGAGGAGTGTGGGAGGGTGTCATCTCTATCTATGAGGGAGTTACCCCACCTTGGTGCTCCACTCCAGCTGGAGCTGAGTTTTATTCCTAGAGATCATAACATTATTTCAGAAGAGTAGAAAGGAGGAAGGCTAGACTTGTGATTCCACGGCACAGGATTGGGACTCAGGATCTGGGTTCAATTTCTGGTTCTGTTTGACCTTGGGCAATGACTCTGTGCCTCAGTTCTCCCTCTGTAAAATGTCTTCGTTGAGCTATGTCTACACTACAAACTTTGATTGCGCAAATTACATTAGCATAAAGCTGCCAGAGTTGGTATATCACTTGTACGTGTGGATACTTGGCTCCTTGAGTTGGCACTGCACGTGCTCACCAGTCATGTTGGGTCAATGCACAGTGTGGTGCACCATGGGTAGGTATCCCAGTGTTCAACCCACCACTATCCAGTGCACTGTCTTTTGGGAAGTTTTGGCAATCCATGATGTGGCAGAAATGAGTTGGTCAGTGGGAGGGAGGCCTGGGAGCAAGGGGTCAAGTTCCCAGCATGCAACTTTGCCCATCCTACAATGTCATCCATATCCAATTAATTTTGCTCTTTTTTAAAAAAAAAAAATCCCACAAACCTGTGTTGTCCTACTTGCTGTCCACCATCTCGGACAGAAGCATGGAGTCTGCACAACTCTGCACTGTTGTTATGAGCGTTGCAACACAAGATGCATAGTCCTCCGGTCTTTGCAGAGCTGCAAGAATCACATCAGTGGGAACCATGACTGTTCTTGGAGGACAAAGTGCTGTGGGACATAGCGCAAATCAATTCAAGATTGTTGGTGGCATTTATGAAGCAACTACAGATGAAGGAGCACTGCTTCTGGGCCTGAGAAATGAGCACTGGCTGGTGGGATCACCTCATAATACAGCTTGGGATGATGAACAGTGGGTGCAGAACTGTTGGAAGTGCAAGGCCACATCCTGGATCTGTGCGCCAAGCTCGCACTAGCTCTCCAGTTCAGGGGCACCAAAATGAGAGCTGCTCTCACAGTGGAGAAGCAAGCAACGATCATACTGTGGAAACTTGCAACACAGGATTGCTGGTCAGTGAGAAATCATTTCGAGCTGGAAAATCTGTTGTGGAATCTGTTGTCATGCAAATATGGCAGTGTCTTTAATTGTTTGTTGCTACACAGGATTATGAGACTCTGCAACGTGGAGGACGTAGTGGATGGATTTGCAGATATGGGTTCCTGAACTGTGGTGGATTCATAGATGGAAGGCATATCCCTGTTTTGGCATCAGCTCACCTTGCCCAGAATATATCTGACAAACCTTGGATTCTCAGAGGAAGTGAGATCAGAGTGGGGCTGGATGCATCTCAAAGGCGTGCAACTCTTTAGTGCTTACTGAAAGTAAAGTGACTGTGATTAAGAAATCACTTTTGCCAAGCTTGTGTTCCTTGCTTCTCTGCCATTTTAATTCTGAAAGGGTGAAAGTAGAAGCCAGAATACACGCAGTCAGACGGTGCTTTAGAGGGGTATGTGTAAATGACTGGGGGGTTTAGGAGGTCTGAAGTGATAGTCTTGGGATCTAGGATGTTTGGATGATGGTGTCCCATATCTCAAGAGGCCTGAGCCTAAGTGTGCACCCAAGAGTCCCAGAGCTAGAACAGTTGACTACACTCTCCCAGTCCTAGCTGGCTTAGGACCATGAGACTCACAGAAGCTGTTGGGTACAGTCTCAAAACAATGATGTCTGTTCCGTGCAGTACTGTGCCAGGTCTTCCAGGATATGGCTCAGGCAGCCAGGATGACACCAGTAACGAATGGTATGTAAATCAGTACTAAAGCCTGAAATGGTACCCAACGCCCAATAGGAACCTAAAGGAATTGCTGAGGACCTCCAGGCAGGAAGACAGTCAAATTCTGCACAAGCTGGGGCTCCCAAATGGTCCTTGAGGGTGGCTGGCCCCACCCAGGCAATAATCCAGTCTAGGAGCTGCACAGACTTGCAGGGCTGTGCTGAGATAGATGCCTGCAGGTTCCTTGTTGTGTGCCAGTTGGTTCTTACAGCCAATAGGGATTACAAGCACTTTAAAGTTACAAACCACTTAGACAAAGGGTGGACAGACTCAATTGATCACCGGGGCACATGCCATCCTGAAGGGCCTGCCTTGACCACCTGAATGTTCCCTACCTCTTGTCTGTATTCACTGTGAGCTGCATCCCAAGTCAGTCAGACACAGATGCAATCCAGGCCTTGAGCTGTGTGTCTTGAAGACTGTCTTGCTGTCTCCTCCAGCAGCCTCACATGTATCATTTCAGCCCTGATTTAAGAAAGCGACTGAGGGTTAATCTCCCTGTTGACAGCCCTTTCTGCTCATGTAATTGCTTTGCCTGAGAAAAGGCCTGGCTCCTTGAAGCCGCCTGTTCTCCCCACGTACTGTGCCACAGATGGAGGGCTGATTTCCTTGATGTACGTTTATATAAATAATAATGGGGTTGTTTAACAGATATTCTTAAAGGAAAGATGAGATAATTTCATGTTTTGATATTCTTAAAATTGATTCCCTTGAATCTGTAGCTCTTTGGTACTGTATATATTACAGAAAGAGCACTCATCTCCTCCCAGTCTGAGATGGGGAGGGCAGAGTCTCAGCTCACTTGGGCAAGGGCACTGGAGAGAACTGGTACAATTGAGGAGAAGGAGAAGCAGGAATCCAGGTGCTATTAGAGGGAGGTTTTGAGCAGCTTGAAAAAGGAGTATGGGGGAACGGAACGATCATGGAAAAAAGCTGGAGTAGTGAGTGGCCTAGGAAGGGCTTATGGTGGAGACCTGTTGTGGCCCTGTATGAGTGTAGAGGAATAGCCTTGGAAAAGCATAAGGAAGCAGCCTAGAGAATGGTGTGTGGGACAGCCTGCGGAAGTGTGTCTCACAAAGGGATTAAGGTGGAATATTCTTACCACATCACAAAGCTGAGCAAAATTGACAACAAATCATGGAACTTCACCTGGAAAAGCCTGTTGCTGTTTTGTGTGTTTCACACCCTGTCCGTCTTCCCCACCTCACATTTTACTGTATTTGTAGTTTGAACAAAATGAATAAATTCCAAGGTCAGAAGGGACCATTGTGATCATTGAATCTGACATACATAATACAGGCCAGAAATCCTCCAGGGATTCCCGCAGCAAACCCATCACTTCTGTGTGAGCTATGCTACTTCTTTTTCAAAAACCTTCTGGTCTGCATGTCTGTCTTTGCTTTTGAAATGCAAACAGTTACCCGGTTTGGATGAGAGCTGGCTCTGATTTCCATACAGGTTCTTGTACTGTGCTCATCACCACAGTATTTGAGCACCTTTCAGTAGTGCTTTAGCGATATGACTAAAATCTGTCATGTGCTGTTTGTTCTCTTCCCCTCTCCCTTTGGGGAAAGTGTACATAATGAAATGTCTTCATGTGGTAGAGACTTTTTAAAAATACATTGCTCTATATTTATATTAGAGAAGGCAAGGTCGAGGAAATGTGCCTTGCCCTTGGAGTGGAAGTGGTAGGGTTGGTGATATTCCCCTGAGAACTAAGGACTTCATTCCATAGTATGGGGCCAGCCCCTGAGAAGGACCTGTCTCCTACACAGATGAGGTTTACCATTAGTGTAGACTGGGGTGTCCAACCTTTTAGTATGAGGGGCTACATTGCAATATTTTTTTCCCTCACTCGGAGGGCCGGTGAGCAAATTTTGGATAGATAAGGCATAGAAACTGAACTTACTATTCATTGCTATTAAACAGTAAAAAAATAAAAAACAGTTGACAAACACCATTTGGTTCCATAAAAGCAGAAACTTATATTTCATACCTAAAGACAATTTCCAAAAAATATCCATCCTCCCTACAGCAACCTTTGTATAAGTGGCATTTTCACAACTATACACAAGTTTTCATTTGTTAATAAAACCACATTTTGTGAGAACTTGAAAAGGGCTTCCCCCCACCTTTTTTTTTCTTTTTTTAAGGAAGCGTCGATGTGTACAGGTGACAAGGAGGCATTGGGCCATATGTGGTTGCAGGGGAGAGCGTGGGGAGCATGGCAGGGCAAGGGAGGGGACGTGTAGGGCGGCAGTGGAGTGTGGCAGGGCAGGGGAGAACGCAGGGCTCATGGCAAGCAAGGGATAGGGTGGATGGGAGGAGCATGGGGAGCAGTGTGGTTGGACTCCCACTATTTCCCCTATCTGGCCTCCTCCCCAAGCTCAAATCCCCTTCCCCAGCCTGCTAATCCCCTCCTCCCCTCCTGGTCCCTCACCTCACCGGTCCAATTACCTTCCTCCGGTCCCAGGCTCCTTCCCCCTTCCTGGCCCCACATCTCGCCTGTTCCCTATCACCTTCCTCTGCTCCCAGCCTCCTTTCCCCTTCCTGGTCCCACATCTTCCCTAGTCCTCATTACCTTTCTCCCCTCCCAGTCTCCTCCCATCCCCGGCTAGGCACCTCGCTGTCTGCCAATCATCTTCCCCTTCTCGGCTACACACCTATCCTGGTCCCAATCAGCTTCTCCTCTCCCCTGCCGGCTTGCTGCTTGCTGATCACCTTCCCCTTTCCAGCGCCCAGCCCCTCCCCTTCCAGCTGCATACCTCCCCTACTCCTAATCATATTCCCCGCTTCCAGCCCCGTTCCCCTCCGGCTCTGCACATCCCCTGGTCTGGTTGCCTTACTCCCTTCCCAGCCCTCTTCCCCACCCCTCCCAGCGCTTCACATTCCCCTTCTCCTTGCCAGCCTGCAGCTGGCGGGGTCCAACTCTGATCACTTTCCCCTTTCCCAGCCTCTTTCCTTTTCTAGCTCTGCACCATAGGGGTCTTGATTCTCCTGCTACTCCCCCCACCTCCTACCTGGCTGGAGTTTTAATTCTCAGAATCCAGCCAGCCAGCTCTTCTGCCCTGGGCCACGTGGTCAGCCGTGCTGCAGCAGCACATTTTAAAATGCCCTGGAGCCCCAGCTTCCAGATGGCGCCACAGGCCGGATAAGAGCCCTTGGTGGGCCGTAGGTTGGACAAGCCTGTTGTAGATTGTTCCATTGTGCTAAAAGAGTATAGTTGTTGGCCACTGTCCTCATCCCAGAGGTCTAGATGATCTTTTAGATGCCCTAGCTCCAGTCCTTGAAGATAAGAACACCTTAAACTTGATTAGATTATACTATGGGAAGCCAGCGTAAGGAGCAAAGGACAGGTCTGATGTGCTTATAGCAGCCTGTGTCATTGAGGAGATTTCTACAGTGTTCTGCACTCGTTAGAGTTTCTGGGCGCTGAAGGCTTCATGCCCAGGTATATTGCATTGCTGTAATCCAGCCAAGAGGTGATGAAAGCACGAATCATTGTGGCCAGGTCTGTTGTCTGCCAGGATGGGACAGTCTCCTAGTCAACTAGAGATGACCATAGGGCCTGCAAGTAATACTTTCTATGCAATAGCTTAGCATCAGTGAGGAATCCATGAGAACACCTAAACTACAGACTGAACTGGCCAATTATGGGTGTGTACCTTCAGTGAATAAAAAATGGATGCCTTTCCTCTTGGAAGCAGGCCTGAGTTAGCTTTTTTCCACTCTTTCTCATAAACCTTCCCCACTTCATGAGATTTCTGTGACAGGAAGTTTGTAACTGACCTCCCACTTTGTCTGGCTCTCCACAGATCTAGCCTCGTTGTTGCACTGTTTGCAGATGAACAAAGCAGCCTCTGGCTCTTTTGTACTTCAATCATTATCTGTTTTTGGTTCTGCCTTCCCTGAGGTCTGTTTCGTTTGAGACACCTGCCAGTGATTGTGCCATTCACAATCCAGTTCCAGGGATCTAAAATAGAAACAGACTTTCCTGAGAGAGAAGAAAAGTCAGTAAGTAAAATCAGTAGAACACACCCGTGTTTGGCTGGATGCTTGCAAAGTTCTGCTGTGCAGGCCCATTGTTTAAGTGAAAGCATTGCATGAGATCTATGAAAAGTATTGTATAGTAGAACAAAGGCACTCTCCCAGACTAAAGGCTGTCTAGGTGTCTAGTCTGACAATATTTCATCGTAGACTCATAGAAGATTAGGTTATGCCCCAAGGAGAAGTGTCAAGTAATCCTTTATCTGGTCTATTTTAGTTGGTTATAGTGCCTTTCATTGTGGGATCTAAGCACTGGACAACTTGTTTATCACTCCAAAAATAACTTTTTTACCCATATGTTCATACAAATATGATCTGTCCATTGGAAATCAGGTTTTCTGGACTCTAGTTTGGTTCTATGCAGTTTCTGACTCCCATACATGGTTCTATACCTGGTAACACATACCCTCTTTGAGGCCCCAGTTCAGCAAAATGCCTAAGCATAAACTTACATAAGAACAGACAAACAGTCGGACCATTGGTCCAGCTAGCCTAGTATCATGTCTTTGACTGGCCAGTGCGAGTTGCTTCAGAAGGAATGAACGGAACAGGGCAATTTCAAATGGTCCATCCTCTGTTGTCCAATTGCAGCTTCTGGCAGTTGTAAGTTTAGGAACACCCAGAAGACGGGGTTGCATCCCTGACCATCAAAAACAACAGGAGTCCTGTGGCACATTAAATATTAACACATTTCTTCAGGCATAAGCTTTCATAGGTACCCACCCACTATGTCAGATGCATGACATGTGGGTTGCAGCCCACAAAAACTTGCGTCCAAAGAAATTTTTTAGTCTTTAAGGTGCCACAGTATTCACATTGTTTTTGCTGTATACAAACTAACACCGCTTCCCCTCTGGAACTCATCCCTGGCCATGTTGGCTAATAGACATTGATGGATGCATTCTCCAGGAACATATCCAATTCTTTTTTTAACCCAATTATACTTTTGACCCTCACAGCATTCCCTAATAACGAGTTCCGCAGGTCGACTGTACAACGTGTGAAGAAGTACTTCCTTTTGTTTGCTTTAAACTGGCAGCCTATCAATTTCATTGGGTGACCTCTGGTTCTTGTGTTACGTGAAGGGAAAATTAACACTTCCCTATTCATTTTTTCCACACCATTCATGATTTTATAGATCTCTCTCATTTCCCCTTGGAGGTTTCTTTTCTAAGATGAACAGTCTTTGCCTTTTAATCTCTCCCCGTATGGAAGCTGTTCCATTACCCTAATAATTTTTGTTGCCTTCCTCTGTATCTTTTACAAATCTAGTATATATTTTTTGAGAGGGGGCAACCAGAACTGTATGTAGTATTCAAGGTGTGGGTATTCCATTAATTTATATAGTGGCATTATGATGTCTTCTGTCTTATTATCTATCAGTCCCTTTCCTAGTGGTTCGTAGTAGTTCCCTGTGAAATCAATGGAATTTAAGAACATTCTAAGTGCTTTACTGAACTAAAGTCTAAGCTAGGTCTATACTAGAATACCTTTTCTGGCATAGTAAAGTCAGTTTGGGTGTGATTGATTTATTGTGACATTTCTGTGCTAGTAGAAAAGCTCTAGTGCAGATGCAGTTTTAGGGGCATAAAAGTGCTTTTCAGCAAAAGCACATGCTAGGTCTACACTAGACAGCTTTTCTGGCATAGCTATGGCTGTTAGGAGTGTAAAAAAATCACCCGCTAATTGACATCTCTAGCTAATGCACATGGTGCTTGTGCTGGCAAAAAGTCCTTGGGCCGGTCTGACTTATTCCATTCAAGGAACTAGTTTAAGCAGTTCTGGTAAAAGAACTTTTTTGCAGATAACTTCCATTAGGGAGGTTTTCTGGGATAGCTCCATTGGTATTTCTATATCAGGAAATCCCTTTTAAGTAGAGACAAAGCCTTATTTTGCTCACTGTAGTGGTATAAGCTATAACAGCAAAAACCATTTTTGCTGGCATGAATTATATCTCTGCTAGTGTAGCTAGCTCCTACAGGTGCATGACAAAACTTTAGTCTAGATTTAAGCCTGCTCTTCACACAGATTTTTGTAGCTATGTCACTTAGCGGTGTGATTTTCCTTACCGAGATAATGATACTCGTAGAATCCATAATGTGGATGCAGTTATACTGGGCTAAAGGTGCCTTATACTTAAATACTTCATATCAGTATAGTTACTCCCTTCCCATATGGGCATAGCTCAGTTGATATTTGTATTGGCACTATTTCATCCGCACTAGGAGAGTATATCTCTCTAACTCTACCAATATAGCTGAAGTGGTACAACTTTTGCACAGCCCTTAGGACTAAGTGCTCCCTTCTGCTATCGCATACAAGAGCCGCAACAATTCCAAACACTGCTTCTGGGAGAGGCCCTTTGTTAATTAAAATCAACCAGCTTTTGCCCAGGCTCCATAACAAATAGCCAAGGGAATCAAAATTATGTGCAGCATCATCCGAAACTGACACTTAACATTCCTTGACATCATAACGCCAGACCCAGCTGTCTGCTATTTGGCTAGGTTTTGAGTTTGTTGTTAAATGAGACTAAACCTTGAATTTCAAGTAGCTTTAGGTTTTGTTCTCCCACTGCTGCCTCACTAGTGAAATAAAAGCCTAGACACAACTGGAGTGAAGGGTAATTTACAGCGGAACATAGTAAGGTGGCAAGAGACATAGTGAAGCAGTGAGAACGAATCATTCATTTGAGGGTCCACTTGTCTTCGCTCTGTGAGGCCTTGTAATTAATTTACTCTTATCACTCTAACCTTTTGTGCTCTGCTTCTGAGCACTCTTTTACATCATTAAATGAGTTCCCCCCTTTTCTCATGTCTCTTTGACAAGTGACTAATATTCAGCATTTCAGATAGAGTGAACACTGAGCAGAGAAGGAAAATGGATGATAATTAAGTGGCCTGACGTTAAGGTAAAGGAGGTGAGTTGGAGTGGGCAAGAAAAGGTGAAATGGTAGACCAAAGGGTGGAGGAGCATATATATGGTTAGTGGTGTAGGCCAGAGAGAGATCAGAAACTAGGAAGAAAGACAATGGAAATGTAAAATCCAAGAAAGAGAGATGTGAGGTGAATGGGTGAGAAGAAGCAGCGAGATCAGGGGTAGTGGGTGAAAAGGGGAGAGTATCTCCAAAGCTGTTTTTACTAACTTTGAAATCTGCCCCCAAGCAAAGGCCTCTCTTCCTCTGTGTCTTACCATCCTTGAGATGATTGCCCCTTCCCTAGCCTAAGGTTTCTGGGACTGAATGGAGTCAGAACTCAGTGAAGCAAAGGGTCTGAATATTTCTGAGGCTGAATGAAACCTCTTGCCTCCACCACTTACCATCTTCATCGTCTGATACTAAGATGGCTTCAACCTGCAATGTTGCCTCTTGGAGGTGATGGTTGTGGTCATTCTGGGATGGACTCAGTCAGTTTGCATGCAAGGGGAAGTTGCGGCTGTCTGGCCTGGGAAGCAATAATCTGATGTAGCATGTGTGCTAGATGAGACCCCCACCTTAGCCCTCTCTACCCTTGGGGACAGAGTGAAGGGAGATGAGTGGCTCAGTTTTGCAGACTGTATTGCATTAATCTATTAGCCACGGTGGAGGGCAGCCTGCAGTGTCCAAAAGAGGCACAGTGGATTTTTCAGGACGGCATCAGTAGTGTGTTGCGCTGCAGCCTGTTGAATGTGCTTCAGTTGCCTGGACATTCAGGCAACATTCGGTTGCCAGGACATTCTCCTCCTACATATGTGGTGTTCCTCCATTGCAGTCAGCAGAGTGAAGATGACATAAGCATGTGACTAATGCAGTCGTGCACATTTACGTCCTTAACTCGCAGGGTCAGGGTGAAGGTTATTCAGATAGTGGATGTAAAGTGCTTCGGTAATTAAAAGTGGTACCTAAGTGCTCAGTGTTACGATGCTGGTAAATACATGGTTATCTGTACGAGAGGTTTTATTGATGTCACTGCAGAGGTAGCAGAAAACCCTCGAATGCCACTCTTTCTAGACCAGCAATAATGCCTGCAGGCTAGCGTATAGTTTGGTATTGTTTGCATTTATTATTATGCCTTCTCCTAATTTTGTTTGTTTTAGGGTTCTAAAGGTGTGAACAAGGTTCGGCATATCATAGTCTCCCATCTTCATAAGGTGCTGGTTGTGTCTTGCACACAAGCCAAACAATGGACCAAGTTTTTTTTGTGCGTGTTGATTGGCACAGCTCTTTTGCAGCCGAAGGAGCTGTGCCAATATACACAGCAGAGTGTTTGGCCTTGTAGCTCTAGTCAGCTGGATGTGAGTCATCAGGTTGTAGGTGGCTACCCTCCAGACTAGACTGGCTTCTTATGGATTGTCTTTCAAAGACTGTAACATGTTGGGATCCAAAAAAATTCCTGGTAGTTTCTCTTCCATAACTTGTTCTCTGACATCAGTGTGTTGAGAGATTTCTAAATGGTCATCTGCCCCCATAAAAGCTGTTTGGCATGCATGTTCATTTGATGTCTCTTCTATCATTGAAGCTGTGCATCCATTCTGTATGTACTTGAGGCAAGACCTTAATTTTTTTCTCTCTTATGAGCCAGGGTAAGTTGTTTAGTTTCTTGGATGATTAATCCCTCACAAAATGGAGTCAGTTAAGTGTTTCCTCCAGTTCTGCCCACTAGTGTAGCCAAAGTTTCTCTTCACTCATGGCATTTTCACCTTGACTTGAACACTTACTGTTAATCTATTTCACTGCGTCTGGAATGCACCTGCCACCTCAACCTCACCTACCCCTATACTCCTGCCCAGGTCCATTATCTCCTGATGTCTGAACATCAAGTTGCAGAAGGTTAGCTTTGAAAATCTCTACCAAATTCTCACGTCCCAGAAGCTGTGAAGGCACATTGTCGGCTTCTCTTTGTCACCCACGTGTCCTTTCCCTTCCCTACCTATTTCTTTTCTTTCCTAGCTCTCTCCTTCTTCCTTCTGTTTGGCTTACCTGTCCAGGACTGCATATTTTGCAACACTCCTGTGAGCCTGTGTCCAGAGAGGCAACTAAAAGCAGTGCCCTGAACAGTCTGATGCTGTACAAATTTGCCAGCTCTCTGTGTGGCTGATAAGACACTGTGCTGGTCCTGTGGTTTTCCAGCAATGCAGTTCCAAGTGAAAGTCGGCGACAGAGACAGAAGCTGCATTTTCTGTCTTTCCTGTTCTTTTCTTTCCCATTTTGTGGATGTGGATTTTTGTTTGTTTTCCAAGAAATGGAGTTAGATTTTAACAGCAACAATCACAGCCCCAGCCCATCTCACCTTATTTTCTCTTTTCCCCCAAAACGATAACACCTTCTAAATAGGTACTGGGGCCACATACACACTACAAATTTGTCCCACAATAAAGTTGTGGGATAAGGAAAGCATTATATAATAATTTCCCCCGTCCACCCAGCACTCCTTGTAACAAAAAGGAGCATTCACACGCTCCTTTTGAATTTTCGTTACCAGGAGCAGTGCATGGTGGGCAGCTATCTCACCACGCCATGTAGCAGCCACCCGGGTTCTGGATCCAGCAGCAGCAGAGCTCCAGCCGCTGTGGTTCCCGGGTCCTGGTGGCAGCTCTAGCTGCTGGGGACTGGGGAGCCCCAGCGGCTGGAGCCCCACTGCTGCTGGAGACCAGGAGACCCTGGCGGCTACTTGTCAGTTTCACTGCTCTGTTACAAGCATGACAGCTCCGGTGTCCCAGAGTCAGGGCCATCTTTCGGGGGGACGAACGGGGCGATCACCCTGGGCCCCGTGGTTATGTGGGCCCCATGCTCAGGGCCGTCCCTGGGGGAAGGGGGGCGAACGGGGCGATTGCGCTGTCCCGCTCCCAGTGGGGCAGTGCGGGGCCAACATGCGCCGCACCCATGGCCTCGCTTCCTCCTATTCCCCACTGCCTTCGGCAGCGAGCTGAAGGCAGCAGGGCAGGGCGGGCCAGGAGCGCTTTGACTGGCTCCTGGGCCGGCCCTCCCTGCCCTAGGGCGGAGCAGGCAAGCCCAGGGGCGGAGCACGTGGGTAGCGCCTGGCCTCTGGGCCAGCCTGCCCCACACGGCCACATGCAGCTGGGTCCCCGCGCTGGCGGCCTCTGGGGCCATCTCCCTGGGGGGCGGAGCAGGCTGGTGGGCCTGCCACGCTTCCCTGCAGCGTGGAGAGGTGGGGGTGGGGCCCCGCCTAGGCCAGTTGGCCCAGGGCCCCGCTCCCCACAAGGGACGGCCCTGCCCGCGCTGTCCTGCTCCCAGCTGGGGGCCGTGTGGGGCCCATGCCATGGCCCCCCCTGTACGGCTGCACTTCGCCCTGCCCCCACTGCCTTTGGCTAACGGCAGCAGGGTGGGAGGCTTTGCCCAGTCTATGGCCAGGGCCGGCCCTCCCTACCCGTGGGGCGTAGCAGGCAGGCCCAGGGACGGGGCAGTTCGCGGGGCCCGGCCTCTCCGAGCCAGCCTGACCTGGGCTGCCCCACATGGTCGGCCCTGGCCAGCGACGGGGTATCAGGACCCGTTCCCCGGCTGGGGCGCCGCTGGCTGCAGCCTGGAGTCCCGGCCGGGGCCGGCTGGTGGTCACAGCTTCAGCTGGGACCTGCTCCTGCTGGCCCCGGCCGGGGACCCGAGGACGCTGCCGCTGGGAGCCGAGGCGTGCCGGGCTCCCAGGTGGGGGAGCGGGTCGACCCGAGCCTCCCTTCCCCCCTCCAGCGTGGGGGTGGAGTGGGGCGCCCCCAGACCTGTTGGCCCCGGGCCCCGCTCCCCCCTAGAGACGGCCCTGCCCAGAGTGGCCTTGATTGGCACCTGGGACGTTTCCAGAGGCTGTTTAACGTGCAGAGACTGTACACACTGACTCTACCATGCGCCATGATTGCTATGCCTCTCACTTAGGTGGTTTTATCCTTGCGCGATAACAGGGCTGTTGTCACGCAACGAGGAGCAATATGTGTTTCCGCTCTCCTGGTTATCGCACAATAATGCCGTAGTGTGTACAAGGCCTGGGAGAGATGTATGCTGTGACCTCTTCCCATTTTAGGTCCTCTCCAGCAGAACTGCTGGGCTACAAAAAATAACTCAGGGTATTTAGACTACTCATTTAAGTGGTCTAAACCAGGCTAATTGGAGGGCGGTTCTCACTGTACACATCTGGCTCAGAGTATCTGCAACTGCATGGCTAATCCATGTCCACATGCATAAGCGCCTGTAGGACTGGATCCTAGCTCCATGAGCGTTCTAGGCCATTGATGCTTCTGCTTTGGCTAGGCTCCCACTGGACTACCCTGTGTAGGGTGACCACATATCCTCTTTTAGCTGAGACAGTCCCTTTATTAAGCCCTGTCCCTGCCATTCTGACCCTCTTGGTAAAAGTGGGCATCCATCCTGTTTGTTCTTGCCAACTGATCAAGTTGTCAAAAAAGTGGGGTGCAGAGGAATTTTTGGGGGGCAAGTGGTGATGCCAGCCCTGTGCAGGACAGGAGGCAGGGCTTGGGGTGGGGTTGGAGAGGAGCAGGTGGGGCTCAGGATAGTGGCTTTGGGACAGCTCTGCAGGGTGGGGGTGGGGCAGCACTAGCCCTACACAGAATCCTGTTTTCTATTTAGGAAATCTGGTCATTTTAGCCCTGTAAGGCTGGGCTGTGCAGGACCTGATCAGTGGCCTCTGACTGGTGGCCCCTGGCAGACAGACTGGCCCATGCTAGTACTTAAATCAGGAAGACAACAGAGTCCTGTGGCACTTTTAAAGACTAACAGATTTATTTATCGCATGAGCTTTTGTGGGAGAAAATCCCACTTTCCTATCTTCAAAGCGTCTGACGAAGTGGGATTTTCTCCCACGAAAGCTCATGCGATAAATAAATCTGTTAGTCTTTAAAAGTGCCACAGGACTCTGTTGTCTTTCTACAATAGACTAACACGGCTACCCCTTTGGAATTAAATCAGGAAGACATGAACGGGGTGTGTCTGAGCAGCAACACAGACTGCTTTAGACCCTGCTTGCAATGGATCCTGGACACTGGCTTCTGATTCTGGTTTGTCCTCAGCTTCATTCCTTGCTGTCTGTAACATGGAACCCATCTTGATCTCCTGGTGACCCTATCTGTATCCTGGACATCTGATCCTCAGTCTACCCTCTGGCCTATCTCAAATTCTGACATCTTGGTACCTGATCTGGCTTGCATCCCAACTCCCACTCAGACTACTAGGTAGGTTCCGGCGTTCAGTGTCCTGTTTTCACAAATTAGGATGTTGGCCATCCTAGCATTAGGTCTGACTGCCCTCCTCTCGGCTGTGACAAGTACCCCTCTGGCTTGGAGCCCTTGGGGTGTTATGTGCTGGGAATTCTGCATCTAATACATTTGAAAGTTGAGACTAAACAGCCAGATGCTCCAGTAGTGGAATACTTAGTCTCTTTTTAATTCAAATTGCAGCTCCCAGAAACCACTGATCAGTATTTATTCAGCTCATCAGACTGCTCTAGCATGAATCCAACATCTTTTTACCATTAATGAATGAACTGGAGTCTGAAATTTAAGGGCCTCCAAAGACATTATTTGCTAGTAATGAAACAACCCTGAGTATATCACAAAACAGCCTTTCCTTGATCTTCCTTTGCTGCTCCTCTGCTGTAACCTGGATCCTAATCAAAAGTGCTGCAACATTTGGTTCCTGCCATTATCCAAAGCATCAGTTACCTTAAGAGACAGTGGCTGTCCTCAACTGCCTGCCATTTGTCTCCTGTTATCCTCATATCTCCATTACACTTTTTAGCAGTTACAATTGGGAATGCCAGGGTGAGCTGTACTAATCAGTAAGACCATCCTCCAGACAGGATAGAGCTGTTCTTTACTGCTGCCAGCAGGGGGATATCTTAACAGGGCACTCTCAAGTTTAAAGAAAATTTGATGCAGCACACAATCAGGTTTATATTTCCATCTCTTTATTATCTTAGAACATGCTAACAGGCTGTTTGGTGCAGCTGTTTTAATTATTTTAGCTTCCTCCCCTTTCTCTGAGGCTTCTGTCCAGACCACCTCTCAGAACTGTTGTGTAGCAGAACTCTGTTTGAAGTAGCCCCAGAATGAAGAGTTCTGGGTAAAAGTAATCAGCATGATTGTGAAGTATATACCAATGGCAAACAATTAGCATGAGACAATGTTAGCAGGAGATGGCATCTCATCACCCGTCACTTGGACTCTGGCGAAAAGATGTAAAGCAACCCATCCAGTGTATTTGGCACTCCTGATGCTCCTCCTGATTTGCCCCAGCTTTCCATTCTTTTTACAGGCGCTTGGTGTATTGGTCCTTGATGACGTAATTTTCTAGCAACTTTAGTCCAGGCCAGGAATTGAACAGCACAGTTGATTGGGGATACTGAGAAGAGTCTTCCTCTAAACCTCCAAGAGCTTCCTCCTTGCAGTGTGAGCACTTACTTCTCCTTACATTCAACAGAAACCCATGGCTATGGTGCAGGAAATTGTGCTGAACGTGGGCTATCTATCCTTAACCCATCAGCAACCTTCTGTTTTCCTAGTGCCCCCACTCCTTTCCTTTGAGTTGGGCAATTATAGCCAAACAGCTTTTACCTCCACTGTGAATGTCATTTGGCCCTGGGCCCAATTGGGGAAGAGTTAGTCACCCTCATCTGATCAGAGGGTGGCTTGTGAATTGCATGCCTGCCTGTTTCTTCTAGTTGATCGAGTCAAGCAAGGCACTCAGCAGCGCATTCCTCTCTTTGTCAGCATGAAAGAACTTTCAGATCACATCTGATCAATTCCAAACTTGCAGAGAATGTTCTAGGCATCAGTGGGAAGAATCCCTATTGATTGTGATAAAAACCAGAAAAGCCTGTTTTCCAGTAAAATCATGACCTGTTCACTCAGGATATTGG
The DNA here is from genome assembly GCA_007922175.1 of Pelusios castaneus. Taxonomy (NCBI): domain Eukaryota; kingdom Metazoa; phylum Chordata; order Testudines; family Pelomedusidae; genus Pelusios; species Pelusios castaneus. The sequence goes on from ML685794.1 coordinate 6,404,833, forward strand.
GGCAGTCAGTGACTGCTCCTGCAGGAGGGGAGCAGACATTCTGGATGCAGAGTCAGGCAGTAACCTTAGAGTTGAGGGCTAACTTCAGTGGGCCACGCACCCAACTCTCATCCCCTCTGCCCACAAAACCCCCAAATCAGCTGCACCCTTCACACTGCCACTCCTGCTACCTGCCTCCTGGTCAGAATGCTCTTGAGTTTGGTGGAAACTGGACAAGCCTGCCAGCAAGTGATGGAAAAGTAATAGCTGACAGGTGGGTCAGAATCAGTCTGTCTGCATGTTTGTAACCCTGCTTCTACTTTGAGCCATCAGTTATTGGTGGGTATGTTCTCTTCCTTTGCTGTGTGCATGTAAGCCATTGATAGCCCGTCTTTCCTAACAGGGCTCTTTTGCTGCCTGCAGCACAGGTCTTCCTAGCTTGCTGGTTTTGACATTCAGCGCAGCAGGTTCTGCTTCATCCAGGTTCTCTCTGATATGGCTGCAAAGCTCTGTAAAGTGCACAGGTAGTTATCGCGGGCCTGCTGTTGCTTGTGGTATTTCAGAAAAACTAGTCCTCCTTGCAGAGGCTCTTTACATTATTACTGATGCTGATTATGCTGATGAAGGGCTTCTGCCTGGCCGTGGTAGTCTGGTGCTTCTTCCCAGACTGTTGGTTCACCGATGAAGTGTTATTCCACAGACATCTGCGTGGCTTGCGCTCCTACCAGGTAATAGTGCTTCAGCTGCTGCTCCTTTGCTTTCTGCTTGTGACAGCGCAGCACATCACCGCAACAGGCACAGGGCAAAGAGGATTCCCCTAGCAGGAACCAACAGCAATGCCACATGTGCGGGACTTGTATCCTAGTTATGGAAACAGCACCACCTACTGTTACAGATGCGACTTGCAGTTACCATTCTAGCTGGCACTTTTAAAGACTAACAGATTTATTTATCGCAGGACTCTGTTGTCTTTCTACAATAGACTCACACGGCTACCCCTTTGGAACATTCTAGCTGTGTGAAACTTTCTCAGATCCCCTCACCAGCCTATAGAATGAGGAAGTTTACTGCTTTCTGACCTTGGAAGAGTGAATGGTGGGGAACATCTGTCTGTTCTTGGTCCAGGGAAAAAGACTGTTAATCCACACTGTTGGTGGGAGGTTTGAGCCTGTGATTAAGCTGGATCTAAGTGAGAACTTTGGGTCTCACTCCATCCATGCGAACGGGACTAGTAAAAAAATCAGATAGGGGAGATTCACCAGCTCAGCAAAGATCCTGAGAAATGGGGTATTGTAGGTCTGGAGTCAACAGGTATTTCCTTCCCTCTCTGTTGCACAGACCCCATCATATCCAAGCATGGAGACAACTAGATTTTTGTTTAAACTCTTCTATAGTTGCGGCACAACACAGCCACCTAGAAATCCAGGTTCCCATTTCATGCTCTCTGTCTCCCCAAGGCTGGTTTTGCGGGGAACAGGGTGGGCTGGAGATTCTGTGGTGGAGAGGAGTGGTGCACATCCCCCAGGAGTCTGCCTTGGTGGTGTTAACAGGCTGTTGAGGAAGTCCTGTCCAGTCCTCATTGACTTGGAATGATGGGAGCTGTAAAAGTGAGGAGTGAAGGAAGTGGTCCTAAAGCATCCACACTACTTCTCACTGAGCAAGAGCTTGCTATTAATTTCCCCTCTCTGTCTTGTGCCCTCTCCAGAGTGATGTACTGCAACGACCTCCAAGATGCTTGGACTCGGCGCGTGTTCTCTCAGCACTCGCACACTCTCCGAGGCCAGCTCCTTCACTGCCAGTGGGGTTGCCGAGCTGGACTCTGACTCCCAGAGATACATCCTGGCCCTTCCAGAGGAAGAGACATGGCGTAAGCACCCTCTTGGCCTGATGCAAGCCACTCAGTCCTGCAGCCTGCTGGAGCCCGAGGCTTTGGGGGATGCTCTGGTCTTGCGCACAGCCAGCTTCGACGCCCTCTATGAGCCGCAGTCCAGGGAGGGGGAAGCTGGCTTTGGCTTTGAGGGCAGCACTTTTGACGTGGGACTAAGCCAGTACATCCCGGTGAGCCCAGATGTTATCAAGCGCCGACGGGGCGGACTAATAGAGCAGCGGGACATCATCAAGGCGCACGAGGCTCACAAGATGCAGAGTACACCACAGGCAAGGCGAAAGGAGTGGGAGTAAGTACCCAGACAGGCCCAGTGTTGGCAGCATGAGGCAGCTCTAGAGAAGAGAAGATGTTACTTCTCACTGGTCAGAGCTGATTGGAGTTCAGGTCCCTGACCCTAGAGCCAAACGGTTCTGGAAGCAACATGCTCAGCCTTGCAGGGAGGAAGTGCTTTACACAATTGTTCTCCAGTGTCCCTCCCACAATGACCCCAAAGAGGAGCCAGCATCTGCCAGAAAGAGAGGGCAACCATTGCACCAGGGCCTTTGGGAACAGAGAGGAAGAGCTGGAGGGATTGCTAAAGTATCAATGCCAGTACGGTCCTGTGCCCAACCCAGCCTGTTCTCCTGTCCTGCATCCTGTCCTGGATTTAAAAGAAAATGAAAAAAAATCCCTGACCAGGCCCCCTTTCTATCCCATTTCCCCTTGGAATGGGTCAGAAACGTAACCAGCTCTTTGAACCCGGACATGGGTCCCAACCTCCCTTTGTGTTGCCAAACAGTTTTGCCCCCCACTAGTTGCCATCCCTTCTTTGATCCATTCCGTGTCCTCCCGACCTTTACTGCCCTTCAGTGCTTTCCCTGTTTTGTGGCTGTTGCACTTAGCTCCCCGCTGAGCTTGGGGCTTCCTAGGCATGTTGTTCTAATGGCCTGGATTCCTTCTGCTTTGAGAGGAATAGGTTGGTATGTGTGACTGTGGACTCAGCTATGTTAGGGAGTTCAGTACTCGTCAGTCAAGACAGAACAAAATTGACCACTCTCCCTCTCCTGCCTGCCCTGGTGTCTGGGTTATAGGGACGTATCTGACTGGAACAAACTCAAATGCCAGGGAGGTTTCCTTGGAGACGGATATTTAGTTGCGCTGTGAGGAAGGGAAACCCTATAGGCATAAAAGCACTGGTGTAACTTTCATCCCTAGACCAGTCTCCAGGGTTATGGGGCACAATCTAAACTAATGAGGCTTATGGCACCAGAAGCTCTAGGGCCATCCTTGAAAGGAGGATCTGACTGCCTGGTTGGACAGAGCCTGGGAATGAAATAATGTCTCTGGAACTGGGGACCTGAAAATGATACTGCAGGCATTGAGTCTGAGTATGTGACTCTGCCAAACAAACAGATACTGTCTCCAGGGGAACCCAGCTGCCTCCCAGAACTGATTTACTTTAAATGGGCCTCTGCTGATTGTCCATCTTCAAACTTTATTGCTTCTGTAAACACCATGCAGCTGAAATGTGTAGGTTATTGGCTAGTCAACTACATTTTCCTTGTGGGGATTTTAGTCCACACCCTGCCCAATAAGAGTGGGTTTGTCAGCACTCATGCCTCACCTGTTGTCAGGTGTAGCATCGATCCTGGACTTCAGGCTCCTTTGAATTAAAATGGGACTGTAGTGAGACAAGCTGTTATAACTACAAGTGATGATGCAGGGTCCACATTGAGAATGTCTCAGTGGCTCTCCTGTGTATTGGGGTCGGCTTGCACATTCAAAGATAACATTTCTAACGGCCAGTCGGCTCTGCAGAAATAGTAATTTTTGTTTGGAACTGCATCTGGACTCTCCACCTTTGTGGCCTGGGACAAGTCACTAGCTTCTGTGAAGTGGGGTGATAGTCACCCACCTTGTGGGTGTTGAGGGATAATTAATCAGGCTTTGCACAGAGCTTTGGAAATGAAAAGTGAAATGTCCATACTGAGCTGTTATAAACCACTCATCCTATCTCCACTCTCTGCGTACACCCACTTTAACCCCTAGGCATTCAATGCATGGGGTGGCAGTCTCTGGCACGTGACTCACCAGGAGGGCGCCTCCTGGTGGTGTTGCTGAGGAATGTTGCTCAAGTGGTCTCCCTGCTGGCAGTCTGTGCTCCGCCTCTCCGCTCCGAGTCCTCCTGTGGGGTCTTAGCCCTCTGGCTAAGACCGCTATTCCACCCCTTCCAGGGTACGGTCCGGCTCTTCCCTCCCGTCCTGGTCACTACCAACAATGGCTGGGGAGACTTGCTGGCTACTATGTTAAAATAGTCTCTGGCAGGCTCCTGTGCCACTCCTGGCATGCTGGGAGAGGGACCTGGGTCCATCCGCTTCTCCAGGCCCTGGCCCAGGGACCCTAGATGTCTCCACTGAGGCTTTGCCTCCCTCCAGTCTCCCCACCACGTGTAGGGCATCAACTTCCTGAGCTACTTTCCCCGCAGCCCCCAGTTGCACACCACTCCTCACCGCCTCTGGAGTCCAGCTGCTGTCCCTCTGGCTCACTTGGCCCAGACCACTACTCCAGCCACTTGCTGCTGTCCGCTCCCTTCAGGAACTTTGGCTCCACTTGACTCCTGCTGCTGCCCCACACTCAGAGCTCTTTGTGGTCCTGGCCCCACAATCTGCCAGCCTGGGAGAGACCTTCTCCCTTCAGGCTCCCCCTGCAGACTTAAGCTTCTTCCCTGCTGCATCTCCTTTTTTTACAGGGTGCTTGCCCCTGATTGGCTCAGCAGCCCTCCACAGCTGATTGGCTGCCCCTCTCTATCCCGTTAACCCCTACATCTCCATAGTGGAGCCACCGCACCACTACACATGGCACCTCTGCAGGATGTTTCAAAGGTATGGCCTTGCCTATCCATCCTCACAGCTAAAACGCACATCTCGATGATTGCAATGTCCTCTTCTCTGGCCTTGACAAATGTAGCCTTGCCCGGCTCATATCCTTTCCATGCTGCTGCAAAGATCATTTTCCTAGTGTGTTGCTTTGACCATATCTTTGTGTCCCTTCACTGGCTCCCCTTTCTTCACAATATCAAGTATAACTCCTTGTCTTAGCTCTCAGTGCCTTTTATGACTTATCCCCACCCTACCTTTCATATGCTACTGAGATGTCATCTCCTGGGACTGGTCTGTCTGTCATCATCTCTTGGTTACATTTTCAAACAAGTACCCCAGTGCTTTTTTCCGTGCTGCCCCTGATGCTTGGGATGCGCTCCCGGTGAACATCTTCTCTGGGGATCGTGGAGTGCCATTGGAAGTGGGGGGCTACAAATTCCTTGCACCTCCCCTCCACCATGCAACTGACCCTCCTTTTCTCCTCTGTGGGCTCCAGGGCCTCAGTGGGCAGAAGCTGGCGAGGAGAGAGTAGTATCCTGGCAGGCCTAGCTCACTTTGTGTGGGGGGAAGTAATGCATACCTGCCTGTGATAGACACCTCTCAGGGGCGTGGGTATGTGCCTCCAGTATGAAGTCCAAATAGCAGTGGGGGAGCCGTGTCATTGGGTAGATCTAGGTGCCAGTTCTGGTGACAGCCCAGGTGGGGCCCAGATGCTGGGTTTGGTCTGGAGGCAGATTCTTCCACTGATATCTTCTGCTCTGCTTCCAATCTCCTCTGTCTGGGCAGGTACTGTCCCAATACTCTGGAGGTGATCTCAGGTGAAGGTAGTGGAGCTTGAGAAGTGCACATCACCCCTTGCAGTCCTGACACTGCAGCTGAAAAGCACATGGTCCCAGTTATTGCCAGGCATGGAGTTACTGGGAGGCTTCTCTGCCCATAATTGCTGTGTTGGTACTTAGCGTGAGGTGCCGAGATAGAGTCCTTTCCCTGATCAAGCACAAGCTACTAGCCGCGTCTACAGTAAAACTCACCAATAGTTGCATTCTTCTGTAATTGGTAGCTCTGTCCCATGAGATGTGTCCATCCCTCATCCGCTTTGTGCCATGAACCCATCCCTTTACCACTTCGTGCCACCTGTCCCAAGAACATGCACCTAGCGTTTATGGTGAGAGTGACTCATGAAACTGGGCACAGGAGATGTGAGTTGACATTTCGGCTTTGCAAGTGCTGAGTGCCTTTATCTTTTGGGACCCACCAGGACTAACGGACAAGCAGAAGGCAGAAGGACAGAGCCTTTCTTTGTCAGTGAGTGTGTTGAATACCTAAAATAGAAGTTATCTGACTTGATTGTCTGCAGTTTTATTCCAGGCTGGTGAGATGAGTCCAGTGTCTTTGCTGCTTGTTCCGCTGCCTATATGCTCCAGGGCAAGATCTGTGCCTTTTTCCCCACATGGGCATCCACTGCTGTCTAGGAGTGAGTCTAGCATAGTGGGCTTTCTGCCTTGGACCTATGTATGGGAAGTTCACAGATCAATCCTCCTTCTGTGTCCACCTTTGTTTGCTTATAGTGCTTGTTTTCCCCCTGATGGCAGGGTTAGGTATTGCAACCACAGACGCTACTGGACTGGAACTCGGCAGACCTGATTCTAATTCTACTTCCATCATTGATCTGTTGTGTGACCTCAGGCAACTCGTTCCTCCTCTCTGCCTGATTTCTGCCCATTTTGCTTGTTCGGACTGTACACATTGTGGTAGGCACTGTCTCTTACATGTACCTCCAGAGCCGAACGCAACAGACCTTTGACCTTGTTATTTGGGGGTCTGTAGCCATTGCTGTAACGCATGTGTAGACATGCCTGTATTCACCTTGGGCACTAATAACAGGGAAGTGTGGCAGTGTGGGCTAGCCATTCCAGGAGATATCCAGCATCGCTGGAGGGGTTGGGTAAACTGTGCAACTGCAGCTTCATTGCTGTTGTCATTGAAACTAGATAGTTCGGAGCTAGCTTGTCTATGTCAACAAGTACTGCACTGATTGAAATGTACCTACACCCTCAGTGTTTTCTGTTTTGTTTTATAAATTCACTTGGGAAGGGGTATAACCTGGTGCTCACATTGAAACAAATATGCCCGCATGGGGTGCGTCTACACTTACAAATTAAGTCGACTTAAGCTTGCTTAAGTCAACTTAATTTTATCTGCGTCTACACTACACTTTCCTTAATTCGACTTAAACTGCTCCTTAAGTTGAATTAAGGAAAAGTTAGTTTGAATTAATAACACCTCATTTTAATTCGAACTAGCGCTTAAATCGACTTTATTAAGTCGACTTAAGCCAGTGTAGACACAGATTAGCCCTAAGTCGACTTTAAATCGACTTAAATGGCTTCAGGGCTCCCCCACTGCCCTCCCTGCCAGGGTGCCTGGCACAGGCAGAGCCTGGCGTGCCCCCCCACAGGGCAGGACACAGCCCTGCCCACCCCACTCCTATACCCTGTCCTGCTCAGCCCCCACTGTACCCAGGTACAATGGGGCAAATGCTGAGCCCCCTGGCACTTGGCAAGGGATGCCCGCCCTGCCACCATGGACCAGTCCCAGGTCCATCTAGCCCCTACAGGTCGACTTAGGTATCCAGTGTGGACACTCTAAGTCAATTTGGCAGGGTCCCCTTTAAGTCGACTTAATTTTTAAGTGTAGACATGCTAAGTTGACTTAAATTAACAAGTGTAGACATAGCCATGAGGGTTATACTGTATAATAATACAGGGGTACTGGTAGACTTTCTTGTGAGATAAGGCCTTACTCTTTATTGGCTTGTATGCTACAATTTTGAGACAGTGGTGTGCACTGGATAAAGCCTATTTTCCTTGAATCCTTTGGATTCAAGGGACAGGATCAGCATGTGGCCTTTGGTTGGTCACATGAATCCTCGTTTGTTCACTGATTGCTTTCACCAGTCAACACTCCTTGAGGGACGGTGCCATTATCATGCAAGCAGAGATGGTCTCCTTGGCAGGTGGCCTGATTTCTACAGGGAAGAACAAATTATCCACTGGTTACAATTCATGTTAAACAGGCAGGGTACTGTTGGTCACAATTTCCTTGCCATCTGATTGTTACACTTTTGATGCACTATCATTACTGTGGTGATGACAGGGAGTGGTCTGTAATAGGAAGGCCAGTGGCTAATTGGTCACATCTACCAACTCCTGGCAACAGAATTTAAAACGTGTGATTAAGCACACTTAAAATCCCATTGTTGCCCATAGGGTTTTCATATGATTGGGCTGGTCAGTAAGAATGAGGGGCACACAAAGCCCAACTCTGGCTGCTTTGTGCTGTTCCAGTGGCATCAAGCAAGGCGATCAGGGTCTTTTCCATGTTCCTTCTGCCTAGGGAAGTCCTTTAGTGGGGTAGAGCCATAGATGTGGCCCATATACTCTCCCCTCTCGTTACTCTCAGTGGAGAGGGTATTCCCAAGAGAAAGGTGGGGGTGGCTGGGTATCCATGGGCATGAATGGTTCAGTGATGCCATGGGCAACCCCAAGATTGCTTTATCTGACAGCAAGACCAGACCAGATCCAGGATTGGGGGAGCACAAGAATGGCTTGAAAGCCACTTTTTACAGGTCTTGCTCCAAGCGCAGCTTGATTAGATAGGTGAATCTGAGTCTGTCTACCTAGGCTGTAGCATGGTGGTTCTGCCTACATTGCTCAGACTGGCTAGGCAGTAAAACTGGACAAATGATATCTGTGAGGTGCTTACTTGCTTGAGTTCTCTGATAATTAGTCCCTGCTATTAGACCAGATCAGGGAATGGCTGATGACAATTATTGGATCTGTGTGTGTGTGTGTGTGTGTGTGTGTGTGTGTGTGTGTGTGTGTGTCTGTTTAGTGTAGAAATGCTGTTAGATCTCGACTTGGCTACGACATGGTTCAAACTGGGGCATGAGTCTCCTTTTTACATTCTGAGAGTTGGGGGAACATTGAGGATGATGGCTGATGCACGGGAGGCCTTAAATGCATTTTCCTCCTGGCTAAATTCCAGGTCACATCTTCCTTAAGAGGAGGAGTGTCCTATTTGTACGAAAATGTAATAAGTATGTAATAAGAAAAGAAGTAATTCCAGGAGTGCTGCATGTGTTCTGTTAGGAGGTAGTTTGGCTGCAGACGAGGGAAAGATGCACGGCTGTCGTCTTTCCCAGAACTTCTAATCTTCTTACCGCATGTGCTGCTTCCATGGTCAGCTGTCCCGGGTTAGCAGCAGAGACTGGTTGTCACAGCTTCTAGCAGTCATCTTTCTCTACATCCTGGCACCACAAAGAGCTTTTTGCTATGCGGGGTAAGGATTTGGCAGCTTTTCCCTCTCTTGCTGGTCCTCTGCTCTTCCATTCAGTGACTCCTGCTGCTTCTGTTCTCTTCAGATGCTTGTACAGTATACACCACAGCAGTAGCTTCTCTCTGCTTTCTTCCATTACAGATCACTTAGAAAGTAGATGGAACATCCCTTGGGGTCTGATCCTTCCCATCTGCGCCAGGTGGCCTGGAATCATGGGCCACCCCACCTTACTGGAGTTACCCGTGAGGCTGTGCTTCAGTGCAGTGCAGTTAATGCAGCCATTTCAGTGCTGGAGGAGCCCGTGTTGTACAGGGGACGTCATGCAACGGTGTCTCAGTTGCTGGAGAACCTTGGGCCCTGCACTCTAATGCTGTGGGAATAATGCAATTGTATTTCAGTTGCTTGAAGTTTCTAGGCACTGTGGTGCAATACAGTGGTGAGGCAGCTGTCTCAGTGCTGGGGGGTCCCTGGTAGTTTAGAGAAGGAGATATGGTCGATATTCTGTGCTGGAGGACCCTGGGTTATGCACTATGAGATAGTGGAGAACAGAGGTAGTGCAGCTGTGTCTCAGTGCGGGAGAACCCCAACTGTGTGCTGTGTAATGTAGTTGTAGGTAATGTTTCTCTTGGAGGTGAAGAATCCAGGATGGTCAGATGATAACAAATGGGAGAATGCATGTTTTTCTCTGTGTCCAGTATACAGTGCTGTATTCTGATCACGTTCCAGTACAGTACTCCTGGATAGAGCTATTATAAGTAATCTAATTAATATAGCAGACCACTTGGTCATTATTTATATGGTGTGTTCTCCTCTGCTCATGAAGCCAAGAGCTACTGCAGTCATATCCTCCCTATTTTGGTATTCATGTCACTAATGCACCACTTATAGCTTCCAAGGCTTAATTAAATCACCAGAACCCTATGTCAAAGTAATGGGTAGCCTGCCTCGAATTCCTCAAACTGGAAAATTCATGGTTAAGTACAACAACCTATTCAGAAACAGCATTCGGCTTGCTCCTAGTTGCAGGTCAGTAAGTACTGAAGCCATTGTGAAATGCAAGTGATCCCTGCTCTTTAGTGACCCATAGAATGAGATGTTGGGAAGAGCATCTTAGAGCTGAGATCCTTTTAGCACTAGTTCTCCTCTCACTTGCATGTTAGAGCACTGTCTCTGCAGGACTGCCAGATCTGGGTTTTTCTCTCTCTCTGAGTGAGTGAGGTCTGCACTCACCAGCTCATGGAGTTGGGAGGATGGGTGAGAATCGTTTGGAATAGATTGCAAGCAAGACAACTTGGACTCTTCCAAGTGCTGGTTTGCAAAGCAAAACCCTGTAGACAAAAGATGAGGATGAAATTCACTCCTGTGCAGAGGAAGTGTGCATCACTGAAGTTTCCCATATGCTCTGCTTTTAGTGTGCAGGCATGGTAATCTGCATGGGAGTGAATTTTACCCTGCATGGAAAGCAATGCCATGGAAGACTTAGTCAAGACTTAATGTCTTGACTTTGCTAGTTCTCCCTTTTGTTGTCTGGTTAGCAACAGCCAATGAAATCCAGTGGTATATCATGATACATAGGACAGACTTGCTGGAAAATGTTCCACTTCCCAACAGTAAGGGAATAGAACACTTAACAAAAAAAACAGGAGATGTAGCCAATGGCTCTATTGGAACTGGAGTGTTCTCTTTGGCATGTGTACACTGTGGGCTGGTATAAATACAGTTCTGCTTCAGGAAATCAATCATCTTTAACAGAGTCTTTGATGGTTATTGATCAGCCAACTCCAGCCACATTCAGAGTCTGTCTTCTTTCTTTTTTCTTTTTCTTTTTTTTTAAAGTAGGCATCCAGTCTGGCCTTGATCAGGCATGAAGGAGTCACTCCTTGGTTAACTGACGTAAAGGATCTATTGACTAATATATCAGAGGACTAGAGGAGGCAAGTTAATAGATCATTCTGACTATGTCCCAGAAGCCAGTCTAGAATGGTTGCATTCAGTGTATTCCCCAGGGCTTTGTACCGTCTAGCTTTAACTGGTACAAGTGACTGACAGGTATTGGGTTGAGACAGGGTGTCTCAGCAACTTAGTGTGTTCTTTCACTGTTGCGCATGATGGGTTGCGCTGTTGAAGATTTTTCTACTGCTGACATTAGCTCATTGTTCTGGGGTCCACTCTCCTTTCCCTTCTGATTTCAGCTAGATTGCTACTGGCCATCGGTGAGAGAGGACAGATGGGGATGGCTGTCTGTAAAAGTCTCCCTGTCACAGATACCCCTACATATCAGATGTGATTGTGAGAGACATCAGGTCAAAAGGATATTGTCAGTTTAATAAATGTATTTAAAAATGGCGACTCCTCTTACTGATCAACAAATCATTGCTGAAAGGCTGGTGTCTGGCACTGCTTCCTCTGGTTGGCCCCAGGTCTTCTGCCTTAGCCACAAAACTGTCATCTTCCTGAGCAAAGGGCTAGGAGTGATCGTACTCTCTTCTGGGGATTGTCACTTCCGAGCAATGTTTTAAAATCCAAACAAACCTTTGTTTCCATTGACATTTTTATTCTAATTTCTCTTCATGTTCATGTTAATTTTGAACAACAGTTTTCACAAGTCCAGCGTTTTGGGCCCATATTACCTGACCTGTCCCTTTAAATTAAGCTGCTTCAGCGATTTCCTCTGTGCAAATGTACTGCTGTGGGGACCTTAGTAGTTTCCTATTTACAATTTTTTTGTCTAAATTTTCTTTGGGATTTTAATTTGTTTGGTTTCTCCATGGCTCATTTCTGATTTAAAGCTTCACGTTGGGGATCCTGAATTAATGACAGAAAGGATACACTATGTTGGCAATTTCAGATCCACTTTATAGCCATGTAATTTACCCACCAGGTAGCACATTTACTAGAAAGGAATCAGTAGGCCTAGCTATCTCTATATTTATCAATAGTGTAAACAGTTTTATTTCTGCTTTAATATCTTTGATTGTTTGGCATGTGTGGTGACAGGCTGCCACTGTGAATGTGATGCCTGGTTATTTAATTAGCCTAGGATCTGATTTAACAGGATTTCAGGTTGACAGGTTTCTCGGTTTCCAAGTGCTGGGGACGTAACAGCAGCTCTGGTACTAACTTTCCCAGCTGGCCCTGCTGCTGTAGGGAATGTCAGACCCTTGTTATCGAACAGAGATGGCAGTTTTATCTTTAGTGTCCTGGTGTTTTGCATTCTCTGAGTCAGAGGCTGATGTTTGAATCTTGGTGGTTTCTTGTGCTGGGCTCTTCATAAATGAGGGAGGCTATATCACATTTTAGAAAAGCAGTGTATCTGACCTTCTGTAACCAGGACAGCATGAGGGTCAGTGCCTAACTCTTTCCAGTCTTGGACTTTTCGCAGCTGATTGAAGCAAGGGTTCAAGTCTGGTGCATCAGATCCTCTGTTACCAGGAAAAGTAGTGGTTAAGTGGAGGAAATCAAACCATGTCCTTTCTGTCATTCAGAAAACACCTGCACTCCAGGAATAAAACTGCAGCTTCTCCCAGTTGCAGAGGGTTTCTCTAGCACAGGGCTTCTCAGATTTCTTTGTAGTGTGGACCATGTCTCAACAGGGAGATGGTCTCCTCCTAGCCTCTCAATCATGAGTACCTTCACAATCCTACGTCATCCTTTTGGTAACTATAGCAAGTGCCTTCTCAGAAAGGTATTGATTAACTGTCTTTAAAGGAAAAGATGAAAAGTGCTATGGAAATGTTGCTATTTATTATGAGAGTAATGAAATGCAGAACTGGATGGACTAAACTTGGCATCTGACTTTGTAAACTAATCTAATGGCATATCCTGCTGAAATGTGGCTCTATTTACCTCACACAGTCCTGACTCCTGTTTTCCTTGCCAGATCAGGTAAGGCTCAAAACTGTGAGTAGTCTTTCTCATCCTTCTCGCTGATGCAGGAGTGAGATCATAACTCGAAATCGATGACTTCCTGTGCAGGATTGCAGACTGGTACCGTAAACATCCTAAGTCCGTCATCCTCAGAAAGGCTGGAGACTTGGATTTTTGTTTTCTTTTTCCTCGGTAATTGTAGTGGAAATAGGATTTCAATGAAAAGTTGGGTACAGGAGCTACTTACTGTATTTACCTTTCAATAGGTAGTTTTTCTGTTATGAACTTTTGAGATTGGAACCAGTTTGTGCTTTTATGGATTTATTAAAACAATCAGTAAATAAAAGTGAAGCTATGTACCAGTGTTACTAATTTATTTTTAAATTTTCTAAACTAATTAAATACAACATAATGCAGTGATTAGATTAAAGTAACAATTGAAATGTAATGAATAGATTAATGACAGTTTATTTGTCTTGCCAATTATAATGAGTAATGAAATTAATTTATAATGTTAATGTAAGAATTACTTTAATAGTTTGCTGGAAAGTTAAAGAAGAACATTTAAAATTTTATTTATCTAGGCTAAAAATCGATCAAAAAGTGGAAGCTGACTCTTGCCTTTATTTGAATGTAGTATAACTTCTAGAATGATTTTTAAAAATAGCTTTGTACTTCGCTGCTTTACCTTAAGCTTTTTTTAACATTTAACCTAACCTAAATTTTATTTGCTTGACTTATTTATTTAATTTTTTATACCAATACAGTGTTTGCATTTTTTGACATTTTTACAAAGACGCAGAAGTGATTTTTAAATTAGGCACTTAGTGGTTTAAGAATAACATGCTTCTAATCCCAAATGATCTTTTTCTGATTAAATCATTTATTTATTAACTTGCATGCTTTGGTTTCAGTTGAGAACTAGTTTTGGTGATGCAAATAATCTGAGCTTGTTTTGCATATTCAGAGATGGTCAGTCTTTTTCCCCCCTTTTAATTGTAGACTTTAGGTTTTTCTTACTTGCTGGTTAGTTTTTTTTTCTCTTTTATCTCTTTTGGACATCTGGTTTTGGGAAGGGGCAGGATACAACTTTAGCTGTCATTGGTGGTGCAAAAAAGGCTCCCTTTTTTCCTGCATAATTAAATTTGTATAGGGTTTAGTGTTCCTCTGTTCTGCCTTAGAAACCAGCTTTGTTTAGTTAGAAATTTGAGCATGTTAACTATAGTTTATCATGGACCAGTAATTTGGTATCTTGATTTGAGGTTATAGTAGAAGCTTTTAGTTGGAGGAGGACATTTCTTTCACAAACCACAAGCAGATGTCTTCTTTGTAAGGTGTGTGAGAGAGACACGTGCGAAGACATTGGCAACAGACTTCTGCTTAGTGGAATAAGGCCCATATTCCCTACATAACTGTGTAAGGCCTGAGACTGGGAGCAACCTAGAAGACGTGACAGGAGCAAGAATCTGGATGGTCAGGGAAAACGACAGAGTGGTTCCAGTGCCCATAGTGCAGAGGGAATACACTCAATTGGAAAGTAAATCGCTTTTAGTTTAAATGCTCTCCTCCCTCCTTGTTGTGAGCTTCTCTCTGTAAGAGATCTGGTGCTGATTAGTACCTGGCTGTTAAATGGAAATGAAGAGGTGGCTCCTGGCAGATGTCACAGCTGAGCTCAGGACCTGCTGCCTAGAGTTTTTTGTCACTATTTCCTGGCATGTCTTTTTATTGCCTTCCCTTTGGAGCCTCAGCTCTAGCTGTCGCTGTCAGGGAGATTCATTAGCACATCTCAGGCCTGTTTGAAGCAGTATTGGTGCAGCCGCAGGCCTCTGGACTTGTCAGTTTGGTGGTTTGCTCCCACACCTCTTTCCTAGGAATCATCTTCCAATTAAAGCTTTTCTCTCTCTCTCTGCAGTACCCAGAGTATAGGCTCCGGGAGAGGAGGGCTGGCAAATACAGACAGGGAAGGGCTACATTTATTAACTCCCCTGCCTACTCCTGCCCTTTTGGGTATCTAGCACTTTTCTCTCTTCCTCCCACACTCACTCTGTCTCTCTTTCTCTCTCAGGCAATTCTCCTGTCCCTCACTGTATTTTCCAGCCCTCTCCCTGCCATGCTCTGTACCCTTTCCTTTACAGGTTCTGTGCTGCTGGCTCCAGCCATTGCAAGCAGCTGTAATGCTGTCTGAGTCAGAGTGGTCTGCATGGCATGTCTCCTGTCAGCCTCCAACAGAGGCAGCATTTCTGGAAGGAGAGAGTGCAATAAACGCAGCTCTCAGGCACTTCCTGGCATGCTCTTGGGATCTGGTGTCACTTAGAGTATCTCTGAGGACGTGGACCAGGTGACAAAGTCACTGTGGCTAGTAAAGAAATGGTTCCAGTCATCATGCCAAATCAGGTGAGAAAAAGCCTTGTTGGTCACAATTCCCACCTGAACCTGCTGAAGCAGGTGAGGGTATAGATTAGAAGTCCCACGAAGTAGCAGATTTCACTGATAGAATTATGTAAGGCCCGACATTGCCTCCCTCATGTTTTCTAGACATTACTTACTGCCAGGCAGCACAGCCCCCCTCTGATCTGGACTGAGCCTCGTCTAGATCGTTCGCTACTCAGCCCCTCTCTTGAGACAAGCATCACAGAGCCTTGGCAATATGGAAAAGTTGGCCCAGTTTAACCTAAATTGCGAATTTAAGCTGATTTAGCTAAACTGTTGTGACTTGCCCATGTAGACAAGGCCTGGAACAGTCAGACACTATGGCTATATCTACACTTAGAAATTTAGGTCAACTTTACTAAGTCGACCTTACTAAGTCGACTTAGAGAGTCTACACTAGACTCTCTAAGTCGACTGGTTAGGTCCAAGGGGAGGTGAGGCTCCTTTGGAGTCTTGGCTCCCCGGGCTAGGGGGGCTTGTCCTGGGGAGAGTCAGCAAGCCCCGGAGCGGTCTGGGGGAGAAGGGAGCGTGAAGCTCCCTTCTGGCCTGGACCGCTTGGCTCCCTTCTGGCCGGGAGCGGGGAGAAGGGAGCTAGGACGAGCTGCTAGCGGCTTGCGGGTCTTGGGGAGAACCAGCCCTGCACAGGACTGGCTGTCCCCAGGACAAGCCACTAGGGGCTCACTTTTTCCCCTACTCTAAGTCGACTTATCTTGTAAGTCAACTTAGGGTGTCCACACTGGCTTAAGTCAACTTAAGAAGTCGAATTAAGCCTTAAGTTGACTTAAAACGAGGTCTTATTAAGTTGACTTAAATTTTCCTTAAGGAGCAGCTTAAGTCGACTTAAGGAAACTCCAGTGTAGACGCAGAGTAAATTAAGTTGACTTAAGCCTGCTTAAGTCGACTTAATTTACTAGTGTAGACGCACCCTATGTGTACCTTCTGGGTCTGTTGCGAGATGTAGAAGTGCAGGTCATCCTCAAACTGCCTCATCTCCAGCAGCAGCTTCATATACATGCAGAACAAAAGGGCCCTGCATGAGAGAGACCTCTGGGTGGGTAAGTGCTTGCCCAGGTGTGATCTCTCCAGATTCCACAGTCCAGGCAACAAACTTCATGACTGACCGAAGAAGACAGGAGTAGGCCTAAAAAGAGTGATGTGACATAGCAACATCAGCATCCTGTTTCCTGATTTCTCCCCCTGCCCTTAGCAATGCAAGTGGAAGGGAAGGACAAATCCTCTTTTCCCAGACTGCTACCCCCCTGCCTCACCAATGGTAGCCTGAGACTCTGCTACTCAGGACTGCACTAAATGAGGGAAGATTTCCTTACAGTGTGAATTGCTTCCTCTGGAGTGAAGTTATTTCTGTCTGCATAAGAGACGTGTGTGTGGGGAGCAGGAAGGAGAACGGTGCTATCTGTCCTGAAGTGGTTGCTCTCCTAGGATAGGTATGTGACATGGACTTGGGGATTAGAGGGTGCTACAAAATGTGGATGAACAAAGATTTTTTCTCTTTGGCTGAAACTGGCAAGTCTCGTTCCCTGTTGTGGCCGAGGCCTGAAATCTCCCTGTGAGTAGCCTTAACAGTCTCATTATTATTTATTTGTACTATTGTCGCCCTTGGAAGCCCCACTCATGGACCTGCACTCCATTGTGTTAGATGCTGTACAAACACACAACAAAAGGTTGGTCCTTGCCTTGGGGAACTTAGTCTAAATAGGCAAGAAAGATCCAGAGTGGGGGATGAGGTAGAATGCACAAGCAGAGCGAACGATGTGATGGTGGCAAACACCCCAGTCATGGGTTTGAGAACCTGGAACCTCCTTCCATAATTCTGCTCACTAATCAGACTGTGGAAATATGTAGTCTAATCAGAGATGTTGCAGGTGCCGCTCTTCACTCTTTTGGACCACCCTGCCTTCTTAGCCTTCTGCTGAGAGCAGGGAATTTGTCTGTGGATGCCTGAATTCATCCTTCAAGGAGCTGAATCCTTCAGTGACCCATGCTGTTGGGAAGTTCCTCATTCAGTTTGTACTCTTCTTATTACAGTGGGGAGATTTCACTGAACAATCAATTGCAGTGCTGGAATCTGAGACAGAGAGGTATGATGCCACGTCGTAGGCAGGAGATAAAGAGGATGAGGGCTGGGACAGGAAGAAGAGGAGACAAAGGGGTGTGTGGTGGGGTGCCCCCAATCAGTCGAAAGGAGAACCTCTGTTCCCCAAGCTAAAAATCACAAGGGGGTGCGGTTCCACCTTGCAGGGGCCATGAGTGGAACAGGTATGGTGCATGCTTTATTTTTTGTCCAATGGAAAAGTGACTTCAGCAACAGGGATGTTATTGGGCATGCTAATTAGAGACCAGCGCAGAAAGTTAAATAAAGCAGCAGGGAACTTCAAGCAGTTTGATAATGGCTGATTATTTCAGGCCCCTTTGGACAAGTTGTGGGGTGAGTGAGCCAAGCAGTGCTATGCTGTTAGTAAAGGCACAGCCTGCTGTGTCTTATTCTTGTTATGAAATAGAAACGTCCAGAACTAGAGCACAGGGTCTGGAAAGGGAGAATCAACCCTTATCTGTTATTCACTGGGTTTGTGACAGAACTAGAGAAGGTCTGACCAGAGGATCCAAGGAATTAACCTCTCCTAGAGTGAGAGATTCAAGAAACAAACCCTGTGCGCTCTGACCAAGAGTGAGCCCTTGGGAATTCCCACAGGCATTTCAGTTTAGTTTTGGATGTATGAACTGGAGGGGTGATTGTGCTCATGGGATTGAGGCTGAATGTTAGTTCCTGGAAAGAGGCTGTTGTATTGCCCTCATCGAGCATGCTTGAGACTCTCACACCTCCTGAGTGTGATTAGCAACTGAGCATGTGTCAACCAAGGGATACTGAAGTTCTGCAGGATTTTCCCGGCAATTACAGTTCCCAGCTGTTCTGGCCCAGCGTAGGGCAGGGCACTGGAACACCGCCCGTGGAGCCTGTGTATCTTGTGCTGTCCCCTCCACCGCCCCACCCTGCTAACGCCTTCAGCGTAGAAGAGGCAGCTGCTTGACTCTCACGCAAGGGGAACAAGAGCTGGGCCAGGAGTAAGGAAAGTAGAAGATTGGGACAAGGAGACTGGGGCTAGAAGATGCGGAAGAGAACTGTGACAAGAACTACAGCCATAACTAGGCATTTTAGTTCCCAAGGCAAGCAAGCATATTTGCCCCGCTCCCAGTTTTGGGTCATTTTTCTGCTCAGAGATAACTTATAGGGGGCACGTTGGGGTCATGGAACCCTCCCGATTTTTTTGGTTGTACCCTCCCAACCCAGATAGGCTGGATGGTCCCTTGAAGTTGAGTCGGGGGGTGGAAATGGCACTCTGTCTCCAATACTTGCTGCACGGGGCTGACCTGACCAACCCCGCCATGTGGGGATTTATTGTCTGTTTTTACCCCATTTTTCTGCCCTTGGATCTTTGTGCCCAGGGTGGCTGCCTGCTCTCCTGGTTGGACAAAGAGCCTTGGATAAGACATTGTGCAGGGATTAGTGTGCGGGGAGACTGTGAGACTGGAAGTGGAGGCTGGGGAGGGAGGTCAAGTCTGGGAGGCAGTTGAATGGAGTGAGGAGAGAGACAGAGTAGATGAGGAATCTAAGGGAGAAACTGGGACTGGCTGGGCAAGGAGACAGGACAAGGACTTGGGGTGGGGGAAGCACTGGGGACTGAGTGGAGGGAGAGGGAGACTTGGACAAAAATCCAAGAGGGGAGCTAGAATTGGCTGGGCAAGGAGATGGGAACTGGTATGAGAATTGTGATTAGAGATTGGGACTGCATAAGCAAGGAAAAATGAGACTGTGGCATGGAGCCAATGGTGAGGAAGAGACAAGAGAGGGACAGGCTGGAGAAAAACAAATCAGGTGAGGTCAATCCTGTGGTGGGGGGGGGACAGACAGAAGGGTCTATGACCATGAGAGATCACCCCCTCCTGAGCCTGGCAGGGAACCCAAGGTATCCTGAGTTTCCCTATTCTTCTGCTGTCAGCAACTGTCTGTGAACCATCTAGCAAAGTGTGTCCCCCCCTCTAGTGCTGATCCACACAGGATGACAGCCTACTACTGCTATCAGTTACTTCGTTAGCTCCATTGACAGAAGGCTGTGGGGTGATTAAAAGGTTCTTCTTGAGTGCTTGCTCATGTCCATTCTGAATTAGATGTGTGTTTGCCACAGGCACTGATGCCAGAAATTTTTCCGCAGTGGTATCTGCAGGGCCAGCTCTAGTGTCTTCTTCAGTGGTGCACATATGCACCCATATATAGGCTGCTGCTCCCCCCCCCCCACGCCCCACCTTCCTGTTCCTCCTTACTGCTTCTGAGTGCTGGGACACTCTCTTGCAAATCATAGTATTCTTAGTTGTCTTGCTTCTTTTCTAGTGTATATAGTTGTTCAGTTAGTTCAGAGAAGTTAGCTAGTTAGTTAATGCATTTACCCAGGGTCGAACATGCCCCAGTTCCTGGGGTTTAAACCCTGTGCTTTGCGCAAGAAGCCTTGAAGAAGAAAGAATGGTTACTTACCACATAACTGTTGTTCTTTGAGATGTGTTGATCATGTCCATTCCACAACCCACCCTGTTTCCCCTCTGTCGTAATTCCAGCAAGAAGGAACTGGAAAGGAGAGGGGCCTGAAGTGCCCTATATATATGGGCGCATATGCGTGCTTCTGCAGAGGGGGCTAGAGCTGGCCCTATGGGTACCACTAGGGGAAAATTTGGCACGTGCACACCTAATACAGAATGGACATGAGTAACACATCTCAAAGAACAACAGTTACAAGGCAAGTAACCGTTCTTTCCAATTCTGCTGATGACACAAGTGGGTGTCAATATGATGCCACGTGATGGAATTTCTAGTGTTTTAGTTTTTTCTGAAAATAGAGGAAATTGCACACAAGGTAAATTAAAACAACTTTATTAAGGTTGCAAAGTGAAGCATTCAAAAGTTGCCTGTGTCTTAATTTGGTCACCTTGTACATATGTGTTAGGCCACAGTCTTTAATGACATGGTCACAATACTGGTTTTTCCACAGGAGCCCATCTCATTCAGTGCACGGAGAGGGCGGAGTTCACTTAACTATTCAATATTTTGTTTCCTCGTCATTGATCATCATGTGGCCCCTGTCTTATCTACCACATATTACCTAAATTAGAATGCTAGAGGGCAACTTTGATGAAGCTAGGGTATGTATGGCTTTTGGGTGTGCAGTGGAAATGGGATTGAAGCACTGGAGTTTATCAGTGGCATTATAAGTAACAAGAAAGTGGAAAAGAATGCTCATGTCTTTCCTCTTTTAAGGTTTTGAATGGATGTGGTGTGTCATTAAAAGTAGTTCTTGTTTACCAATAAATATAGTAGTAGACAGTTACCTGTAAACTGCCAGGCTGTAAATATTCTGATCAGCCCAGTCCTGAGGTATCTAATTTCCACTTTCCCCTTGTCATCCATGTTTTATATTCTTGATGGCTAAGATTGCAGTGTGAACCAAGATTCTGCTAAATTTTCTTGCCAAGACACTAAGCCTTTCTGTGTGCTTATTTTAAGTAGAAATTTGTTTTTTAAAGAAAACAAAAAAAGCCAATGAGACAAAAAGCCCTGGAGATGATGTGAAGCATGACTCTTAGTGGTTGGATGTGAAAGGTGTGGAAGTTGTGCTTTATGATTGAAACATTTGTGGTAAAACACCTAATCATGATGTGGTTGACCTTGATGTTGCATGGTGTATTTCTGATTGTTCCAGTGCTGCAAAAACTGTCCTGTGGTCTTCTCTTAAAGTAATGCCACTAGATTGACAGATTTTGGGAGGTTTACTTTAAAGCTGATTAAACTATTTTAAATTCCA
>ML685794.1:6426459-6464838 GCA_007922175.1 Pelusios castaneus
ACTCTGTTGTCTAAACTATTTTAGCCTTTGAAAAGTCACACTTCTTGACTTTGTGTCATTAAATGTTATCAGTGTATGTAAAGAGCCCTTGTCACTTGTATCCTATGAACAGAGGCAGAGGTGCTCTGCTACCAAAGTGATGGGCAATCTTATAAAAACCTGGCTAGGTGGGCAACACGTTTTATAGGCCTGATTCTTATTTATTCTAGTGCCCCTTTGCACTGCTTTAAGGTCCTTAAAGTGAGTTTAAAAATGTAATTCGCACCCACTTTAGAGCATCATCATATTGCCAGTAAAATCTGAAGGGACCTTTGAGTAAATGAGAATGAGGCCCTGTGTGTCTCGTTAACATAACTTGCAAAGTTCAGTAGCATTTGGAGCATGTGATTTCTACATCTTCCATTTACCCCTGTCCCTACAGCATTTTTTGTGCTGAAGAACAGTGAGGAGGGGAAAACGGTAGATTATATAGTGACTGATTCCTATTCTGATATTTAATTTAACTTGTGGAAACACACTTATGATATCTCCCCTTGCTCATGAAGGTGAATGTCCATAAGAGATCAGGCATTGCGAGGTGTGTGCATGGCCGCAGGAAAAAAAGACTCATGAATTCTGTTTCCAGCTCTGGCATTGCACAGCTTTGGGCAATTACTTTACTCTCTGTTCCCGTTTTCTCACCTATACAAAGGCTATATGACTTCCTAGCTCCTACGTATACTGAGATCCCTGGATGGATGGGGTCCCTACAAGTGCCTAGGATTGCTATGTATCTGTTGTTCTAATCTGTGTGATCTGTCTAATTTATACTGTAACATGAACAGATAACAAAGAGGGAACTGAGAATAAAATAGCTGATACATTTTGAAGCTCTGTGCCTTTCAGGTATCTAGCAGGACATTTTTCTTCAGATCTGTGTTTCAGCAAGGATCTCATCAGGTTAGAGGAGTCTGTGCATGTGGATATATAATGAAAGTACTTCAAACAATTGGATCAAGAACACAACTTGCAGCCATTCCCAGTGTGTATAAAATGCTAACAGAGCAGAGTGGGGGCTGTGTTACAGCCATGTGGCTCAGATGCAATGATATTGCAAGGCAGTGGAGACGCAAGTTCCTTGCAGAAGATTTTCAAAGGCACAGATGGGAGTTACATTTCCACTGGAAGTCAATGGGAGTTGGATGCCTAGATGTTCTCTGTGTCTCTGAAAATCCACCCACCCCTTGCCTGCAAGGAACTTGGCACCAACAAACAACACAAAGCCACCCTTCATCATTATATTGATGGATTGCTTATTCATCACAGGAAAGAAGCAATTACAGGATTTTTTCACCCCCACCATTAATTTTAAAGGCTCCGAGGTCAGAAGTTGGCTTCCCAGGGTGTCTCCAGTTAAAAGCAGCAGTGTGTAGGAATTGCAGTCTGCTTTACACCATTATACAGCAAATTGCATATTCCACTTAATGTGGTTTGAAACGCCTCTCTGTCCCCTATTGTTGACACTGGCTTCGCTGCCTGGCTTGACTGTTCAGTGGGGCTTTTGGAGATCGTGGCAGCTAGTTAAATTTGGAAGCATAATTTATAGCTTTGTATTAAGTGTATAGACCTCTCTGATCTTTTTTATCTGTATAATTTCTCTTGGATTACATTTGTGCTTTTGGCCTTGGGAAGTCAGGTTCTTGGGCTTGCCTAGGTGACATGTCCAGGCACTTAGCCAAGTGGATGCTGGTTGGGAGTCTTTAGAACTGACAAAGGAAAGTCTAATAACTATGTAGGCAGTTCTGGAGGGTGAGATGGGCGTAGGAAATAAATGAGTCAGACCAAACTGTTGTGGAAAGAGGAATGTGTTTTAATGAGCAGACAGCAAAAAGGAAATACCCGTCTTGATTTGGACAATGGGATGAGGTAATCCCCTAAATACTAAATGAGATTTAAACACTTCAGCTGCCAGGGCCTTTGGGTGCAATGGTATGGCCTTTAGCTTCAGGTGACTGTGCACCTTTCTGGGAGGAGCATTGACAAAAAGCAGGTAACTAGCCATGGGGGAAGCCAAGGGCCAAATTCTTTGCTGGTGTAGATGAGCAATACTCCATTCAGGTCACTGGAGCTGCATCCTGCGGCCCAAATGCACCATCAGAGAATTTGGCCAAATGCTGGCTGCGGTGGAAGGCTGGGCTTGTGCTACTTCCCATAGTGTCCATTGGGCAAAGGGATTATGACATCACAGAGTGCAGACCAGTAAGGGACTCTGTCACTCCTGCCCTGTAACCTATGGTGCCTCATTCCCACCTCGGCCACTCACCAACAGTCGGCCAGCCACTCTTCAGTCACACTCTAGTTTTCACCAGTCTTAGTTTCCACTTGCAGGGTCACCCTTACACATTCTTAGTTCCATGTTGTCCAGCCCTCTCCTGGACAGTTCAGTCAACAAAAGTCTGTTGTCCCTGTAAGAGACTGATAGACAACAACTTGTCACCTTAAAAGGCATTACCCACACAATTCCCAACACTGGATTTCTTTTGATTAAAGAACAAAAAAAAGTTTGTTTAATTACAAAGTGAGTGGATTTAAATGAGTGTAACCATTAAGACGTTAAAGCCAGAAATGGTCACAAAAGAATAATAAAGATAAAATTTTTCTTAATGCTAAATTTAGCAGACTAGGCTTGGTTTAAGGTAAAGTTCTTACCAGAGGATCTCAGTATCATTGCTGACCAAGTTTCAGGTCAAGATCTGCATCCAAAGTCCATAGGCTGTTTCTTTTGTTGTCTTGGAAAGTGAGAAATAGACAGGGAGAGATCACTTGGGATATTTTTGCCCCTTATTTTTGTAGTTCAGTTGCCCTTTGAAGTACATTTCCCTGAGAAGGACCTCTAGATAAAGTTCTTTTCAATAGAGGGCAAGGAGACACGGAGTCTTTGGGCGAGAGGGGGCAGTTTCTTGCTGTTCCTCCCCCACCATTTGCTGAGATACATGTTTTCTTCCTTCTTTCTCTATCTGTCTGAGCTGTCTATTTACAGCCTGTATACAAATTGAAATACTGCCCCCCCCCTTTGTTCCAGACCTACTAGTCCCAATTAGGTAAAACAGGTCTATCTAAGTTTTGAACATCTTCAACATTACTCAGGGATTTTGTAACTTTATACACAATGTTGCTTCATACAATTCACCATAATTGTCTTGACCAGGAAGTTATTTGTTTTCAAATGATACCTCACACACTATGTTGTGTACAAAAATGATCACAATAGCATGTAGGGTGTGAATGCAGGGGCATATTTCACTCACAGGTATAATCCCAGAGATATATAGTTTAACTGTTTTCCATCTATTTCTATAAGCAGTCAGTAAAATTATATTTTAAAACAAACTATGCAGGCATTGAAAGAGATGCAGCCAGAAGTAACTGGACATGTGCAAGCTTTCAGAAACAAAGCTGGTTGGGAATCTCCTTCCCCATTCAGTGCCACAGAAGGGTTGGAAAGATCATTGTAGGTGCAGGGGTGAATTAAATGACCTGAAAAGTACTAGGAAACTGTTAAAGAAATAAAATAATATCAGAGGATCTTCCATGCCCAATCGGCAGCTTCATCCATGAATTCAGAGTTCTGCCTCTGACAGTGCCAGCTATCTGATAATGATAGGAGAAGGATGTGGTTCCTTGAAAGGGAGGAATGTCTCAATCCCATTAGGCCGCATTCCTTCCTTATCCAGGAATCAATTTATGCCCTGATACAGGAGGTTTGATTGCCTGGATAGCTACACATTTTGTTCTTAGTGATAAAATGATCTAGTCCCTTTTAAAATTCAGCACCAGTATCCTACACAACTCTAGTTTGATGCTGAGAAATAACTGAAACACCATTTAAAAAAGTTATACTAAAAGTCACCTTTTAATAAGAAGGTGTAACTAATCAAATGTTCTGGTGACATCATAAATGAGGAAAGTGGAGTCCTTCACAAACATGAACAACTTCAATCTGTTAGTTTTCATCCTGGACTTTCTTAGCTGCATTGACCCTGAAGAACACAGTTGGCTGATGGGAGTCATGAAGTAGCCTTTGATATACACTTTAAAAATACCAGAACTGAAAAGAGGGTCATATCGAAAACATCAACTCTTTGAGTAATTGTTTCACCGTTGGTACATCTCCCCATCATTGTACTGCTTCTGAAAGTGGATCGAGCCCTAAACATGTGTTAAAATTCTGATTATTATTATTAATAGGTAGTATCAAGATCAGCATCCCTTTGTGCTAGGAATTATACAATAACATGTAAGGGACAATCCCTGCCCCAAAGAGCTTTTAATCTAGCTAGACAAAACGAGATAGTGGGAGGGAGGGGATATTATTACCTTCCTTTTAGAGAAGGGGAACTGAGAAACAGCAAGATTGTCTACACTCTGAAGCTTATATCGATACGCACCCTACTCTGAGAGAGACAGGGTTTTTTTGCTGGTGTAAAAAAGAATCAGCTCCTGGAAAGGTGTTAGCTGTACTGAGGGAAGCATGCCTCCATTGATGCAGCTACAGCTGCCCTGGGAGTGTTGTCAGCATAGTGATGTGCCCAAAGGCATGTGGTATTGTCACACCCCTGACAAATGTAGCGAGTTGACATGGCTTTTGGGTGTGGACCATGCTTATGTCTCTTAGCCAAGGTCAAATAGTTCTGTTCTGGTCTCTGTAGGTTCTTATAATATACTTATTACCATTGTATCTGAAGGCCTTCCAGGAGTGCATTTAGCAACCTGACTAACATCTGTCATGTGTTTCTGTTATCCTCTTTCCCTGGGGAGAAGCATGTGTAATGGAGTTACATAAGCAATCATACATGCCAGAGAAGGCCAGGGCAAAAAAAATTTGCCATGCACTTAGGGTGCGTCTACACTTGTAAATTAAGTCGACTTAAGCTTGCTTAAATCGACTTAATTTACTCTTCATCTACACTACACTTTCCTTAAGTCGACTTCAGCAGCTGCTTAAGTCGACTTAAGGAAAAATTAAGTCGACTTTATAAAACCTAGTTTTAAGTCGACTTTTGGCTTAAATCGACTTTAGAATGTCGACTTAAGCCAGCGTAGATGTGGAGTAGCCCTAAGTCGACTCTGTTGACTTAGGGCTCTCCAGGACTTCCCCACTGCCCTCCCTGCCAGGGTGGCTGGCACAGGGAGAGCCTGGCATGCCCTGCCCACCCTGCCCCTATGCCCTGCCAGGGTCGCTGTCCCGCTTTGCCCCATTGTACCCAGGTACAATAGGACAAAGGCTGAGCACCCTGGCACTTGGCAAGGGGTGCCCCCCTGCCACTGTGGACCAGTCCCAGGTCCACCTAGCCCCTACAAGTTGACCTAGGCATCCAGTGTGGACACTCTAGGTCGACTTTGTAGGATCCCCCCCAAGTTGACTTAAACTTTGTGTGGACATGCTAAGTCGACTTAACAAAGTTAAGTCGACCTAAATTTACAAGTGTAGACATAGCCTTAGAGTGGAAGGTGGTCAAGTCTGTAATGGTCCTTAGTTCCTGGGGGAGTTTGTTCCGCAGTCTTGAGCTGGTCCCTGAGAAAGCTCTTGTCTCTTCCTCAAATAGTCAAGCTATGTCAGAGCTATTAATGGAGCCCATATCTCCTTAGTCCCTATCCAGTACCTTGTCACAAGGTATCCTTCCTTTTACAACGAACTTGACCCAAGATACTTTGCTGTTATTGAAAAAACTCCTGACTGCCATGGGCTTTGGCTGAAGTTGCTTGCTGTGGCGTTCACCCCTAGCTGCTCATTGTGAAGGTTAGCCTTTATAAGCATGAAGAACATGTTTACAAATGTGAACGGATTCTTTGTGCTTGCTGTATGCTCAGCCTCTGTGTTTGTGTTTTTACTATGGTAAAATAGGCAGATGTGGTGATAACACAAGTTTTGCTATATATGCATTGCATGGTTAGTGTAAAATATTTTAATCCCAATTGGCTGCATTGGATAGATGCTAATGGAGCATCTGTTACCTCTGTGGATTCATGTGAAAGTGAATCAGCTGGACAGAAGGAAAATGTAAAATATATTGTATTTTTAGAGATGTAGCAAATAGCCAGTAGATGGCACTGTGGTAGCAGAGAGAAGTTTTCAGGACAGGTGCATGCTTGCTATGTATGAATTCATACAGGAGAAAATCCTTCTCTTGCTTGGAGAAACTGGAAAAGATCTCCCCTAGTGCTTGAAAATCAAGATTTTAAAACAGCCCAAGGTGTATAGGATCATCTTTCTGGGATCTGAGGAGACCAGGAAAATGGAGAAAGTCTCGGATTCCCCATATCCAGTTTCCTTTATAAACAATACTTCAGAATTGTACAGCAATGTGGTAACACTACTGCAGGCTGCCCCATTTTGGTTTGATCCTGCTCCCTGTGAAGCTGATGGCAAATGTGGGATCAGTCCATATATAATACAGTGGTATTTAAAAATTTCTCTTTCCAAGTCAGGCTATAAGGAAACCTGTAGTCTGACAGTGTGTTGCTCCCTGCCATCCCCTTAAATGCCTACTTAAAAACTAGTCATTTCTCCATAAAGATGGATGTCCACTCCTCCATATTGTATTAATTTGCATGGAATAAATTGGCCAAAGGCGTTAACATAACCCAGTCACTGTCCAGCATTGTTTTTACCATGGCACAAAAACCACTCAAAATTCATTTGAACCTTTTATTAAAGATAAGAAGGAAAAACAGGAAAAGCAATTAAAATGTAAAGTATTGAGGGGGCTTTTATTTTTACAGCCTCCCTCGTTCCCTTTCCCTTGAGCTGGAGAGATTTTTTTAGAAAAACACCCTTCCCCTTATTTGGCCATCTCTTGGATGTTAGCAAAAATGGCAATCACTGTCCTTGTGGGGAAAAGAGAAGTTAGCTAAGATGGGCTGGAGCTGCTACTGCTGTTAAAGTCCAGCCCTGTTTCATCCCAGGGGTTCAGGTGGAGCCAGCAGAGGTGGTAGTATCATCTCGGTCCTTCACTCTGGCCTGTTCTGGTCAGGACATCTCTGAGGATTAGGCACAGAGAGTCTGTGGTTCCAGGAGATGGTGGGGTTGGCAGCCATGATGGTGAAGCTCACTCCAGTGACCAGTTTTTGTTCCAGGGGTCTCCTTTTTTTTAAAGACCCCCAAAGGGAGTGGTGGGTGGAAATAGCGCATCCCCCTCATTATTATGTCTATCAGTTAAGCCTAATTTCTGACACACTAATTTAGATTTACTGATTTCTCACTCCACACTTTTGTTTCTAGGCATGACCTTAACACAGTCCTGGAATTCTAGCAGGAGGCCTTTTTGTTAGGACTAATTCAATCTGTCTGCCTCCCTTTTGTGCCTTGTTCCATCAACCTTTATTATATGTTATTGTGACATTTTATGAATTTATGGTTAAGGTCAAATTGGAGTAAATTTGCAAGCCCGATTATCACAGCATCCCCCCAATCCTTCCACTCACAGGAGGCTCCCTTATGCCCTGTCTGTCAGTAGCATGCCATCCTGATCTTTTTCATTCACAAGATATTTAGCCAATTTGAAACCTGTTGGGCCTTTGCACCATTTAAACATCTGTTTGCTTGTCATCTTTCCTCTGACCAGCAAAAGATAGAAGAGCCATATGCCGGGATGGGCATCATTAAATAGGACAGTAGTGATCTTCATGGGGAATAAGTTCTGAAGCTCCTCGCCTGACTGGGTGGTTTTGTTTCAAGCATCTTCTGTCTTCCCTTGAGGAGCATCTTTGTCTTTCTTAACGCTGGCGATCCCTTTGGCCCATTGCACAGTCAGCTTGGGTCATATAGGGAGACTTCTTGATCCCTCTGGCTTCAGAATTGCTCCCATCCCACAAAGGAATATTCCCGTCTTGTACAGTGGATCCCTTGGGAAGAAAGAGGGGACATGTGGGAAGGAGGAGGAGTATTACCTCGCTGTTCCCTTGCCGGTGAGAGGACTGGAGGAAGGCAATCATGAGTTCCTTTGCTCTGATGGGAGCAGCCTCTTGTGGTCCTGGCCTCCCTGGAGGGGAAAGAACCTGCTATTATGTAGCAGGGTCCTCCTGGGTGTGTGAGAGACAGAGGGAGCTGAAGGATGAGGAAATCATTGTGCACAGTTACCTTGAAGTTAGCTTTACGTGGTTAGTAGCTGGAGAGCCACAAGCACTGATCGCGGTGAGAAGGCTCATTCTGAAACACAGCAGAGCTTTAACTTACCAGGAATGAGAAAATACTGGGAGCACCTAGCAGAGCAAGCGGGAGGACAGGGACATGCCAGGAGCATAGCTGGGCTGGGTATCGTTATTTGGCAGTTTGCCATAGTACAGGCTGAATGAACATAGTTGAAAGGTAGGAATAGCATCATTCCTAGTGCGGGGCTGGGTGGGGGGAGGGAAAGATCCACAGATCGTAATTGATTCCTTTAGGGTAGCATCTTCCTTGAGGAGAATCAATTGTGCTGTATTTAGTCATCAGTCAGTACTGCCCACGTCCCCTTCCCCGACTTAGCAGCATGTTGGTAGTGACTAGGAACTGCTTCACGTTGCACTGAATTTGGTCTGCAGAGCAGCCCCACTTCTAAGACAGCAGGCCAGAGCTGCAGAAACTCTGACTTCAGCAGTTGTGTCAGTGCACCAAGCCACATAAACCTAAATATTTGCCTTTCTTCCCTCTATAGAACCTTTCAACCCTCCTCAGCTTGGTTTTCTTTGCATCTTCCTTGTGTGGGGAGTCCGGTGGGAGGGTAAGGATGCCAGACGGAATGCCTCTGTCCTAGCCTTGCAGAGGTACTAAGGGGAAGCCTCTGGATGTCTTTGCCCTAGATCAGTGGGAATAGTGGAAAGCTGTGCCTGAGAAGCGCACAGCACAACACAGGGTTAGGATGGGGTGGGGGAAGAAATAAAAGGTAATTTCAATCCACCTTTGCCCTGGTCCAGCCTGGGTTGTTCTGAGAGAGTGGGGCTGATTCTGCACTAGCTCTGTGCCACCTGCTTATGGGATGAGTCACCCACTACCGCCGATGGTGCCTTTTGGGCTGCCTTCTGTGAGCAGTCTGGTGTAATGGGGCCAACGCGCCGCCCAGGAGCTGGGCCAGTCATTCACATTCGGAAGGAAACTTTGAGTCCCACATGGTGTGTTGGCAATCCTGTCACGCTCGCTTGTGTGGGCCAGCATGACTATTCACTAGGAGCTTGCTGCATAGAGGAATGTTTGAATATGGGCCCAAAGGACATCAGATTGTATCTCTGATTGTTGATTTTTATAGTTTGCACACACTGGTTAGTGGCATGTGTGCAATCCAATCAGGGAATAGCATTAGTGCCATGTGATTATATAATTCACCAGCACCCTACGAACTGTGAATATTCCCCACATGTTGCTCCCCCCCCCCATTTATTGAAAAAACTTGCAAATGGGGTTGAGTCAAAGAGACTGTCAGAGGCAATTCAAATGGTTAACCATGGGGAGAGAGAGGGAGACAGTGAAATTCATGGCCTTGCTTCTGTGCTGGGACTTGCTCAGATAGCGCTGGACCCATTCATGCCTGGGCTCTGCTCTCTTGGGGAGCTGGAAGACAGTGGCTATGGAGTAGTTTAATGGAGCTAGGATGAGTGCCCTGAAACTAGCAATTAGAGTGTGATTCCCTGGTGAGATCAGTGGTCTCTAGAACAAAGGTGAGTAGAGAGACAGCCGCCAAGGCCGCTCAGCGTTAACAGGCTCCTCGGGTTTAAAATGAACCCAACCTACCCATCCACCCACTTTTTAAAAAAACTTCAGTTTCACTCTGTCTGTTGGAGGCCTGTTCTCCGGGGTTCTTCTCTGCACCTTCTCCCCACCCTCCTTGCCTTCTCGCAGAGTTGGTCATTCTGCTTAAAAAGAAAACCCAGCTGTTGTGATTTGTTGCGTGTTGGAATAGCACCTTGGGGCTCACAGCCTCAGGCCTGTCCAGCCATAGCCTGAAAAACTGCCCCTGCCTTGAGGAATTTTCAATTTAAGCACTAAAGGCTACATTTGGACAGAGGTGGCTTTTTCGGGTAGGCGAAGCAGGCACATGCCTAGGGCCCCAAATAGTAAGGGGCCCTCTTGCCTGTTTCGCTATTAGAGGAGTAAAGTTCTGAAATAGCCTTCCAAGGGGAGTTGTGGGGGCAAAAACCATAACTGCTTTCAAATCTGAGCTTGATAAATTTATGGAGGGGATGGTATGATTAGCCTATTTTGGAAATTGACTGATATTTGGCTACGTGTGATGGATTTACAAGTAGCCTAAGAGGGGAGAGTACGTGGGGTGGGTTCTGAGTTATTACAGAGAATTGTTTCTTGGGTAACTGGCTGTTGAGACTTGCCCATGTGCTCAGGGTTTAACTGATCGCCATATTTGAGGTTGGGAAGGAATTTTCCCCCAGGACTGATTGGCCTGGGCTCTGGGGGTTTTTCGCCTTCCTCTGTAGCACAGGGCATGGTTCACCTACTGGTGAATTCTCTGTATCTTAAAGTCCTTAAATCATGATTTAAGGAGGTAAATAACTCAGTCATAGGTTGGTGGCCTATTGCTGGAGTGGGTGTGTGAGGTCTTGAGGCCTGCATTTTGCAGGAGGTCAGACTAGGTGATCGTACTGGTCCCTTCTGACCTTAAAGTTTATGAGTCTATGAGTAAAAGCTGCATCTTCTTCACGGGATGGCAGGGAGTGGGGGCTGGCCAGGGTTGTGGAGAGTTGGGGCTGGGGAGAGGGGAGCCAGGGCCCGTGGGGGGGGGGGAGGCTGGGGAGCTGGGCTACAGCAGGGCCTCCACTGACCTATGGGGGCCTCACAATGGGCTGTTGCTTGGGGCGTCTAGTAGCTAAAGGATGCTTTTGCCTTTGGAAAGGGCTCTGAGGTCCCTGACAGATTGGGAGCCAAGGAGCCAGGGTGTTTAAACAGTGTTTCCAGGAATGGCTTGGGTGGTCCTCTTCTGGCTGACCACCCAACCCCAGACACTGGGGCCTGGTTTTTCAGGGTTTTGGCATGCTGGCAATAGCCTTTGGTGCTGGTTGGCTTCTAGGGGATCAGTACCTCTAAAAAGGAGGCCCAAGTTTCCCAAGCTGGACATGAGGATGACTCCCCAGCGACTGTGACAAATCAGGAGGCTGGTTGCATATAAGACAAAGCCTCTAACAGCAGGCTGGCTGGTCAGCCGCCGGGCACCTGAAGCCGGGGAGAGCCGTAGCTAGGGACTGGCCACACTGCCCAAATCTTGCTGGGAGGGTGCTGGAGGCAGCGGTTCGCAGAGGCGGGGGCGCCGGGCTGGTGGAAGTGGGGCCCCTTGGAGCGGGCCGTGGCTCAGAGCCCAGTGCAGGCAGCCAAGGCCGAGGGCACCCGCTTTGGATGGGCCCCGGGGCCGAGCGGTGGGGCTCCGTGTGCGCAGCGCTGAGAGCGCAGAGCGGGGGACCCTGCAGCAGCGGGTGAGCTGCTGCCCGAGAGGGGCGGGGAGTCGCGTTAAAGGAGCCGGCTGGCCGGGGGATCCCCGGGGGACTGGCCGTGCGCGCTCCCAGAGCCGACTCCACTTCGCTTCTTTGTTCCTCCCCCGCCCGGAGCCGGATTGGTCCATGCACGCTCTGCCTGGCGGGCTGCAGCGCCGCCGCAGCCTCCGCCAGCCCCGCGTGTCCTCGGCAGCTGCGGGCGGGCGGAGCGGGCCTGGCCAGCCACCCGTGCGCCCGCTCCCGCTGCGCATGGCCCGGTGGCAGGAGGCGGGCACCCCTTGGCCGTCTGACCGCGGGCAGCCCCGGGCGGGACTCCGGCCGTCTGCCGTGCACCAAAGCGCCGGGACTAGGCGCGGGCTGGAGCCGGGAGCGGGCGGATGCTACCTGGGGGCTGCAACGAGGGACTGAGCCGCTCCGCCGCGTCCCTCCGAGGCAGCGCCCTGCCCGCTGGGCTGTTGGGAGAAGATCGCGGCCGTGGTGCTGAAGGCTCGCCCGGCCTCCCGGGAATGGAGGAGACAGCCTGAGCTCGCCGCTTGGGATCGCCTCTGTGGGTGCCTGACTGGATCCCCTCTCTCTTTTCTTCCAGGATGGCTCGCTTTGGGGAGGCGGTGGTCGGCCGGCTGGGGTCTGGAGACGGAGGGGCCGAGCAGAGCAGGAGCCGCCAGGGCGTCCCTGCGCCTCCCGGAGGGACCCCGGGCGCTTTCAAGCAAACCAAAGCGCAGAGGGCCCGGACTATGGCTCTGTACAACCCCATCCCCGTCCGTCAGAACTGCTTCACCGTCAACAGATCCCTCTTCCTCTTCGGGGAGGACAACCTGATCAGGAAATACGCCAAGAAGCTCATCGACTGGCCATATCCTTTCCCCCCTGCCCCGGCTTCCCGTGGCCGGATTTGCACGGCACGTGTGTGTTGCCTTAGCCGGCAGGCACGGCAGGTGCCCCAGGTAAGCGATCCCAGTTCAGTGTGTAGCACGTGGAGACGCAGTACCTGGCCCCCGCCAGCCCCCCCGCTCCGCCCCGCCCCGCGGCTTTCGGCCCGTGTCTTTCTCCCCCTTCCTGAGCTTGGCGCGGGGCTGGAAGTGCCGTGCTCGGCTCCTCGGGAATAGAGGCCGCGGGAGGTGGCTTAAGAGCTCGGGGCTGGATCAAAGCTAAGGCTAAGTTTTGAATGGCGCATGATGCCCGGTGGGGAGGACGTTTCCAGTGTGTGTGTCTGAGTGCGGGGCTCCTGGATTCCCTGTTCTCTCCAGCACTGTATAAAAGCCAACGGAGAAACTGAGCAGGGTCCACCTGGCTTATCCGGATCGTCCCTCCTCCCGCGCCGGGCTGGATTTCCTGTCGCTCCCCCTCCCTCACTCCAGCAGCGGAGGCATTGCCCTGAGTGGGTTTGGGGCTCCCTTTGTGGCCACAGACCGCTCCTTGATTCCGCATGTTGCATTCTGACAGATCCTTAGTGTGGTCCTCGCTCTGCCAGGGGCTCTTGCCCTCCCCACGCCCCCCACTAAAACACGCAGGAAAGCCCTGCCTTAGCACGCTCCCAGCCGTGCTAGGGGACCAGCCGGCCCGGCGTGCCCGAGAGACTAGGGCCCTGCCACCTGTGGCGGAGCGAGCTGCTGAGCATTTCTGGACTGGGCCACCTCCCTCCCGCCCGTTAGGTGGCAGGGAAGTGCGGATCCCTTGGTTGGGGTCAGGGTCTCAAAACGCTTGTGCGCTAGTGTCCAGGGAGTTGTAGGGCTGCCCCCCTGCCCGGTCACGCCGTGCCTGGCTTCACGCCCGGCCGATGCTCTGTGCCGAGCTCCCCAGTCCTGAAGGACGCTCCCCTTCCAGTCTCCGGCACCTCTCTGGTGTCCAGCACTGCAGTGAACTCTCCGCGGGGTTAGTCCACGATGTGTCCCGCGCCGAGCACTGGCTCAGAGGGCTCTCCTTATGTGTGATACTCCTGGGGGTCGGCCCATCAGACAGCCGCTGAGATTCCGCTCTGCTAAGCCGCCCTTCTCACCCTTTGCCAACGCACGCGTCTAGCACCACGGACAGCTCCCCACCCTGCTTTCCCAGCAGCGCCGCAGAGCGCAGGCCGGGAGATTCTGGCCACGGCCCAGAGACAGTTCAGCCCGACACTCCGTGCTCAGCGGCGTGCCAGCAGGGACTCCCTTTGCAAAGTGCTGGCTGCACACTGGAGCCCTTTGGAGCACCCTTCCCTTGCTGCCCTATGTATTGTAGAGGGGAAGGGTTCTCTGTAGGGTTGGTGGGAAGCAGGTGACCCTGGAAGTTTTGCAGCGGGGTGTGGTCCATGGGATAATTTCGCACTGCTCTCCTCATAGCCTCCTCAGTGCAGAAGTGAGCCAGCGTGACAGCCTGGAGATTGCCATGCTCAATTTTTAACTCTGCCCTATAGTTTGCAATGACAAATGTCCATGGCTTCTGCCATTACTTTTCTCCCTGTACACTACTTGGCTTCCTTGATGGATCTGATGACTTCTCCTTGGATGTGAATTAACCTGCCCTTGTACAAAAAAATTCCCTTCATCCAATGCAAAGGGTTTTTTTAAGGAAGGTTAATATGAAAGGAGGTTGGGGGATTGATTTTCATTTTTAAAGTGGAACAAAAATACATCAAGTAAATAGCATGTTAGCACTGAGATCCAAGTCAGCAAAACTCTTAAACATATGCTTAATGGGGGCCAATTGCAGTGAAGGACAGGGTGAAAGGTGTTGTGCCATTGACAATGCACATGAAGCAGTTAAAGCAAATGAAAGCACTTTTTGGCATTGAAGGAGATGTTAAAGTTTGTTAAATACTTCAGATGCTTGGTGGTAGGTTTAAATCTCACTCTCCCAACTAACCATACAACATATTGCTCGCCTCTGCAGTCTGGGCTGGGGTGTCTCACCATGAGCATCAAACAATACCTGCAGCTCAGAAGCACCCCTGTCTCACCATCAAGCATCACCAGCATCAAGCAATATCTGTAACACAAAGGCATGTTTCTGTGGGTCCCCGTCTGCCATTTCTTAGATGAATAAGCCTCTTCCCTGCCCCCCCATATGCCAAATTATTCGTAAGCTTGGTTTTGTGAGATGGAGGAGGAGGCTAATTGCTTTGCTTTATTTATCATAATTTCTTTATATGCAGTTGATGACTGGTGCCCCAAGTGTGGATTAGGGTCCCCTTATATTAGTCTCTGTCCCACATATCTTACATTCATAGTGCTTTCTCATAGTACATGATCTCCCCTCCCCACATTATTCTTCCCTAGAGTTTACAAAGCATAACGATAGTTTAGTATGTAGTTCCTTTTGTCAAAGTAACTGCTATATCCCCGCGCTCAGTTCGAATTAATATATTGGACTCCTTGTCTCCTCCTGATCACTTGTCCATTTAACAACTGGAAAAAGTGAAGGTTTCCTCTTTCCAAGAAACTCATTTATCTGAAAGCATTAATTCATCAACCTGAAAGCATTCATGCTGTTCTTTAGCATGTGAGCTAGTCGCTTCAGCTATCCCTTGTGTCGCGTGGGTTTTTTGACAGTAATCTTCTACAAAGAGGATATGTTTTGGATGAAGAATGAAAACCAAAATGCAGTTAGAGGCAAAGCTCCAGTGCTGTGACCATTTCATCTTTTCAATCTGTTGGCATAATAGTGTGATCATTCTGAGGGTATATCTCCACTAGAAATGTAAATTAACTTATATTAGGTCAACTTAAGCCACTGCAGGAATTACAGTGCAGGCTGCTGTCCACACTACCCTCCTTGGATCAGAGGTGCACATCCTCACCAGGAGTGCTTCCATTGACCTAACTTTTCAGCTCCTTTGGCAGCTCTGTGCCAGGAGCCCAGCTACCTCCCCTCTGCTCCCCATTCCTTACTAGCTGTCAATTGGAAATGGGGTCCAGCAACCCAGCTGTCTGGGGGAGCAAAGCTTTCCTGTCAGTTTCATGGGTCCTGCTGTGCAATTGACGAGACAGCCAGCAGCCAATGGAAAGGACCCAGTGTCTACACAAACACTGCATCACCGTAACTATATCAGCATAAGCCTTACACCTCTTGTGGAGGTAGAGCTATTATGCTGATTATAGTAGGGCACTTACCTCAATGGGAGGAAGGCTGTAGTTTAGACACTGACGTAATTAGCCCAACATAAGATGCCTTATATCGACCTAACTCTGTAGTTTGTACCAGCCCTAAGACTGCATCATACTTTTGTTGTGGAAAAATGACTGAAATGACTGAACAGTTTATACTGCACTTCAGTGGAGTGAGAGCTCAAAGTGCAATAACTTAGGACAGGGCTAAACTTATAACAGAATCTCCTAATGAGGGGGCATGGTAATTGCATAGTATTATCAGATAATGTAAAATGCTTGTTATTTTCTCCTTGTAATTGTACACTGGTGTAATCAAAGGGATAGTGCCTTTAACCAGTGTGAGTGTCTCCACAGCAGGGGTGTCAAGCATGTGGCCTGCGGGGTTAATTTTTGTGTGCCCCGCATTCTGAATGCCACTGGTCTGAGTGTCCCCAGCCTCTGGAATGCCGCCACCCCAAGTGTTTCCAGTTCCGGGAGCACCAATAGCCTGAGCGCTTCCAGTCCCTGGAGCAATGCTGGCCATGATGCCCTGGAGCGCCGGTCCACCCCTGTGCTGAGCGCCAGTCGGCCCTGTCCCCATCCCAGGCTGGCTTGTCTGCCCTGACCCCAAAGCCTTATATATGGGGCTTGATAACTTTGACACCCCTCCTCCACAGTCTACAGCAGAGTCTGCCGTTTGAATCCCAGAACTGAGTTTGCAATCAAACCAGTTGATGGAAGTGTGTGTTGCATCTTGACCAGAGTACATGAGACAGTGAATTGCCCAGCATAGGAGGCCTGCTATTTTCAGTGGTGCTGGTTATAACAGAGATGACACAGAGGAAAACCAACTTGGATCAAGAGGGTGGGGGGAGGAGAGGGATCTTCTTCATCAAAATCCAGTTGACTAGGTAATAGGGATAAAAATAACTGAGAACTGGTGATTCAGTCCTGTGGATCTGCTGGATAAATGTGTAATTATAACCAGCAGCCTCTTCAGTTTTGCTTTTCAGAGTAAACAGAGATGATACATAAGGCAGAAGAAAGAGAAATATGAGACAATGGCTTTCATTTTCTTGTGGGGGACCCAGTCCTCTCAGTAGTACAAAACCATAAACCAGATTTATTGGTTTCAGGTGGAGTTGACCTTTTTTGCTGTTAATGTGCAAAATACTAGGCAGGAGCCTTTTGCATTTTAGGTAGAGGAACATTAGATTTCTTTTTCTGAAGTCATTTTAAAAATTGGAATGAAAATTGAATTAAATTTGTTAAAAACAAAACCCTATTCCTGCCCCCTTAACTGCACTTGTTCAGTCAGGGGAGCAGCTGTCAATGCTCAGACTGCCTGTCTTTATTTCATTTGCCTGGCTGCCTGGAAAACTACAATTCAGTTAGTGTGAGATAGGAAGCAGCTTATCAATATCTGCTCAATTCATCTTCTATTAATTAGGTTTGACCACAACTAGATCAACTCCCTCCCCACCCAAAAAAGGGGGAGGGGAGAACATACAAACAAAAGCTGTGTTGTGATTATGGCTCCTTTTCCAAAGGACTGACTCGTTTGCATCTTCATGAATTATGCATTGGCTGTACAGGCTTTCCTCAGTGAATGCTGACATGTAAAGCTGTTGGGCTGATCTGGAGATGCATGAGAGCTACTGCAGAGAGTCAGCTGGAGAAATATCCTGGTATTTTATTTTTTAAGCCCAGCAATGCTACTTAGGGGCTTGATTCTGCAAGGTTCTAAACAATCTGCCCCTATCCAGCAAAGCAGTTAAACTTTAAGCATATGAATTGTCACTGGCTGCAGTGAGGACCTATGGTAGACAAAAGAAAAAGAGAGGAAAGGGAGATGTAGAAATCCCCTGCTTTTACAATCATCTTTCTTCTGCCATCCTTCTTTGAAAGAGGGACAAAACCAGTGGGTAGGAATAAGAGAATTTATTCTCTACCATCTCCCACTCGTTCTTCAGCTTGTCTGAACACCTATGTGATAAATAGTGGGCCCTTTCTCTGCAGTTGTCTTATCCCAAGAGAGAAACAAAATCTCTTCACATGTGATCTGCTGGTGCCTGCTTCTCTCCTCTTGGTATCCCAGTCTAGACGAATTCAATAAACACCAGAGGGCTTAGTGTCCCCTTAATGCTTATATGTATCCCCTGGTACTATTT
This sequence comes from Pelusios castaneus, assembly GCA_007922175.1. Lineage (NCBI taxonomy): Eukaryota > Metazoa > Chordata > Testudines > Pelomedusidae > Pelusios > Pelusios castaneus. The sequence goes on from ML685794.1 coordinate 6,444,149, forward strand.
CCCCAACCACACGCGGGGGAGAATGGCCCTCCATGGGGCTTGTAGCTACCTCTCTCTTCTCCAACATCCCTATGCTAATCAAGGACAGAACACTCCATATGACAGTGTCTTACCTCAAACCCCTTTCCCAGAAATCCTGTCCCAGTCTGGGACAGAAGGGTGGTGAATTTCCACATAGTTATAATTTACAAGATAGCAGTCATTCAAACGCCTCCCAGTCACACTTCCATTAGTACTGTGTTCCTAACCGGGAACAGACGGTCCGGAGTTAAGCTTAGGACATTCCACTAGACTGGAATTGGAGTTAGTCTGTGGATTTTGTTCTGCAGGAGGCACACATGGTTCAATATTATGCTCACAACAGCTTCCACTCGTCACAGATACACAGACTGAGGACATGTTCCTGTTTGCTGGCGCGACTGAAAACTAGCAAAGGCAAAAAGGAGGCTCGTTGAGATGTATCAGAGTGTTCAGATGAAGTTGTGTTGACTGTAGTTGTTCACAAACTCAGAAGATTGTAGTTAACCCTGTTTGAGTCGGAAAACACCTGTCACGTGCTGGGAGTAATGACTTATTGGCAGCGTGTGCTGCTGCTGTAATCAACCTGCTTAGTTAGTGGCTCAAATGTGCAGGGCTGACCTGGTGTGCCGCTGGCTTCCTGAAAGCATTTCTCTCCCCCACCCCCTTTCTTTACTTGCATTTTCTGTGCTGCCCGTGCTCTGATGTCATCTGTATCAAACGTTACTGTGGTAGATCTGCTCTTGTGACCACAGTGCCTACTACGATCCCAGAGAATGAGGTCCACGATCTCCACTGCCTTGCATCCTGTGAGCCTGTTTGCACTGATGCCTCTTTTACATCTATTGTGCACTCACTTTGTACAGGTGCACAAAGCAGTGGAGAATCCGCCCCCGAGTGTCTTCGTTGCATTACTCTGTCAGTGCCCAACAAGGGCTCTAGCAATGCTGTGACAGAGACCAGCTAGGACTTGCTGTGCGAGCTTCATTGCTGCAGTGCCCAACCAGGAGCATCAGTCCAAACTTCCTTACTACAGTGCCATGAGAGTGCACAGCAAAGCCCTGTTGGTACCTAGCACAGACCAGCTGTGTGAGATGCCTGACTGCAGTTCCCTGTCACTTGTGCCCTGCCGTGATTCCAAGAATACCAGCTCATGTCCTGCAGTTCCCCAGCAATGGCGAATAGGACCCTGAGAGGAGCCTTTAGAACAGCGGTTCTCAACCAGGGATAAACGTAGTAGAGGTCTTCCAGGGGCACACAGCTCCCCTAAATAATTGCCTAGTTTTACAACAAGCCCTAGCAAAGTCAGTTTCTAAAAAGCACTAATGAAGTCTGTACAAATTAAAATTTCATACAGGCCATGATTTGTTTAGAGGCCACAATTTGTTTAGAGTGCCCTACAAGCTGTACAGTGACATGTAGGTACAACGTATATGGTCCAATAGATTTATTTGAGAATTCTATGGTAAAAAGAGGAAAGTAAGTCATTTTTCAGTACCAGTGTACTAGGACACTTTTGTATTTTTATGTCTGATTTTGGAAGCAGATAGTTTTTGAGTGAGGTGAAGCTTGGGGGCAGGGCCAGCCCAATGGTTTTTGGCACCCTAGGTGAACTATGACTTTGGTGCCCCTCCCCTACATTCAGTATAGAACAATGATAACATAGTAATATAGTTTAAAAAATAGAGGATAAAATCCATGTCCATCTAATTTGGCGCCCCTTAGAGCCTGGAGTCCTAGCTGACCACCTAGTTCATGTTTATGGTCAGGCCAGTTCTGCTTGAAGGTATACAAGACAAATCAGATGCCTGCAAGGGGTACAGTGGTCTGGGATGGCTGGGAGCCATTGCTTTAAAATAGCAGTAAAAGTTTTGCGTGGACTTATTTAAAATAAAACTGTCTAGTACTGGAGATACCGTAACTGGGAGTAACTTCACCCATTCATTGGTTTATGCCTCTGGACAGTAGTGTGGTCTGGTACCTGAGAGACATGTTTCCAGCCTTCTGACATCATTCTGTTATTCTTTTCATGCTGCTTTCTTTGCCTTTCATTCATTAGATTTCAAGCCTGTTTTTGGAGTAGGTGTAATGGCAAGTCCATTTTTCTGACAGGAGAAAGAGCAAGAGAGGCCGACTGTCAGATGGTGAATTTAAACAGAGGCAGCTGTTGTCATGGTGACACCAAGTTGCATCCTGTTGCTATGGTAACCAAAGTTAAAAAACTGATGTTAAGGCAGGAAAATCACATGATGTGATTCTTTTCTGTTTAAAAGAGAGTGAGAAAGAGAATGAGAGAGAGAGATTTGGTTTCCAGTTTTTAAGACCAGGCTGGGTGGGGAAAAAAGAGACTTATATACAGATCTGACTTGATATATGATGAAAACAACCACATATGTACAGTTTATTAATATGTTTACATATGTACAAATTACAGTAGCCAAATTCAGACCTTATATAAGTGAGGGCAGGCAGAAGAGTTGTGCTCACTTACACAGATCTGAATTTTGGCCCTTCGTGTAGATTTCAGATGTGAGCTTTTAGAATTGTATACCATTTTTTGTTACGTTCCAGATATTGAGTATGATTCTCCTCTGACGTACACTGGTGTAAATAAGGAGTAACTCCTCTGAAGTCTATTAATTGACACTAGTGTGAAAGAAGGAGAATTAGGTTCAGTGGTCTCTGGTATGATTGAGGGCTCCTTGATGAAGAGGAGGTGTTAGTGGGGATGTACACTACATCTATGTTCCCCCAATGGCTGAGCCTGCTATAGGCTACTTTGTCTCTTTCTCTGCAATTTAGAGTAGCCTCAGAGCTTTTCTAGCTTGCACAGGCAGTAAGAGCCCCCTTGAGAGCATGTCTCTTTCTGGAGGGCAGCATGCATCAGCCTTCTCTTGGCCATGCTCTGACAGGCTTGCTACTGCTGGGAGTCCCTAGCTGCTCCGTCACAGATCTTTCATGCTACAGCAGACCAATGGACCATATCAGGAATGAGGGTCTGGCCCATTATGTGTATATATATCACGATCAGGGTGTGGGGAATCAGGCCTAGTGGCTAAAGCTGGAGCCAAGGGTCAGAATCAAAGTCAGAAGTCAGGAACCCAAACTGTGGGTCAGAGCTGGGTCCAGAAGCCGTAAGGCAAAGGAGCAGGGTCTGTCACAGGAGCCAGGTCAGGATCCTCCAGTTCCTTCCTGGGTGCCACACCCATCTTAAATAATGCTCTTGGACCAATCAGGGACTCCAGGAGCACTGCCAATCAAGCCCTCTGGAGGTGGCTCCTCCTGTAGTGCTCAGGCCTCCATGGCTCACAGCTCATTGCTGCTCTTCCACAGCTGTCAGGTGGTGGTGTGAAAGTGCCAGTCACTTAGGGACCAGCACCTACATTCTAGCCCTGCCCATATGGCTATAGGAATCAAATGCACAAACCCACACATGCATATGATATAAATGTATGTCTTATAAGGTGTATGCAGGGAGTGCTTCCAGCATTCATGCTATTTGCCTTCCCCATTACCCAAAGGCAGTAGAGGTGTGTGGGTGATAGGTTTAGAGAAGTAATTTTAGAAGGTGCCCAATCTCCTTTCAAGCATTAAACCAGACTTGAACTGGATGGAGGCATGACTGTCACAAGACTGAATGTTTAAGAAGTTATCAAAAATCCAATGGTCAGAGAATTGAACTAGACACCCCCAAATGATGAACTTCCCTGCCTGCAGAAGAAAGGTGTTTTGTTCTCTAGTGTCCCCTTTCCTTCCTCTGGGCAGGATTAGTGAACTCTGTGTGTGTGGAAGGGAGGAGGAATAGAGAAGCTTTGGGTTGAAGTTGGATCAGTACCCTACAACTTTATTTTGTGAATAGGCTTTTTCATGCAAATTGTATCCCAGCATACCTTGACGAATTTAACAGGAGAGGGGCAGAGAAGAAAAGAATTGCCTTCAGCTGAGATTTGGAAGTGTCTGGAGAGCTGATGGGTCAGAGAAAGGAAGGCTGGTCAAGTGGCAGGAGCTGTGGAGGAGAAGGCTCCACAGTGGTCACATTGTGTGGGAGAGAGAGGAGATGGGTGGATGAGCAGGAGGGAGAGAGGATTGGGAGCAAATAAATGAAAGAATGACCATAAAGGCTGAATTGCCCTCTCTTTTCAGAGAGTAGTGCTTCCTCCGGGATTTGGATTGGGGTCTACTGATGGCACAGGAAGATGGAGTGGCATCAGTGGCACAGGAAGATGGAGACTGATTTTTTCAGAAGTTTAGAATAAGTTGGTCTTTGAGTGCAGGGCTGGGGGATCATTGGTGAGGTAGTGTAGGGAATCCTAACCTTTAATAAACATGGGAGCTGAATTTCTGCCCCTCTAAGGAAGACTTTTTAAAGGGTCTGACCTCTATGCAGATGCTAGCATGGCTTTTTGATTCTGCACATACCAACTCCTCTCAGTCCCACCCTTCCACCAGCCCATTTCATTTCTGAAGGCAGGGACGGAGTGGGGAAGCGCACTGATTTCAGATCACTAAGTCACAGATGCGGCAGGTGAATCAGAGAAGGGTTTCTGCAACACTCAGCCCCCCTCCACAGCCAAGGTACAATTTATGTCCTGGCCAGTCATTTGAGCATATTGCTTCAGTGTGCCATCAGAATCATAAATCCTCCTGTCAGGGCTTGGATCTGGCATGCTTTCTGCATGAACAATGGCTGAATCTGGTTTGAGCTCTTATCCGAGACTTGTTCTTGGTGTAAATGCATACTCCCTTGTGAACAGAGGAAGGCATTCAGTAGCACACAGGTCGCTCCCCCAAAGCCCCATTTTCCTTAACTGGCTGCTCTTCCTAGGGGAAAAGAAAGATCTCCACATTCCCTTCTGTTGGTCTGCTTAGTTGATCCCCAGGTGCTAACTGTGAAAAGTTCTGCCTCTGTAGTGCAGCTGGTGGAGAGAATGGGGGCTCTGCACTGCAGCAGCATCCTCGCTGTTACACAGAGTGATGGCTCAGGCAAGATCAGGTCAGGAGCTAGTGGAGTGCTCCCAGGGCAGGACATAGCTGGTGAATTATTGCTGACGCCTGGGCTAATTTCTGCATGTCTCGGTGACTAACAACAAGTCAACACTTCTGCCGCTGGTCTCTCATCTCCTTCCGCAGCTTGAAATTCACCAGGAAGGAAATTAACAAATGGCAGGTGTGCAGCACGGCTGGAATTAGCTGAGTTGCTAAGGAAACAAGTCAACTATTCAAGGGAGAGAGCATTGGATAAAGGAGATAAATCAATAAGAAAACCTATTTTTATCGTTTCCCTAATGATCTTATCTGCAAAGCTAGATGAAGGTAAAATGAGAGAACTGGAGAGACACAGGCTCTCATTACCAGGTGCAGGGGGACGCAAGTGTTACTGGACATTTTGGGTGGCTGTAAGTTTTGTATAATTAGACATCTAACAAGGAAGGAAGGAAGAGAAAGAGAGACACGATGCATCTTCTGGGGTCCCCATCATCTTCTTGGCAGAAAGAAAGGGGGATTGATTTTAATATTTGCTAAACCAATTTGTTTCCCACTCTTATCTCTTGTGAGGAGCAGAGGAATTTGGGGACCTCATCACGATTTACAGTTCTATTTTCCAAAGCGCTCTCTAATTCAGAGTATCTCAGTCTTGGCTCCAAAACTGAGCATGGGCCTAAATTTTCCAAGACGCTGAGTGCCTGGAGTGGCCACTGATGTCAGCTGGAACTGTTGTTGCTCAGCCCCACTGAGTCATAGGCCCATGGTGTTGCAGGGTGGGTACATAAAACACGAGGCTTTGAAAGGTAAAAGCCATTTTTGAAAGTGTTGGCCCTAACTCCTCCCCTGATCTGAGTGAAGGGATCTTGTTCACCCCGATGCTGAGCCAGCTGACTCAGAGATGCTTGCTCGGTGCTAGGTGTTCTGAAGGAAAGGGTAACGCTAATGCAGTTTGAGGGCTAGTTCTCAAGAGCTCCACCTAATTTGTACAAAGTGGGGCTGGGCCCAGCTGCCCTCTTTGGTCTGAAGGTGTGAGGCCCATTGAGGCTACAGATCCCTGCACGCAATGCGATGTCCATCTGACTGTTTGTGCTTGGTGTAAGATAGAGCAGCACATGCTTGGGTCTTGAAGGTGGGATTCCCAAAGGAGAGTGGTGCTGGCCTAATTCTGCTCCCATTGAAGTCATTAGTGAAACCCGCTTTGACTTCCTTTGGAGAAGAAGTAGGCCAATTCTAAGTGCTCTCAAAACCCCCATCCATCTGCTCTATGCACCACACCTCTGTGTTAAGGATCAGGTGGCTACAAGCCATTTGTTCCCTCTTAGTGACACTTGCTCACCTTGGGTCTGTGTTCAGAGATTTGAGGGAGCTGCCCTACAAGACACTGCTGTTATCTCTGTCCCGCTCTGCAAAGCCCCACGCATAGCATTCATGTCTCCTCTGGCCTCTGCATCTACCCAAGTTACCTGTTTTCTCCATCTGGATTTTTCCATCCTGGGATAATCAAAAGTAAAGATTGCAGGAAGGAGAGAGAGGCATTAAATGTCTGGCTGTGATAGTAAGAAATAGCACGAACCACTTGGCAGGCCAAGACAGACCTTGCAGTGGAGGGGAGACTTCAGTCCAGAGCTGCCAGCCAGCCCACACTTCTCATTGAGGCAAGTGGATCTAGTGCCTAGGGACTTCTCTTTCTCACAGCAACAGCACCGCTAAAGCACTTGTTTTCTTTGAGCCTGTGTTAATTGCTCTCAGGTTTTCAGGAAAAGGGAACAAAAGTCCCAAAACAGGCCTGTGGCTCATGTCCAAATATTATTTCTCATGTAATTGCGGGAAGTTTGCTGGTGCGACAGGAGAACAAAGCAACATGCAGCCTTAACAGGAGCCTTGAAGTGAAATCACAGCAGATATAAAGCCCCCTGAAAAATCTTTTTGGTACCTGGTTGGTTACTTCATGGCACACTATCCCTCACTCTCTCCTGGCCCTGTCCTGTAAGGTAAACATTGAGAGTCAGCACAGAACATGCCCCACTTGAGGGGTGATGGCACCATGGATTCATCCATCGCTTTTCTCCTGAAAATAGAGAACCTGCCACACAACTCAGACCACTTGTCCAAGCCAGCATCCTGCCTCTGGTAGTGCCTTCTGACGAGACACGCCCTCCTACAAGGCCCCCAATGCTGCCTTCCTGCCTGACCGCTGGGATGCCCAGGATATGATCTAAAGCAGGAGAACTGACCCCTGGCAATCTTAGCCTTTACAATGACACATGTAACGAATGCTCCCGTAGTTAACAAGATCCTTGAAAAGAAAATCAAGTAACAGGGTGCGACTTCATGGCAGTGAATCCACGCAGTACTATGTGCTACAGAAAGTAAAATTTCCTTTTCTTTGTGTTTATCGGTCATTAATTTAGTTGAGTGGCCTCTTCAGTACCTTGACTGAATCACCTCTGTCTCTTCTTCATACCAGGCTGAAGGAGGTTTAGCTTCTGCAGTCGCTCATCACATACATCTTGGTAAGATTGCTGGAGATGCGTCATGAAAACCTGTCTTTGATCACCTGCTAGGTGATACTCTTACCCCACTTTCAGGATGCTACAGAGGTGAAGGGAAATGCCCGGCTAAATTAACCAGACCTAGAGACGCAACTCTCCTTGCACTTCCAAAACTGCAGCCATCGTCGTGCAAGGCTCAGTCCTGTCACCATGTATTCATGCCAGCAGGACCAGCCCTATATCACCTCTCCATGTTCTAGGCTTCCCAGTGCCAAGCCAAACCCAGCATCTGGATAGAAGAGTAGCTGACCAAACCTTAACCCAGGCAAGAATGACATGAGTGTAGTAGCAAGAGGGAAGTGATTTGAAGAACTGCCACTTCTGTAGTCTGACCCATGATCTGAGGCATGTGGCCTTTGATTAAGTTGGTCTGCAGCTTACAAGTTCTTTTGGACTTATTAGTGCTATAGGATGTCCAGCTAGCTATTGTGGCAGAGTGCCCCTTCTCTGTGCCTGGACAGAAAATTGTGCCCCGTGTTATCAGACACATGGCCATGGTGATACGCACATTCGTGCTCTTCAGACATGAGTAGTGTAACGTAGTGAGTCTAGGGGTGAAGCCAAGGCCCTGAAAAAGCTCTAGCAGGTGTAAAGCAGAGCAGCCCATCTGCTTTGCACTGCAAGTCATTCTGGTGCTTGGCTGCCTGAATGGGGTCCCCATTGAATGGAAGTCCAGTTCAAGGTCTGTCTGGCTTGTTGTAAGCTGGCCTCGGATCTTGTCTTGGATTGCCTCTTCCTCATCACAACCACCACTCTAACTCTTTTTGTGGCGCAGTGATACTGATGACCACTGAGGTGGTGGTGAGTGCGGGAGATGGGGCTAAGTGATGGGACTCACTGTTGGAACCTAAGGGTCCTCTCCTCTGTCAGAGCTAAATGCAGACGTAACTTCTGCTTAACTTGTTTAGCTTCCTTCCCTCCCCCCAACACTGATCAAACTATTCTCCTAAGGCTGGGGAGAAGAATGCAGACAGATATTGCCTCTGACTTGAAATACTTGGGGGATGTTCAGATCCGATGAGGCTGGGGCTCCACAAGATCCTATGCCAAGAGAGAAATGGTGGAAATGAGTGGTTTAGTCCCTCGCTAGCGGATATTTGTTCAGATCCCAGAACCACCCCTCCGCCGTGACTGTCCCTGCAAACCCAAAAACTGGAGCAGCCCTGCGGTGCGGGACAGTGCAAAGGTATATTGACAGAGGAGGCAGGCCGGAAGAGTGAAGAGCTGGGGGAGAGTTGTGCAGTGAGATCGCTGAACAGCACCTGTGCCTGGATTCTAGACAGTGCCTAACAGGGCCAGAGGGTGGACAGCCAGAGTGGGGACGTCGATGGGCTGCGGTTTAAACACGCTGTCCCTCCCTCACATATCAGGATTATTTCAGGAGTTCTGCCTTAATCCAAGTCATACACACTTAGCAGAAGACCCTGCCTGCTGCCTTCCTGCCATGCAGCTCTTCAACCAACCAGCTCCAAAAGGTACAACCCAGCTTCTGGACCAGCTCTTCTGCTTCCCCAGGGGTCTCCTGCCCTGCCTCCTGGTGAGCAACCACTGGCTGAGTTTTCCCCAGGGGAGTGATATGGCCCCTTTGTGAGAAGTGCTGAGCTTAACTGAACTCAACTGGGACTAATTAGCTGTCTGAGCTCCACTAAACCCTAATTGCTAGGCTGCTGCCTGGCTCAGCGGCTCCCCTGGGAGCATCACTGTGGCGCAGGGCAAGGCATTGACAGACCTGTCCAGCCTGCCTCACAATGCTCCCGGACTGGCATAAGCATTACAGATCACCCGTTTCTTTTCAAGGAAAGATCAAGCCAAAGTTTAAAGGAGGCACCTGTGGAGACCCCCTGCCTGCCATAGAAACAGCCACTCATATTCACTTTGCCCAGATCCTTACTCCCATAACACAGCAGGTACAATAACTGGTGCATTGGATCTACTTACTCCCTACCACCTCCTCTTGAACTCCGGGAGGAGAATATCCACCAGCAAGTGGGAGTGTGGCAGTTGGTTCATTTAGCGAAGAGCCCTTCACCTGCCAGAGTAAAGAGGAGTCTGTTCTCCATCAGTATCTCACTGTTCTTGAAACATGAGGACTCTCTACCCTGAAATGGTAGTGTTGTTAAGTTTCTCTCCTCCTGCCTCCCAACTGTGAGGTAGCAGGGGCTAAGAAGCAGAGCCCATCTCCTTGTTTTTGTGGATGACAATCGTACTCTTCTTACAAAGGCGTGTTGACAATCAATGGCCACTTGCTAGGATTTAGTCCTCTTTTGCTTTGTTTTGACTTTGCTGAGCAGCAGGTCAGATGAGAGGAGGGGATTCTTTCTGTGTCCACCTTGTTTAACACTGATGCCTGAGATCAAAGGATCTGGGGAGCGAGAGATCATGCTGCCTTCTAAAGGTGAAGGAACCTCCGTTTATTCCACCTTCCCCCGATTAATGGAATATTAATATCTAGGTGATTTTTAGTGGGTTGAAGCTAATTTGAAGGGAGGAAATCTAATAATCCTAATAATTAGTGGCTGTGTATATGCTGCGCCACCTGTCTGGCAAAGGACCCTAACTGCTTAAGGATAAAACATGTCCAAACTCAGGCCCAGCAGTCAGATTGATGCATTCGGATCCTTACCCCTGGGTGGAGGCCCTTTGAAGTCATTGATCCAGGTTTTCCATTTTGGGGGGTCCAACTAGAGATGCCTTAAAGGACACAAATTGTCACCCACCTTCCAAGACTTGAGTGCCTCAAAGCAGCTCAAATGGATACACGTACATGGAGGCATCACTTTTTTGAAACCTTGGGCCTCTGTGTGGATAGCAGGGTGCACCCATGTTGATTGGGATCTAAATACCAGGTCTTAGAGACAGAGCTTTCTACATGGCTGAAGTGCCACATTGTCATCTTCAGGGCAGGGAGAGTCTGTTTCCTGTGATTGTCCCACACACTGGGTCCTGTATCCGGCCTGGGGACTATTAAACCATTGGATGGTGACATTGAGTTCAGTGAGGGGCCACGTGGCTGGGTCTGTTTGCAGATCAGCCCTGAAAGGCCAGCTCCTCAGAGAGTTACCCTATGCTGCTTAGGTTCATGAGGCTGAAACATGGTGATTAGCAGCCCTGTCCTGTGCCAGGACACCAGCTTTTGGAAGGAGAGAGGTGCATTGAGGTGGTTTGAGCTAAATGAGGGAGGAAGCTCTGAGATCAGAGCTGACTGACTTGATGCTGCTGTTCTCAGATCCTGACAGCCATAACGCCTTGGACCCCCAAGGGCCTAATGGAGCATACCCCCATGAGTCAGAAGTGGCATTTAGGACCCAGGCCACTAATGGCCTTAAAAGTCAACCCCAAAACTTTTAAAGTTAATCCCTGCCCACGCTGTGAGGCAGTGAAGAGAGCACAGTGGCAGGTAATATTAATAATAGTAATAATATTAATGCTTTGTCCCTATATAGCACATTCCAGTCTAAAGACTCCCCCTTGCCCAGCCTCCTGCAATAATGGTGCTGCCACTTAATGGCAAGAGTTGACAGATCAGCCTTTTCAGGAGCCCACATTGTGTATATTGCACAGTCTGACCTCAGCAGCACAAAGGGCCTCCTGCATAACAGTCATCAGATCAGCATGAGAGAATCACAGCTGCAGTTGAGCTGGCAAAAAGCAGCTCTGTCTGCACTGTTAATGTGAAGCTTGCAGCAGTCCTAGAGGCCAGCCAGGTCCAGTCCCAAAGTGCTAGGCACAGGACAGACAAATAAGCAACGTCAGTCTCTGTATCAAAGAGTTTACAAACTAGAATCCAAGCCATGACAGGTGGGCTGGGTCAACCAGGGGAACTGATAGCCTGAGATGTAGGCAGAGCTCTCCACCTGCCTAGCTGTGTCAGAGGGCAGAGTCTTTAAACAAGACAGAAGAGGTGAGTTTTGAGGTGGTCAGGCAGTGGTTGAAAATGCTTGTGGGGAAGGTGGAGAATCAGGCGAGCAAGGCTGGCAACGTCAGCAGAGCGAAGGAGGGAGTCAGCCTTGGGATGGTGGCTAACACCAGATCTTCTGAGAGCAGCCATTGCTCTAGACCTGTCTTCAGAATGAGATTCTCAAGAATAGTCACCATCCGCCTCACTTCATGCCCATTGAAATCAACAGTGAAACTCCCACTGAATCCGACGAGAGCAGAAGTTGGCTGATGCGGCTTGCTTTTGGAAATCCCACCTTTAGACTCGGGGGTATCCTGGCCCTCTGGGAACTTCCCACTACTGAATGACTGGCTTGGGAAAAATCTCCTCACATAACCTCTTTACCCCAGCTGAGATAATTTCCACCTCCCTGTATTTTTTTGTTTCTTATTGCTTGTAAAGTGCTTGCAGCATGCTCTGTGCTGGACTGTGCGATACACTATAATCAAGAGAGCCCCCAGCCTGCAGAGCAGTAGTTCAGTTTCCAGCCAGGTTCAAGCCATCCAGTATCACATTCCCCTACTGCCTAATGGCGCCAAGCACCAAGATGCCTAATAACCCTCTCAAAAGCTGGAGAGAGGGCAGTGGAGATATCATTCAGTCCAAGTGTCACTCAGAACTCTTAGAGGTATCGTGCAAAAATGACAGTGCATTGATCTGTCGGCAACTGCAGGGAGAATATGAGCTACAGTGGTGAAAAGAGTTGAACCGATGATCCAGATAGGGAATGATCTCTCAGGCGTGGCCCAAATGGATTCCAAACATTCCCAGTCACCTCTGACTGATCAGCCAGGCAATGCAGCGGAATATGATGAGCAACACGTTAATAGCAGCAAGGAAGGACGGATCTCCTCTGTCCGTTGTAGGGAGCGCATTATTCTTGACTCTAACAACAATAAGCTCAGCCCTATGTCCTTGCCTGAAACCAGACTGAATGCAATTAGATCCATGTGTAAGCCAAGTGTTTTTGTTGTGTCTTAGCCAAAAATGGGAGCATCTGGATTGGTCTGTAATTCCCAAGCACAGCTGATACAAGCGAGACTTTTGTAAATGTGGGTGGCTGATGCTAAATTCCATGCTGGGGATTGTATTTAATAACATTCTGGACACATGTTGGCTAGACAGGCCCCCAGGGAAATTGTGGGAATGGGGGATGCCTGAGGATAGCAGCTAGGATTAAGAAGGGAAGATGGGGTGTGGGATGCTATGAAGGAACCTTGATCTCCAGCAGAACTTGGTGAAGTGGAGTTGGCTGGGCTGGACCTTTCTAGAGAAGGTAAAGCCCTCCCCCTACAGTGGAAGTACTGGGATATGTTGCATTTATATTTTGCACCACATCCTGGTAGGCTTGCTGCATCATCTGGTTTTTCCTTTGGGCTCTGAAGGTGGCTTGTGGGCAATTTTAAACGTCTGTACTTATTTATCATTTATCTGTATTCTGCCCTCCAACATCCAGTGTGGCCCCAATTCAAAGCTGAGGAGCTCACTTTGGGCACCCAGTCCCTTGTATTGTACACAGTAGGTGCCAGCTTCCTTCCATCACTAGTGTCGGCATTGTAGTTATGCGGCGAAAGAGAAGTGCTGGGCCCCACTGGATCCCTGGCGAGAAGCTGCTGACATGCTTGGTGCTCTTGGCTCTTTTCTCATTACTGGTCTCATTTTTAAACAGAATCACTAGTAGGTCTCAGCCCATTTCCTAGGAGCAGAGGAAAAGGGAGGTGTATCCTGTGGCCGTGCTGCGTCTGTGCATGTGTCATGGAGAGAAAATGATCACTTTCTGGGCAGTCAGAGGCAGAGACCAAGGGAGAGGAAGAAAGGGAGTCTGGGTGAGAGACTTGTTCACTGTCTATGTCATTTATGTCATTTCTGCTCCTTAACTGGCCCCTCCACGCCCTTCGAATACATGATCCTGGCAACCATCATAGCAAACTGCATTGTCCTAGCACTGGAGCAGCACCTCCCTGAGGATGACAAGACACCCATGTCCCGAAGACTAGTAAGTGCCTTTCTCTTGTACCTTCCTTTTCTCCCGGAAGCAGCTGCAGCTTTTTCACTGCGTGGGTGTTAGTTGGTGGCAAGCCTGCTGCGAACACATGTCCGTTGCTGAGGTTTAAGCCTCCGGTGCCTATAGCTTCTCAGAAAACTGGAGGTGTGATCCCCTTTCTATCTCTCGGATTTTGTTGACCCCAGTCTGCCTCCCGCAGAATTGGTGGGAGCTTCCACTGGGCCCTTCATGCTTCTGGAAGATTTCTCCAGCTCTCTGAGAACATCTGGGATGAGAGGGTTTGCCAACGCGTAGGGGGGGTTCAGGGTTACTCACCATTCATGGGAGTTTTAGAAATGGTCATCAGCAAGGAAGTGGGGTAGGGAGAGTGACTGGGCAACAGAGTTGGGGCTGGAGCCACACAGTTTCTCATTCCAGGTTTCTGTGGGGCCTCAGCATGCGCTGAGGGCAGAGGAGCAGCAGGAGGCCCACTGCAGAGAAGTGAGCATGGTGCACTCCAGCACAGTGTTACATACAAAGATGTAAGCAGCGTTCCCCTCTGGATGTCTGCCGTGACTCCCTCTCTCACCAAGCTCCTTCGTTCCTTCCCATAGGAGAAGACAGAGCCTTACTTCATTGGGATCTTTTGCTTTGAGGCTGGAATTAAAATAGTTGCTCTGGGATTTGTTTTCCACAAGGGCTCATACCTCCGGAACGGCTGGAATGTCATGGACTTCATCGTGGTCCTCAGTGGGTAAGTTCTCCTCGGGGCATGATGTGGGATGGTCAAAAGGCTGATGAAGAGGGTGCTGTGTGGGAAGATCCCAATAGTATTAAGGTGGAGCAGTAGGGATCTTATGTCAAGATCTTGAGACAATTGCCCTGTTGAATCCATTGTCAGGGATTAAAATACATCCCCAAAGGAGGGAAAGTGTACAAATGTTTGTGTTGCAACATCATTAACCAAATGCTGGGCTCCCTTGGGGCCCGTCTTTGACTAGTGCTGCTTATTAATTCTTATTAGAGGCTGGGAGCTGCTCTTCCATCTGCTTTAGTCCTGGACCTCACTCCCCCAGCTTGATGGGGGGTGAGCATGCTCCCTTGGTAGCATGCTTACTCTCAAGTGCAAGGGAATGACCTGGCCTCTAACATGTTGGATGTAGTCACGCTCAGCTCTCCTCAATTAGAGGAGGGGCATCACCCGGTCCCTGGGATTCTGAGGACAGTGATGGAAAAGCAAAGAAATAAAGTGGAGTTTGTGGCATGTTCCTGTTCAAAATGAAGGGCACTTCTGGGTCCCTGCTTTGATGGGAGGGAGGGGAAGGGGGTGTTGCCGATTGTTATTTGTTGCTGGCATCGCTGACTGTGATTTAGAAAGGTCTGTTTGATGGATGGACTAGGATGAAGGAGGAAGGGTTTGTGGCTGTGAATTGCGCCTTCCCAATTCAGTGGTGATCGCAGGACCTGGAGGGATTTGGTGGGAAATGGGCCCTTCTCTGCTCTCTGTTGGTGGTTTTCTGTTTGTCAGCGTAGGTGCCTCCTTTTTCAGAGAGGAACAAGCAGGCGATAGATTGCAGTGTCTCAGGTGTGTCACAGATGTGCTAGGTCACCCTGGATGGGACTGTAACGCACAGGCCCACGATGTGGTCCCATGCCCTGGTGGTTGGGGTGTGTGGAATTCCAGCTGGAGATGGTCTCATGGGCGTGTCTTCTGAATGGCTCGGCCACCCGTCCATTTGTCAGTTGGGGAACAGCGCCTCAGGTCCTGCTGTCTGTCGCCTTGTGTAATCACCCAGTACTCGCTGGTTGTCACATTCAGGCCCTTTACCTTGAGCATGTGCCAAGTCCACGCAAAGAAAACAATAACCTTATAAATGGCTCTGGCTCTTTTGGCTATTAATGTGGCTGTGAACCAATGAAATCCCACTGGCAGGCCGTGCCATGTCTGACTCTTCTCCAGGGCAGCCTTCAGCAGTGAGCTTGGCTCTGGGCTGTGCACACAGCAAATCCTCGTGATCCGAAGGGCTGTGATTCAGCAGGAGCAGCTGAGGGAGTGTGTGTGGGGCATTCCTCCTCACGTGCTCGTTAGAAGGGTTGAATACAAGGAGAAAACGCGGAGCCATTGCTGTCACAGGCACACAACTCTCCGTCAGTCACACCAGATGGTGAGGGCATGGCTGGTGATGCTGCTTCTCAGCTGCAGCCTGCTCACCTACTGTTTCCTCTTGCCCTTCCCCACAGGCCAACAGTGCTTGGTGTGCAGGGGCAGCAGTGGACAGTGAGGTTGATCTCAGTCCGCTCTTGAAAGTGTTCCAAGCTAGCTCCTGGGCCTGCTGAGTGCTTGTAGGGCAGGGAGCAGCAGCCTCTCTGCTGGGATAGATCAGTGTGTTTCCACGTTGCAGCCCCATCCTCTTCCCCCAGTGATGGTCCTGGCTGCGACTCATTGTGCATGCGTCAGTCCTCTGGGCTGGTTGTAGACTTATGCTGGGGCAGACGCAGGGCAATGAGGAGTTAGCCAGCTGAATCTGCAGATGCTTCAGAGCAGCTGATGTCCAGAGAAATATCATTCCTCCGACCCCTGTCCTCACTGGGCTGCAGTGGGCAATCCCCTCTCTTCGTCCTAGGACGGAGGTTCCCTTGATTATATCCCCAAGAAGCAGCCTTCCAGATGAGCTCCTGCAACTGGGCTGGTGCTTGTCACAGTGGGAAGGGGGGTTTGCAGGGATATCTATCACCCCCTCACCACTGTTTCCTGGAGAAAATGGAAGAGAACCTTCCCTTCTATTTTGTGACATGACACTAACATGGAAGAAAAGCTCCCTGAGGTGGGCTTCAGCTTGGGGTAGGCACCTTCCCAGCATGACGGGGATAAGCAGGAGAATCTGGCTTGGATCTGTCTATCGTAAAGCTTAGCATGCCTGGGTCTGGGATAGGGGAGGAGAGCTGTAAAGGTGGAGTGCTAGAGACAGCCGTCACCTGACCAGGGCCCTCCAGAGGAGAGGCAGAGGGGGTTTCTGGCACAGGCCTTCTCCCAGCGTGGGGACATGGGGAAACACTGGCGTGTGGGGGAAGGTTACCAGCGACCTTTCCTCTCTCTCGCTGCTGACTGAGAGTGACATGAGGCTGAGTCAGCACTCAGCGATTACTCACCCATGAACACGGTACCAATTGCTTTCCAAGTTTCTCCATGTTCTGGGCCTGGTGCCAGGGAATCAATTCTCCAGGAAGGGCTGTTAATTCTGTACAACCCAACGTGCTGACACATATAGGGACCTTCCTCCCAGGTACCAAGTGCATAGGATTCAACAGCAACTGGCCTTGGGTTTTGTTTAAAAGGTGCTCCCTTTTCTGGTGGTGAGTCCCAGGGCAGCAACTCCCTTTGCTTGCCTCAAATGAGAACTTGCTCATGTCCGCTGTTGCATGGCTCTTACCCTGCCAACAAGCAATGATGCACCGCCTGCAGCCCCATTCTTCTGGGAATCACTAGCTGTTAGAACCATTCCAGGACACTCCTTATGTTTGACCATCAGTCCCATATCCTGATCTTCACCTCAGCACGCGAAAACCAGGGCAGAGCAACAGCTATGGAAAGCGCTTCCCGAATTTCTGCTGGTGTCTCACTGATGGTGGACAGAGTGTACACCAGTTTGATGACTGTTGGTGGAAAGACAAAAAATTTTGTGCCAATTATATTTGATGTTTGATGGATAAAGGATCTTGTGAAGAGAACACTGCAATATGTGAGGCCAGCTGTCCTAACCCACCCAAGACCTAGTTCTGTGTTTGGGCTAGGATCCATGTTGTCTCATACCTGAGAATTAAAAGCTTGTGTAACTAAGAGATGAGGTATGTTGAGATTTGAGTGCTGTGGCGTACTCATGACTCTAACACATGTGTAGCGTTTGGCTTCATATCTGTCACCATGTGAGATTTTGTGGACCTCTGCTGGTCTGGGCGTGGTGCTGGAAAGAACTGTGGAAGGTGCTGTGCTGGAAGGAACAACTTCTGTTGTTCTGGGTAATGGATTTATCGATTGATCATGAAATTCCCAAGTGCATTTGCTGTTCTAAGTTATTAGTGAATTTCTTCAGCAAATAATTCTTGGACTATCAATCATTCACAAATAGCTTGCGGTGAATATTTGTGCTGTGAAGTTCTTGCTGGGTTGGTTAGTTATGTAAGTCAGGTTATATTGTTTTACTCTCTGCATAGATGACTTATGTAACTAATCAGCAGTGTTCGAATGCAGGGTTTTGCAATGAAATATCCAGATTAACATTTGCTTTCAACAAATATTTGAGTGTTTGAGCTTAAAAATCTCTATTTAGGGGGGTAATGGGTTGTACAGGCTTATCAGGTGAAGCCTCCTGAGTATGAGAAAAAACCTAAAACCAAACCGAAACAAACAAAAAACCCCAACATCACCAACTTTGGGGGAGAGAGGATGCTGTCACTGAAGTGGAAGGAATGGTCCTTGAGAACTGTTTTGGAATTTACAAAAAAGCCCATCCTGTTGCTGTCTGAGGAGCTAAACAGTTCAGGAGTCTGAAGCTATGTCAGTCAATCAGAATGCACACATAATTGACTGTATCTTGTCTAGATGGTGATCGTTCTCAGGCGAGCTAATCAGTACACACATTCTTGACTCACTTGTTAGCAGTTAATGCTGGGTGTTCTTTTTTCATAGGCTATGTCTACACTGGCAAGTTAGTTCGAATTAAGGAGGCTTAATTTGAACTAACTAAAGCCATGGCTACATTAGGCTTAAGTTAGTTCGAATTAAGGGCTTCCTTAATTCGAACTAATAAATTCGAATAGGGTCTTCGAACTAAGGGGTTAATTCGAACGAACGAGTTCGAATTAACCAATGTGGCCATGTTAATTCAAACTAATTAGAGGATGTTCAGATCTTTATCATGGAAACATTTGGATGGTATGTAACAATACATAGATTGGATTCATGGTTCTGTGAATAAGGGAGCAGATTCTCAGCTGGTGCCAGCTGAGAATCTGCCCCACTCTTGTGCTGACATTGACTTTGCCTCAGTCAATATTTGTTTCTTCGGTCAATAAATCTGGGTGTTCAGCTCAACAGAAGCCAATAATCAGAGCTGGCTAACCTTACAGTGTCTACTTGGTAGCTAATGTCATGATGCCTGGAGTGATGCATAACTGAGAGTGCCAATTTCAAGGCATGAAAAAAAGCTGTAAATGGCTCGAAACCGTGTCTCTTTCACCAGCAGAAATTGGTCCAATAAAAGATACCACCTCCCCAACTGGGTCTCTCTAACCTCCGGGCAGACTGTCAGAAAATAGGGCGGACACCCCAAAGTGGTTGTATGTCCTATAATTAGATTCCACCAAGCTAGTAACAAATGTGTACCTCCCGAGTACTACAGAAGTCTTATAATGGAGTCAAAGACAGTCCCTTAGATCCTCCAGCCTATTTTGCTACCCAGGCAAGCTGGGCTATAAGGTAAATGACCCGAAGAAGAGCTTTTTTATCTCACTAGCAAAGGTTTGTCCAATAAAACTTATTACCTGACCCACTTTGCATATGTGATAAATGGTTACTTACACCAAATATCACAAAATATTTTGGATGTTCTCCATCACTTACCCCCAGTCAATTTGTACGTTGGATCTCACACCAGAGACAATGCTTGTAGCTAATCCTGTAATAAACGAACTAAAGGTTTATCAACTGGGAAAAAGAAAAGAGAGTCATGTGCAGATTAAAGTGAGCAAACAAAAGACATTTCTGCGATTTTGATCGTGACAGAATTACAGCGATCTGTCAGTTCAAAATGTCTTTCAGGGCTAACCCGTGCCAGGCAGCACAGGTATCTCTTGCTTTTATTTAAGAATCATTGTCCCTCAAAGTCTGGACGGCATAAAAGAGATTCAGTTTCTCCTTGTCAAGGATGTTTATCCTCTTCATTCCAGAGTCCAAATAGATGGGATGAGTTCATGGGTAGGTCTCTCCTTCTTGGGAGGAGTTAGGAATACAATCAACAGGGACTCACATCTTTGATGCTACACAGTCTCTCATTTGCCTTCGGTGGGCCATCTTGTACGCAAGAGGGGCCCTTTATCTTAATTAATGCTTCTTTTCCAGTTTGGTGAGTTACACAATTACAGAGGTTTACAAAGCAAACACTCAGTCTAACTCTTTACACCAAGCTTAGAAGTGAGATGAATACATGCAGCATTCTACAAGCATTTTATAAAGTCTAAACACAGTCTTATCAACGTAACACATCTCACATCTATTTTGATCACGCTAACACACAGGTTAGCAAGAGTGGTTTCTAGATGGCCATTTGTAAGTGTTCAGGGAGATCTGGGACTGTGGCATGAGCTGGCACCTTGTCTGAAAGGTCACAGTTAACACTGCAGTTAAATTTCTTATCTATATTTCCATATCATCATCATTTTTTAAAAAAATGCTTTTTTTCCATGCTTGATTTTCATCTGAAAGGATAAAATTTTTAAATGTGAGCAAAATTGAATCCTTCATTTGGGGTGTTTGGGAGGTGGGGGGATACACTTTCCCCTGTTGTTTTATATAATTAATTTTTTTCCACACACACAACTCAAAATTGGCCAAACTTTGAAATTTGAATTGATAGCTGTCCTTGAGTAGTATGTCTGGGATCAAATATGGACAAATATTGGCTGGAAATCAGTGTAATGATCAACATTAGATAACTGCTTATTGAGCATCTTAGCGCTCATCATTTATGTAAACAGGGACCCCACTACTGATACGAACAACTGTCTTTACTGCTCATCTCAGCGGAGACACCAAGGACTGAATGAGCCCTGAGAATCAACTCCCCTCTGCCCTCTATTGGTGGCCTGTCTTGACAAGGCAGTGGGAGAAGCTTGCACTGCTGATGGCCCACCATGCAGTATCTGCTCCATGGATTTAGAGGGGACTATCAGGCAGGGACCTTTCACCTGCTTTAAATTCACATGAACTAGTTTTAGATGGAAGGGAAGGGAGGAAAAGGAGTTAGCTCCTTGCAAATGGTTAGATGGGTGTGCTCTGCACAGGGTGATTCTTAAGTATTGTAGAATTTGTATTGGCTTTCTTATAACAAGACAAAAGAGTCTTGTGGCACTTTTAAAGACTAACAGATTTATTAATCGCATGAGCTTTCGTGGGAGAAAATCCCACTTCGTCAGACGCTTTGAAGAATTCTTCAAA
>ML685794.1:6465238-6504095 GCA_007922175.1 Pelusios castaneus
GAAGTGGGATTTTCTCCCACGAAAGCTCATGCGATTAATAAATCTGTTAGTCTTTAAAAGTGCCACAAGACTCTTTTGTCTTTCTACAATAGACTAACACGGCTACCCCTTTGGAATCTTCTTATAACAATTAGAGTAATAATATACCAACAAGTCACAGGAGAGAGCGAGCTGGGAGAATTTTTTTAATATTAAAAAAAAATCTTTGCAAACTTGTATGGAGACCCACTTGTGTTAATTGCAGAGACTAGCAAAGGGATTCTGTTTTTCAAGTAGCTGGGCTTCTGTAGCATGATCCTGTTGATCAGTCAAGCCTCACTGATGCCTGCCAGATCCAATTCTTTGACATTTGCACTCATCAGATGCTGAGAATATACTTTATCTAGGAAAGGGCTTAAAGACCTACCTTAGAGGGAATGAGGATCAATGTAACCCAGCTAGATTTCATTGGTCCTCTGCTCCCACAGCCTTCATTCCACATGTGGTGATGATGTGGGAAGCAGCAGATGAATTATTGACTGTGTAATACCAAGATAAATAAATTGGGGGAACAAAATAAGCCTTAGCATCAGGCCTTTTAAGAAGAGTTTAATAATGGCTGCTGCACCTGAATGCCTCTTGGAAGCCCTGGGGGCGTTGTGGTTTTCATTAAGGTATTTCATGTGGTGGAACGTGGCCAGGCAAATAAATGAATGGATCAGTGAATGGATGAATGAACAAACACCAGAATTTCACTGTGCAAGAGGGTAGCGCCGTGCAGAGCCTGCCACTCCTGGGCTTTTCCACACACACACTTTACCAATAACCATCTCACAGTTGGCTGGATAAAACCCACCTGCCCAGAAATGAGAGATGAGATGGCCTCTGATGGTTTGTTAGATTGGGAGGGTCCTGAGTTGGTGCAGGGAAATCTTTTTTGGGTGTTGGGCTGGGGAGTCTTGCCCACATGCTCAGGGATTAGCTGATTAACCTATTTGGGGTCAGGAGGGGATTTTCTCTCAGGGCAGATTAGCAGGGGACCTGGGGAGTTTTCACCTTCCCCTGTAGTGTGGGGCATGGGTCACTTATTGGGGATCTCTCTGTACCTTGAAGTCTTTAAACCATGATTTGGGGACTTCAGTGACTCAATCATAGGTTAAGTGTCTATTGCAGGAATGGGTGGGTGGTTCAGTGGCCTGTATTGTGTAGGAGGTCAGACTAGATGATCATATTGGTCCCTTCTGACCTTAAACTCTATGAACCTATGAGTACAAAGTCATTGATCTTCCATTCTGTGGAGCTGAAGGGAATTCTTTGTGAGAGCCCTCCCACAGTGTTTGCTGGTGCAGCCCATCCCAGCTGTGCTGTTCTCTGGGAAGTCTTCTTCGCAATTATGAGCCACCCTGTGCCATGGCTAGGCTGAGATGTAGGGGATGTTTTTTAGACAGCTTGTGTTTCTATCATTGCTGCAAACCTCTACATAAGTCTGAGAGGCAGAAGGGCAGCTCTGGAGAATTTGTTTCCCATAACTGATGACCCCATTCTTACAAAATGGGTGTGGGCCCCATCCTACTCTTCTGCTGGAAACCCTAGGGAAGGGGTGTCATGAGGGGGAAGGAAGTTGAAGGGTTCTCCTTCGAGTGGTGTCCCCGTGGCTCCACTTCAGGTGCATTGATGCACCTGTGCCGTCGAACAGAGGTTTTTCAGCAGCAGAGCCCCCGGAGTCGTGCGTGCTGCAAGCCGCTCAAGCCAGCTTCTAACGGCTTTAAAAGCTGATGCGCGGCTCCTACCCTTCAGTTCCTTCTCAACCACTGCCGGTCTGAGACGGAGCCAGCAACAGTTCCTGATAGCCCCTTTAGTTTTTCTTAGAAAATTTTCTTTCTTAGTTGTAGTTGTTACTTAGTTATAGATACTGTTACTTAGCTATGTAAGTGTTACTTTCTTTGGGATACAGGGTTAGTTAGCTCCTGAGTTGCAATAGCTTTCCCTTCTAAAATAAAAAAAAGAAAGAAGAACGGAGAAGCACTGTTTATGTTGGGCAAGATGCCTGCCCCAACAGGCTTCAAGCGCTGTGCCTCCTGCAGGGATCCAATGCCTGTTTCGGACGGCCACGCAGACTGCATCAGATGCCTGGGCGAGGGTCATTTCCCTCATAAATGCCTGCATTGTAAGAATTGAAAATCGAGAGCTAGGAGGGACAGAGACCTCCGGCTCAAGATGCTGTTAATGGAAGGCTGTCTGAGACCTGTCTCAGAGCCAGGACGTTCACCCATGACAACTGGAAAAAATCATAAGAGATGCTCTTCATCATCTCCGGTGGCTGCCAGCAAAAGAGAAAAGACGTCAAGGGAGCCAGTGGCAAGATCCTCGGGTACACGCAGCCCCAGGTCAAGAAAATACCCCAAGGGTTCAGATCATGACTGCAGAGGAAAAACTAAACAGCTCCCACCGGCACCGCCAACAGTCTCCTTAACGGAGCAACCAGAGCCCTCAACGGCCATAGCTCTGGAGCCAGCCGCTTTGCCGGCACCGAGGGCGCTCAGGTGCCTAGTCCCACACTGGGACCATCGAGCGACAGCACAGCACCAGTGCTTGTGTCCTCACTGGAACTGCTCATGGCCCCGGAACCCATGTCGGCACCAGAGCATTCCCAACCGCATTTGCAGATGCGATCATTGAATTTACCGGAGCTGTAGCAGGGAGCCACGGCACCGCAGCAAGCTGCAATGCCGCACTCTCCAGCTCCGAGGAAATGTAAACAGAAGACCTGGCACCAGCAAGTGGAGGAAGAATCATGCCCTTCCTCACCAATATCATTATTGTGCTGCACCGACACCTCACCAGAACAGTCTAGCATGAGCAGCCAGTGCTCATGGTCTTCTCTCTCCTCGGATGACGAAATGGATGTGAATGACAATTTTTCATCTAAGGGACACTATGCTAGCTATCCGTACCAACCCAACTACCTGGAGTATGCATGGACCACCCCCCACCATGGTATGCACTACCACCGTATCGCATGCCTTGGCAGGAGTGAGGAAAGTGGTCTCATCATACAAAACCTCATAAGAAATCAGAGGGATATAAGGAAATAGCAGCTACACCAGCTTCCAGACCTCCACCAACAGAGCAGGGAATCCCTGCAGTTGGTGACATCACCCCACAACCAATGGAGCAGGACGTCCCAGGCTCTGGAAATGACGCATCCAGCACTCCAAAGGAAGCAGTATTTCCTATACCCTCTACAAGTGCAGACGATCTGAAACAGTTTCAGGAGCTGTTTAGAAGAGTAGCAGGTAACATGGACATCTCTCTCCAAGAGGTCTCAACCTCTCAGCACAAGTTGTACATTTTGCAATCCTCCCCATCAACAAAGATCGCATTACCAATGGATGAGGGGATCATGGAGCCTGCGGATATCATCTGGCAGATGCCGGCTACAATAGCTCCAGCAAACAAAAAAGTTGATAAGAAATATTTCATAGTGCCTAAGAGTAACGAGTTCCTTTTTATTCATCCACCGCCCGACTCTCTGGTCATAGACGCAGCTAATCAAAGAATAAGGCAAAGTCACAACAAATCAACACCACAGGACAAAGAGAGCAAGAAACTTGACTTACTGGGCAGGAAAGTCTATACATCCGCCACCTTACAATTGCAATTAGCGAACTACACAGCAGTGTTATCAAATTATGACTACGACACTGACACGAAAATCTCAGACTTTATTGATTGCATACCAGAAGAGAGACAACAGCAATTCAATTCGTTGATCAAAGAGGGTCACTTAGTGACAAAGACAGCACTACGAATTTCTTTGGACGTGGCCAATATGGCTGCTAGATCCATCGCCACGGCAGTGGTCATGCGCAGTTCTTCGTGGCTGCAGGCAGTGGGACTCCCAAAGCAATTGCAGGCAACCATCGAGGATATGCCATTTGACAGGGTGAAGCTCTTTGCTAAAAACACGAATGAGAAAGCGCATATATTAAAGGACTCTTGTGCGACTCTATGCACATTGAGCATTTATGCCCCAATTTCAATGAGACGGAGAAATACTAGGTACCAACCATATAACAATAGACATACACCTTTCCAGTACAACAGGAGGTACGACAACACGTGAACCAGACCCCGGCAACAACAACAATGGCTCAGACAATCACATCAGCAACACCCTCATTCTCAATTGGCCCCTCCTAAACATTCTCAATTCATAGAATCATAGAATAATAGGGCTGGAAGGGACCTCACAAGGTCATCTAAAAAGCAGGACCACTCCCACTAGATCATCCCAGCCAGGGTTTTGTCTAATCGGGCCTTAAATATCTCCAAAGATGGAGATTCCACCACCTCCCTAGGTAACCCATTCCAATGCTTCACCACCCTTCTAGTGAGAAAGTTTTTCCTCATATCCAACCTCGACCTCCCCAGCTGCAATTTGAAACCATTGCTCCTTGTTCTGGCCTGTGTTACTACTGAGAACAGCCTAGCTCCCTTCTCTTTGGAGCACCCCTTCAAGTAGTTGAAGGTTGCTATCAAACCCCCCCTCAGTCTTCTCTTCTGTAGACTAAATAAGCCTAGTTCTTTCAGTCTCTCCTCGTAAGTCATGTGTCCCATTTTTGTTGCCCTCCGCTGGACTCTTTCTAATCTGTCCACATTCTTTCTGTAGTGGGGAGCCCAAAACTGGACACAGTATTCCAGATGCAGCCTCACCAGTGCCGAATAGAGGGGAATAATCACATCCCTCGATCTGCTGGTAACACTCCTCCTGATGCAGCTCAATATGTCATTGGCCTTTTTGGCAACAAAGGCACACTGTTGGCTCATATCCATCTTCCTGTCCACCATAACCCCCAGGTCCTTTTCTACAGTGCTGCTACTTAGCCGATCGGTCCCCAGCCTGTAGCAGTGCATGGGATTTTTCCATTTTAAGTGCAGGACTTTGCACTTGTCTTTGTTGAACCTCATGAGGTTTCTTTCGGCCCAGTGTTCCAATTTGTCCAAGTCTCCCTGGATCCTGTCTCTGCCCTCCAGAGTATCTACCATTCCCCCCAGCTTGGTGTCATCCATGAACTTACTAAGCACGCAGTCTATTCCATCATCAAGATCATTAATGAAGATGTTGAACAGAACCGGCCCTAGGACCAACCCCTGGGGCATTCCACTCATTACCGGTTGCCAACTAGACATTGAGCCATTGATTCCTACCCACTGAGCCCGTTGATCTAGCCAGTTTTCTATCGACCAATTGGCCCCTCCTAAACAGCAATTGTGAAGCTTTGATCGAGGGTTTGCACAACCACCTCATTACAACTCAGGAAGTCATCAACACGAACATTCATTCCACTTTTCAACAAAAGGTTACATCCCTTTTACCGTCATTGGAAGACCATCACCTCCGACAAGTGCGTGCTAGAAATAATCAACCGTGGGTATATAATCCCTTTCATCTCGAAACCTCCATCCCATTTCCTTTCCCTCTCCCTATTCAGGGACCCCTCTCTCGAACAGCTCCTGCTGGAGGAAGTGAACAAACTCCTGAATCTTGGGGCAGTAGAAGAGCCCCCCCCCCCATACATAGGAAACGCTTTTTACTCTCAATACTTTCTCACCCAAAAGAAAACAGGAGGATGCCTATATCAACCTCAGAAAACTGAATAAACACATCAGAGTACAAAAGTTCGAGATAGTGACCCTCCCTATAATACTTCCTGCGTTGGACCATGGGGGCTAGTTGGCTTCCCTCGACCTTCAGGATGCTTATTTTCATATCTTGATACACCCAGCACACAGACAATACCTAAGATTCTCAATCTAAACCAAACATCAGTACACAGTCCTGTCCTTTGGCCTCTGTACTGCTCCAAGAGTATTTTCAAAGATACTTGCCACAGTGATGGTGCACTTACGCGCATGGGGAATAACAATGTTCCCATACTTGGATGATTGCCTAATAAAGACCCACTCCCACGGATCAGCTCTTCAGGCAATCAGAGTAACGGTAGGCCTATTACAGTCACGAGGATTAATGATAAATTACAAAAAGTCTAAACTTCAACCAGCTCAAGAAATTCACTTTATAGGTGCCCGTATAGACACAATCTCGGCCAGGGCGTATCTGCTGACTGAAAGGTTTGACACCATACAAAACATAATACATACCATTCAAACCTGCCCTACTCTCCTGATCATGACATGTCTTCAGCTTTTAGGACACATGGCAGCAACCACGAATGTAGTGCAGAGTGCAAGTCTACACATGAGACCTTTGCAACTGTGGCTCCGGCGGATTTACAAACCCCCAAACACTCGACTCAAAGACTCATATCAATGCCGAAAAACATAAAAGATTCTCTATCATGGTGGACGTAACCCAACAGTCTCCTCAGGGACATAACATTTACATCCCCAAAACCAACCATGCTATTGACTACGGATGCTTCATTAATTGGGTGGGGAGCACACATACACAGCCTAAAGACCCAGGGTAGGTGGTCAGCACAGGAGAAAGCACGACACATAAACCTGCTAGAACTACGCACTCTCCAGAATGCATGCCAGCACTTTCTCCCTCACATAGCAGGAAAAGCATTAAAGATAAGAATGGACAACATGACATGCATGTACTGTATCAGCCGACAAGGTGCGACACGATCACAGTCCCTCTGGGAGCGTCTACACTTACAAATTAAGTCGACTTAAGCTTGCTTAAGTCGGCTTAATTTAATCTGCGTCCACACAACATTTTCCTTAAGTCGACTTAAGCAGCAGCTTAAGTTGATTTAAGGAAAAATAAAGTCAACTTTATAAAACCTTGTTTTAAAAACAAAACCTTGTTTTAAGTCGACTTTATTAAGTCGACTTAGCCAGTGTGGATGCAGAGTAGCCCTACGTTGACTTTAAGTTGACTTAAAGGGCTTCAGGGCTCCCCCACTGCCCTCCCTTCCAGGGTGGCTGGCACAGGCAGAGCCTGACGTGCCCCCCCCACAGGGCAGGACAGAGCCCTGCCCACCCCGCTCCTATGCCCTGCCAGTGTCCCTGTCAGGCTCAGCCCCCATTGTACCCAGGTACAATGGGGCAAATGCTGAGCCCCCTGGCACTTGGCAAGGGGTGCCCCCCTGCCACCGTGGACCTGTCCCAGGTCCACCTAGCCCCTACAAGTCGACTTAGGCGTCCAGTGTGGATGCTCTAAGTTGATTTGGCAGGGTCCCCTTTAAGTCGACTTAATTTTTGAGTGGGGACATGCTAAGTTGACTTAAATTAACAAGTGTAGACATAGCCTTTGTGTGGAAGCAATCAAGCTTTGGAATTGGTGTATCTCTCAAAACATCCTGCTTTCAGCATTATACTTACCTGGAGACCAGAACACCACGGCAGACGCTCTGAGCAGGAAGTTCGGGGAGAAACATGAATGAGAACTTCACGATGGAGTCCTCCATCAAATTTTCCAACACTGGGAGTACCCAGCGATAGACCTGATTGTGATGCCTGCAAACACAAAATGCAAAAATTATTGTTCAAGAGTGGCCATGGGCAAGGGATCCCTAGGAGATGCATTTCTGATAACATGGGACAAGGCCCTTCTATATACATTCCCCCCCATACCAATGATCCTAAAGACAGTGCAGAAAAGAAGACAGGACAAGGTGAATATAATACTGATAGCTCTAGCATGGCTGAGACAAATTTGGTTCATTTATCTGATGAAGATGTCCATGGCACCACCGATCGCTCTCCCGATAATACCAGATCTCCTGTTGCAGAACGGGCAACAGGTCACACACACACAACTCCATAAGCTTGACCTCACTGCATGGCTTCTGGATGGCTCAAAGGGATAGAATTACAGTGTTCAGAGCTGGTCAAACATATTCTCCTAAACAGCAGAAAACCTGCCACCAGAAAAACTTACCTTCAAAAATGGAAGAGGTTTTCCATATGGTGCCAGTGGATGAACACAGACCCTTGCACAGCATCTATACCATTATTGCTGGACTGCCTGTTCAAGCTGAAACAAACACAGATCTCAATGAATACCCTCAAGGTTCAACTAGCAGTGATCTCTATGTTTCATGAACCAATACAGAACAAAACTGTATTCGCAAACCCAATAGTGAAGAGATTCATGACTGGTATGCACAACATTCACCCAGACATAAAAAACCCAGTCATGGCATGGGATCATAAATTAGTCCTCCAGACCATCACAAGAACCCCTTTTGAACCCTTGGTGTCCTGTTCGTTACTTCATCTGTCAATGAAAGTCGCCTTCTTCATAGCAATAATGTCAGTGAGATGTATCAGCGAACTGGCAGCACTCATGGCATACCCACCATACACGGTCTTCCACAAAGACAAAGTGTCTCTCAGACCACTCCCGAAGTTCCTCCCCAAGATAACATTGAAATTTCACCTAAATCAAACAATTCATCTACCCACTTTCTACCCAAAACCACACACTGACGCCAGACAGGCTGCATTGTATACCTTGGACGTTAGTTGAGCAATTGCGTTCTACCTGGACAGAACTAGACCGTTTAGGAAATCTTCTAGGCTCTTCATCTCCACCGCTGAACGCTCAAAAGGAAACACAGTTTCGAAGCAACAATTGTCCAAATGTGTCTCCATGTGCATCTGCACGGCCTATCCACAATCAGGAACTAACCCACCTGAAAATATAAGAACACACTCCACCAGATCATTTGCTACCTCAGCGACGTTCTTAGACAACGTACCTATCTTGGTTATTTGCAGGGCCGCTACATGGGCCTCCACCTATACTTTCATAAAACATTACGCTATTGAGCAAGAAGCAAAGGGTGACACAGCAGTAGGACTAGCCATGTTAAAATCTGCACAACAAAATACTCCCAAAGATCCCACCGCCAATGGAGAAACTGCTACGTAATCACCTGAAGTGGAGCCACGGGGACACCACTCGAAGAAGAAATGGAGGTTGCTCACCTTGGTGCAGTAGCCGAAATTCTTCGAGATGTGTGTCCCCATGCCGCTCCACTACCCACCCTCCTCCTCTCTACTTCAGAGTATTTGCAAATACAATCATATAGGCAGGCAAGGATAGTCTGCAATAGAGAAAGAACTGAAGGGTAGGAGCTGCGCGTCATCTATTAAAGCCGTTAGAAGCTGGCTCAAGCGGCTTACAGTGCGTGTGGCTCCAGGAGCTCTGCTGTGGAAAAACCTCCAATTGAGGGCGCAGGCACATCAATGTAGCTGAAGCGGAGTGGCACGAGGACACAGATCTCGAAAAACTTTGGCTATTGCACCAAGGTGAGCAACCTCCATTTCCTTCCCAGAATTTCCTCCACATTCTTTTATTCTTTTATTGGGGAAGGGCCTGTGTCTCTACCTACTGCTAACCTTCCCGTAAGTCCACAGCCGTGCGTTTCCATGGGAATGCTGCCCTGGTGGCTGCTCCTGGTACCCTGTGATGCAGGCTGCACAAGGGGGGTTGCATTCTAGGGCAGAGGGGATGGTGCAACCCCAGCCCCAGAGCTGTGCGGCGCAGTGCCAGCTGGGGTAGGGAGAAGGGGGGTGGTGCAGTGCCAGCTGGGATAGGGAGCAGGGGGGCGGTGCAGTGCTGGCTGGGGAAGGGTGGAGGGGGGGGTGCAGTGCCAACCAGGGGAGGGCCAAGGGGGGCGGCACAGCACCGGCCAGAGGGTGGGGGAACGGAAGGAGGCAGCTCAGCCCCAGCTCTGAGCACTGGCTGAGGGGTGCAGGGGGAGTGGGCCACTGGATGGCGACCTCTGGCAGGACGGATTTGGCTCGCAGGCCGTATTTTGCCCACCCAAGTCTAGCACCTAGCACTGATCAATGTGAACACTTTCTACATATCAACTAATCCCCCAAAACTCCTGGGAGGCCAGTGTCATATTCTCCATCACACAGACGGGGAAACTAAGGCTATGTCTATGCTACCACTTACGTCCGTACAACTCATGTCGCTCAGGGCTGTGAAAAAAACACTCCCCGCGTGACATCAGTTATACTGACGGAAACACCGGTGTGGACAGCTGCTCTATGCTGATGGGAGAGCGCTCTCCAGTTGACATAATTAAACTACCCCAACGAGAGGCGCTAGCTGTGTTGATGGGAGAGCCCTCTCTTGGGTGACGTAGCTACCACTGTCATTAGGAGTGGTTTAATTTTGTCAACTGGAGAGATCTCTCCCATCAGCTTAGAGCGGCCACACGACATATCTTACAGTGGTGCAGCTGGGTATAGCTGCGCCTCTGTAAGTTCTCTGTTGTGGACGTGATCTAAAAAAGCGAAGCTGACTTATCAAAGACAACCTAGCACATCATTGGCAGAGCTGGGATTAGAATGGCTCCCAGGCCTGGACAATCCAACAGACAGTGTTGTCTCTTGGACATTCACCACTTAAGGTGGCTTGCTTCGGGGCCTTTCCATCTGTCTCATGCTGTAAAATGCTACCTGCAAATCTTTAACTGAACACCCAAGCAAGGCATAAGGTACATTCTCTTTGGACCTGATCCAAAATCTATTGAAGTTAAGTCTTTCCTTTGACCCCACTAGCTTTGGATCCTTAATGCAGGCTCTGTATTGAAGAGACCTCTTTTTGATTCCTTCCCCATCTCTCCCTCGAACCCCATTCCTCCATGGAATATGGGAGCCATCAAAGTGTCTTGTATCAATCCATCTGTATTCAGCCCATGCCTGCTGAGAAATGAAGCCATTAAAGTCTGATGCACTGTCAGGAGCTGGGCAGCAGAGAGGCAAGTGGGGGAGGAGAAGCAGGGACTCTTTCCCCTCCCATGGAAGGCGGGAGCTGACTTATCTGGTTCTGGACGTGTATGTGTGTGTGCACCTACGTGTTATCCCACGTTAAAGCACCTCTGTTTCTTCACTCGGGTGCTGATATCTCTCTGTTTTTTATCCAGTGGAGATCTGGGAGTACAAATGGAGCAGTCATTGTGTCTCTTTAGCTGTGTCTTTTCTTTATTACCAGTTTGGCTTAAAAGGCTCTAAAAGTGGATTCTCTCTTTGTGGGAGAAAGTATCTCATTAATAGGAACAGCTCTAGAGTCGAGTCCCTCTCCTGGCTCGATGAGTTTCCTACCTCCAGGTAGTGAGTGATTTGGGGATCTCCCTAGGGTGTTTGTTGGTGTATCCAGATGTGTGCTGCCTAACAACAGCTGCCCACATTGGGGACAATGACTCAGAGACGCATGGGAAATGACACCAGTGTTGTCATGGCAGGTGTCTGATGGCTGTGGAGCTCTTTTCCACCAGAGTTGAGAATGACCCCAGATCTTCCCAACTTGCAGTCGGTCCTTTCACACATGACACTGCATGGAGCTAAATTAAACATGGATTCTAGTTTGCTCACTTCTTAGGTAAGGACATCGCTGGGAATGTGCAGAGCCCTAGGAGGCAGCAGGTGTGTGTCGGCACTGCTTTATTACGTTTGTCCTCGTTAAAAGGCCTGCTGAAACATGACCTGCTCCAGAGCACCTGACGCCTGCTCTGCAAAGTGTTTAACTGACCTGCTGCCCATACAGAGTGGGAAAGGAGGACCTTTCAGGGCTGCTATGGGACGAATGGCTATTCTGAACCTCTCATATGTGCCTCCACAGACATTCAGACTTGAAAGCAAGTGACAATGTGGGTGTAAGCTACCTGAGGCCATCTCTTGCCTGGGAAGTTGGAAGGCCAGGATAGAAAGGCCCAAAAAGAGGAGAGACACCATGACATCAGGAGTCCCTATAGAACATTGAGGCCTTGAGCAGCAATACCTGTCATAAGGAAGTGTGCAGCCCCAGGACTGCGGCTGTTTGCTGCTCCGTGAGGTTGTCCTGTACAGCAAACAATCACAGGGGCAGCCTCCATTCTGAAAACAACCCTGAAAGACTCCTGTCTTTCATTAAATCAGTGAATCACAAATGCTGCTAGTTACCTGCATGATGCCTTCCCAGTCTCCCTCCCCTTTATTCCCTTTCTGTCCTTCCAGGACAATTAGTAAAGTGTTTAGTCTTTGGTGTGGATGAATAATTAATTCCCAGGCTTTGTGAATGATTCATGTGCCATATGCCACGGTGACAGGATGTGTGTGACACCGTCACCTCATGCAACAGCACTGCCATTTCCCCGGCCTAGCAGAGTGTGTGGGAGGAGAGGGGACGGTTCACCCTGCAGGTGGCTTTTCTGGATTCAGATGGTTTGGGAGAAGATAGCAGGGCACAGGAGAGCCAGGGATAGGCTTCCTACAGGCAGAGCCATGCATACTGGCAGCATATGGGCCATGTCTCTAGGGGGCACCTCCTGCCACCCTCATTGAATGAATGGGGTCAGAGAGTCCCTGTGTGTGTCTCCCACACAGACATGACTGAGGCCATCTGGTTCCTGCAGTCTGAGTCTCAGCCACGTTCCTTTCTTAGCCCATGAGGTGACTGTAGAGACAACTAATTTTCTGTCGTCATCTCTGGGTTTGATCCTGAGTGGTGCTGGGCACCTGGAACTCCATCAGTGTGACTGGGATGCTTGGCTCTCCCAGGATCAGTCTCTTTCAGTCTCTGAACAATGCTTTACCTGTCACCTTCCATTTGGGCTTTCTAGGTGTGATCCCACAAGGTGCTCGAGGGGCAGGATGCACACCACCCATAAAAAACAAGAGTCCTGTGGCACCTTATAGACTAACAGATTTTCTTCGGCATAACCCACTTGGGTTATAGTCCACGAAAGCTTATGCCGAAGAAAATCTGTTAGTCTATGAGGTGCCACAGGACTCTCATTGTTTTTTGCTGTACAACAGACTAACATGGCTACCCCTCTGGAAATGTACACTTCCCATAGACTCTAGTGGCATCTGAGAGCTCCCAGCACCATCTCCCAAGAGCTGTTCAGCACCTTGCTGAATGGACTGATCTCACAGCCAGCTAATATGCCTGGAGATCATTCACCAGGAGACACTCCAGCCTTGTATTGTTCTGGTTGGCTGCTTGTCTGCCTGTTGTTCCCCTTTTCCTTTAGTCCATTCTAACTCTGCCTGGCTGGTCAGGTCCCCACCCCCAGTTCTGTATAATACGTCCCACCTGATGCAACTCTGAGATTTAAAGTTGGTGGTGAGGGAACCTTTTGGCCAGCCACTCATGCCTGTGTTGTCTCAGAAGCGCAGTATGTTTTTTCCTCTAATGCTGTGCAGAGGGTCAGTAGCATGTTTCCCTTTGGCTAAAGAAGCAGTGGATAGTGGCAAATGGTCAGTTATCTAGAACTAGACAGAAGGGACCAGATGTGGGGAGATTAACTCTCTGTCAGGGCGCTGGTGTCAGGCAGACTAACTCTTAGCCCCGGTCACCCGAGCACTGAGGAAAAATTTTGAGAGAGATGAGGGCTGGGGAACAGTCCAGCAGTGGAGAGGTAGGGAGTTCAGGGAACAGAGGGAGCTGTTGGTTGGTGCCAGCAGCTGGAACACGCTGAGTTTAGAAGACTTGTCTTAATTTTTAAATTTTTGGGAATTGGATTCCTCAGGTTACAAACATTTGGGATCAGACCCTGGGTTGGTGTACATCAGCAACACTCTGCTGAAGTCAATGGAGCTACACTAACAGCCTCTACTGCGCAGTCCCTGGCCATCACTCTGTCTTCACACATCAGCTCCTTCCACCTTTTGAGACATGTGGGCTGTTCAGGAAATGAATCTGTCTCTTCCCCGTAGCTCCTTGTCTTCTTGGTTACCTTCCCTTCCTTCATATAGGCCATCGGCATCTTCCCTCCAAACCAGCATGGCCTGTATGAGGGCCTCTGTGATTGCTGAAATGGGATTGAGGCCTGAATTCCTACATGATATAGGTCCTAGGTCACACGGTGATGTGAGTAGTAAGCAAAACCTTCACGTCATCGCAACAAGGAAAGAATAAAACCAAGCTTTGTCCTTGTTCTCTGACCTCCTTTTCTTTGGGTTAATACAGACCTCTTCCATTGAGTCGCAGGCTGCTGGGCAGCTAGTGGAAGCTCTAACCAGCTGACTGGATGAAGTTCTGGTTTGAAACCTGACCTGAGGGAAAGAAATCAAAAGGTTTTTTCCTAACCAGATGCCCGTATTGACACGGACAGTATTTATCGCTAACTATATGTCAAGTGTTAGAACTGGGCCCAGGCCCGAGCACCTCAGGCTTTGTATCGGGATCTGAACATGGTGACTTGGCCATCTCCTGACCCAGAACCCACTGAAATCAACAGAGCAGCTCCCATTGACATTATTAGGCTCTGTCCCAAACTCCATCAGACTTGCATGGAGTGCTGCAATTTGGTTCACGTCCGTGTGTTTGAACATTCCTCAACCATGTACACTTTGTCCCCCAGCTGTTGCTTTGAACTCTGGGTTCAAACAAGCGCCAGAGTGAAACTCAGCCAGAACTACTGAGTTTCTCTTAGTTTCACAGCCTGACTCAGTACTGTGTGGTCTAAATGTGTTTGTCTCTGGGGCAGGGTGGACGGTGGGGGCAACGTCAGGGCCCTGCCTTGTAGCCCGGGATCCTCTCACAGAATAATCTGATCCCTACTCCATGAGCAGTGGATTCCGTGGTTTGAGATAGCTTTGCCATGCAGCATCTCGAAAAGCGGGCTGTCAAGCTGCTGCTCGTGCTGGCTCCAAGGAGGGATAATGAAGTCATGCCGGCACTGGGTGTGTCTCCTCTTTGGCATAGACCTCGTGCTGGATGAGCTGGCCCTGGGGAATGATTGCCTCGGGAGCGGAGGACCTGTGCCTGGCAGAGTCCCTGGAGCTGTCTGGTGGCTGTGCTGTGTGTGCTGGGGATAGGCTCCAGTCTCCCTTGCAATTAGTTTAAGAGTCCCCAGCATCATTAGTTTAAATAACAAGGCACAAACATTAGCTCCTCCAGCCAAATCCTTCACTATGACAGGCGCATTGTGCAGACAGGGCATCTCAGGGCTTAATGGCTTTAGGAGCCTTATGGTGTGCTGCTGAGGGGTGGCCTGGGGGATTTCAGACCAGGCAGTATCAGCCCAATCTCTGTGGGGTGTGTGTGGTGGTGGTAGCACCCCTCTTTCACTGGCATGTACACAGGGTGATTTTGTAATAGTGACAGGGTGAGGCACAGGGGGCGTCTTCTGCACCCTGATTGTGCTGAGGGATGGGCCTCAGAACAATGGAAGAGAGTCAACCCAAGAAACCAGGATCTGCCCCTGGGAGTTGCGACTCCTACCTGCGTTCCCAGGTTCATCGCAAGGCCCAGCAATAGGCACCGAGGACTGGAGATAGTCCAGTCCTGTTCCCTCTCCCCAGCACCTGCTGAGCACCAGTCCATAGTGCCCCCCACATGCTTGTGAGGGCTGGTTAGATTTCCTTCCTTGCCATGCCTGTGGGCCAGCTCAGGCTATTTTCTTTCCTTTTGCTCTAGGGCTGAGAGAGTAGCTCAGTCTCTGTGCCCAGTCAACCTTCTGCATCTCTGCTGAGGTCTTGTCTATCGTGGAGTTTGCCCCGATTCAGCCATCACTGGCCAGCAATCAGGGTATGTCTGCACTGGAAATGCAACAGTGGCACAGCTGGAGGTTGTTCTTCCCATCGCTGTAACAAATCTACCTCTCCAAAAGGTGGCAGCTAGAATTCTTCTGGTGCACAGGTCGGCTTACCTGCATTTCTCAGGGGAGGGAATTTTTCACACCTGAGTGACGTAGCAGGGCAGACCTAACTTTATAGTGTAGACAGGCAAAGTAGCTCCATGCAGTTGTTTGAGACCTAGGATGCTGCGTCCATACAAATTGCGGTTTATCCTGATGTGCAGGAGTTTGCCGAGGTACAGCTCCACCAGATACTAAAATCAGGGCACCTGCCCCAGTCTGGATGCAAGTGGAGAGTGCCAACCAGCGGAGGGGCAGTTGTAGTTTCTTTGTGACGTGGGTACCCGCGCACTGAGCCCACTAGCTCATTGTACATGTGTTAACGAATAGTCATCAGATGGAAGGAACCATATTGGGCTTGATTTGCACCATCACTCCACAGATCTGTCAGCTACATATGATCTCCTACGCCCTCCTTAGATTAAATTAATCCACCTTCCAAAACACAGATTAATGATGGACGGAGAGTGAAATTGGCAGGGTCTTAGTCTAGGGGGAAGTTCAGATTCCTGTTATCTGTGACAGGGCCAAAATGACTGCTGCTGAGCCCTGCTTAGCTCTGTGATATGCTTGACTCTGGCTTTAGTTCCAGGATAGGAAGCGCATGTGAAAAGTCCTGCTAGGAGGTGTAAAATTCACAGCCTTTTTCACAGCTCGCAAAGGCTGTTAATATGTGTTTTTTAATTCTCTCAGAAAAGGTGAGATCAGCTGACACATTTTCAACTTCACACGCTCCGTGAATAGGAACCCAAAACTTTCAGCAGGAGGATGCTTTATTTTTAAGGATGATCTGGAGCTGTATGCATCAGATCTGGACCCAAACTGCCCTGCAATGCAGGGGTGCTCAGATCCAGGGTTTGGGGTTATCTGGGGAACTCAACACCAGATCCAAGTTCAGTTTGGGGTTGACCCATTTTGATTGATTGTCAAACAAAAAAGGGAAAACATGAATCTCTCCCTCTCCAAACAGACAAGCCCTTGGCTTGAGCCCTTGGGGGGGGGCCTGCTCTGGGATACCTCAGGTACTGACCATCTAGATTCCAGTACAGGAAACAGCAGTAACCATATTCCGTGCATGTGATGGTGCTATATGTAGCAACTGCACTCTGCTCATTCCTATCTGAATGGTTTATGTTGGGGCTGGAATTTCTTGTCCATTGGGTGACCCTCACATGGCCGGTAAAGGCGTTACTAGCCAGGAAAACTGACAGCTGCCTCAAGACTACCCCAGAGTGTGCAGGGAGCTGAATTGCCCCTCATGGGCTGCAGGACCAGTGGACACAGAACAACCTGCACTCTCTGCCCCCAGCTTGCCAAGCAGAGCTCTGACACACCATAGCATTAGCCCTAGGTGCCATCACACTGTGATACTGCATCCCCACACTGCAAGATCTTAGAAGTCAATTGGCGACCCTAACTGGACAGAAGGCTTGGCCTGCAGGGTGTGGAAGGGGTGACCCCAGCCCTGAATGCAGTGCTTCACTCAGCAGCTCGTGCAGTTTCCCGCTGGCTCTCAAGCAATAAGCCTGTGATGAGGCTGGGCGCTTTGCTGACTGGGGTTAAAATGTCCAGATACAGAAAAGCAAAGAGGTGCAGAGACAATGAGGGTGTGGGTCTCGGGGATAGGAGGGCAATTCTGCGAGCCAGCCCTGTGCTTACTCCTGCTTGGAGATGCCAAGTAAATCTT
This sequence comes from Pelusios castaneus, assembly GCA_007922175.1. Classification (NCBI taxonomy): domain Eukaryota; kingdom Metazoa; phylum Chordata; order Testudines; family Pelomedusidae; genus Pelusios; species Pelusios castaneus. The sequence goes on from ML685794.1 coordinate 6,482,525, forward strand.
CCTGACTCTGTGCTGCAGGTGTGGCTTGTTTATGGAGATAAGGGAAGAGAGAATGGCCTTCTGCCTAGAAAATTGTCCCAAATCTTTTATGTGGTGTCCCCTCCCCACAAAGCCTGGGAGCCAGGGCTGAGAGCGGGGGTGTGGTCAGGCATGGAGCCAGGGGCCAAAGCCAGGACTGCAGGTGAGGGCGAGTCTGGGTCCTGGCGTGAGACCAGAAGTGGAACTGTGGTCAGGATTGGGAGCAGAACCGTGGTCAGGTGCAGGGGCCAGGAGCTGAGGCCACAGTTGGAGCTGGAAGTGGAATCAGGACAGGGGCTGGGGGCAGGACCGCAGCCTGGCAGTAGTTGGGTGCAGAGCCAGAGGTGGAGGAGAATGGGGCTGGGTGGTGCTCCCTCTGGCTATGTCTACACTTGTAAATTTAAGTCGACTTTAGCTAAGTCGACTTAGCATGTCCACACTTAAATTTAAAGTCGACTTAGGGGGGAACTTACAAAGGCGACCTAGAACGTCCACACTGGATGCCTAGGTCGACTTCTAGGGGCTAGGGGGACCTTGGGCAGGTCCACGGAACCTGGGTACAATGGGGCAAAGGGGGACAGGGACCCTGGCAGGGCATAGGGGCAGGGTGGGCAGGGCTCTGCTCTGCCCTGTGGGGGGGCATGCTAGGCTCCCCCTGTGCCACCCCCTGGCAGAGAGGGCAGTGGGGGAGTCCTGGAGTAGCCCTAAGTCGACTTTAGGAAGTTGACGTAAGCCTAAAGTCGAACTAAAAGCAGGTTTAATAAAGTCGACTTAATTTTCATTAAGTCGACTTTATTTTCCTTACGTTGACTTAAGCAGCTTGCTTAAGTCGATTTAAGGAAAGTGTGGTGTAGACGCGGATTAAATTAAGTTGACTTAAGCAAGCTTAAATCGACTTAATTTCTAAGTGTAGACGCACCCTCTCTGCCCCCTATAGGGGCTGGCCTGGGCCCCATAACACCCCACAAATCTTTATCTTGGGGATTGCCCCAGAGTTTGGGGACCTCTGGCCCATGGAAATCATGAATCTGAGGCAGAGAGGACCTAGACCAGTCCTGAGGTAGGAACCCAAGGAACAGTAGCCATGCCTGAAGATAAGGCTAGGGGATTGAACATTTTGTTATCTTGCTATTAATTTCTTTGCTAATAAAGTTAAACATTAAGAAGGGGAGAAGGAGCAGAGAGTCTGGACTCCACATAATGAATTAGATCTCATCTGGTGCACGCTGGTGAGGTCCCAGTGGAACTCTTGCAATTCATTAATGTATAGCCGTGGACCCAGTGTATGGACTGTGTTTTACAGGCGGTTGGGAAAGGCATCTGCTACCAAGATGATCTCTGAACAACATAAAACAAAATCTAGACAATCATTAGGGCATGGGATACAACTTAATTGGCATTTCAGAGCTGAGGAGTGTTCAAGAGGAATTTGATGGCTGTTGGTACAAGAATTGCATCCCCGAGGAAAAGGAATAGGAATATAGACAAACGTCAGTCATTTCCAGATGTTTACCTTGCCATTTTATTTAATTGGGAGAGTGGGTGTAATTCCGCAAAAGCAGTATGTTCACAAACAGTCAGTTGAATTCTGAGTTGTTGTTTGCTTTGTCCATACCCTTTCTCAGTCGTTCTTTGTGAAGATTCATGGGATTTTGTTTGCACACATGTCTGGGGAATGTGAATTCACTCATCATTATTTTCTCTTTCCCTGTTCAAATGTTTCAGTCAATCCAAGCCGGTGCAGGGAGCAGTACCATGTGGCTTAGGTGAATAATCAGGAATAACATATAATGGAGAGTACTAGTGAACAGTTTGCAAACACTCCCTAAGCTGAAAGCTCTTGTTTTTCTGAAGTACTGAGGAAACACATAATAATAATGGATCCATTTGCAGAAACTAAGATTGATTCACCAGGAGAAAAAAAAAAAAGGAATAAATTATTCTGCTAACATATTCTCAGGGAATAATTTGTCCAGCTCTATTCATTGTGAAGGAGCCTCCCTAACAGAATAAAGTGGCTGTGTAGCTCTTGAGAGGCCTCTCATTTAATTGTAAATATTAATTTGCTTATTGGTCAGTTGATTGCTCAGATTTTGAGTTGATTGTTGTCTGTCTCGGCCTGTCATATCATTGCTCTTTGACTTCTGGTTGCTTCCGGAGAAAGGTCTTTATCTCCAGCCAGGACATCCCACCATTACATAGGTCTCCATAGTTTGAGAAATAATCATCTAAAAAGAAAATGGTAGTGAATTTCACTGTGCAAAACTAATCAAGGAATATCTTTGGAGGTACTTCTTATCATCTGTCCCACAACAGGGACTGCCATCTGCCTGGCTTAAAGTCAGGTGCCCATACCGATGTCTTTTGCAGGTAGATTTCCATCTATTTTGCTAATTCCTCTGCCTCATCCCAGAATAAGGATGACAGGAATATGGCCCTTACTTTCAGCTTTACAATCAGGGGAAGGGATATAGGGAGGAGAAGGGTGTGTGAATCACTCATTTAGTGTAATGAGTAAAATTGGACACATGAGGCCCAGCTCTCCACTTTTCTGCTCCTTTTTACTCTTTGCTGCCAGTGCAACATGAAAGCAAACAGGGTGTAAAATGCTACCAAATTAGAATTTTGCACACAGTTGAACAGCTGTTAATGATTATCCAAAGTGCAAGGCAGTGGAGCATCAGGAACATGGATGTTTTTGTGTTTGCCATTGCACACGTAGATCCTTCTTCTGGCTCACTGACTTCAGTGTAAATTCACTGAAGCAGATGCAGTTTACACCGGATTAGAACTTGTGTGACAGAGAGGAAAATCAAGCCCACAGTCAATGTCTTTGTTTCAACGGAGCCCACATTTGTAGATCTTCAGAGCATCTGCAAAACATTCCGTTTTTCAGCTTTCCCCAAGCCAGTGGTTTGAATGGGGTCGGAGTGTATTGAGGGGAAGAGCTTTATATGTGGTGGGTTGAGAGCCAAGTTGTAAGTATTGTTCCAATTGAAACTTTTTAGCTATGCTTTTGTTCTTAAGCAGAAGAAGTCCAACTCTTTTCTCCCTAGTGCTGGGATGAGTCAGGAGTAATAGTACTGAAATCATTGGGGCCAGATCCTCAGCTGGGGCAAATCAGTATAGCTCCATTGACTTCTATAGACCATTGTCAATTTGCAGTAGGTGGATCTGACCAGTGCAATTACACATGGGGAGGACGATCAGTGTTTAGGGATAAAGAATGTACAAGCACATGGTTGCAGAGCGGAGCTTTTAATTAAACTGAAATGCTGTAAATAAATAATCAATTGCACACACAAAATATCAGATTTGCCAAGGTGTGTTTTTTCTTCCTGTGATTGCTCACTAATCAATTTCACTTTGCTCATTGCCTATACATTCCGTCCTGCCTATGCCTTCATTTGCATCATGCAAATAGATTCTTCTCCTTTCTCACCTGAAATCTTTTTTCTTCCCTCCTGAAGGAGTTAAAACTAACCCTTTGCTTTATGACCTATAAAACGCCCTCACTCTCTTATTTCAATATGTATGATGAAAAGAATGAGATCACTGAGATTTTTATAGACAAATCTGGCAGCTTTTTCTGATACCATGGACTGTGAGATATAATTTTACTTTGGGTCTCTGCCTAAAAATAAGGAATAATTATTAGTGCATCAGTCTGGGGTAAGCTGTGTTTATTCTAACTGTTAGGTAGAATTTAAATTGTTCAAAGGACACAGGAACTGCCAGACTGGACCAGACCAATCTACTCCAGTATCTTTCTCTAACAATGGCCATCACCAGACACTACAGAAGAAGGCGCAAGGAAATGATGAATTTCAATAATGAAAAATTAAGCTACAACGTGTCCATGGGAGACTAGGAAAGGAAATATTTTTTCTAACCCTAGGTAATGAGTGGTTGACATCTCAAAATATGCAACTTAATATTCTGTATACAGTTTAGTTCCAGTTTGTTTTCTGTACTGTCTTTAACAAGTCTCTGTGTTTTTCTATAGTCAGGTTTGTTTCTTATTTCATTTTGGCATATTTGGTACAATTTCTTGAGCTCTTTAAATTGTCTTTGTAACACTTAGCATGGAGAAAAGGAAATAATAAAAATAACCCAAAGAAGATCTCTCCCAAATGATTTCCGATTCAGATCTTGTCCCGAGTCATTTGATCTATAGGAAAAGGCGAATCAAATGTCATAAAGATGAGATTCTCCTCAATAAATCAGAATCGCATACACACGCAAATATGGGTTTACTATGTAATAAGATTCTAGTTAGAAGTAGTTTTAAAGACTTAATAATAGATGTTGGCTAACTTTTTTATAAATGCCTAAGTCTTAGGAGTGTATTTTTTAAGTACTCAGTGCCTAAAGATGCCAATATGTGCCTAATGGAATTGTCAAAAACATCAAATCAGTAGGTGCCATTGGGAATTAGGAGAATAACTTTGGCCTTGAGCCATTTATGAAAACGGTACCTGTTGTTGCATATTAGAATAGCGTGTGCTATAGATGGTGAAAGACGCCTCAGTAGAAGGTGTTATGGGTGTTTCCTACCAGTGGTTCTAAAAAAACTAGTGCTGTACTGTATTCTAGTCTTGATTAACCGTCTATAGAGAGACATCTGTGAATAATTTATTAACCCCTTACAAAGGGAATCTTAATATCAAGTGTGATCTAAAAAGTCTCTGCCCAGTGAGTGGAGATATGCCAGAGGTACAAAGTTCAAGTATGTTTGACTCGGAAGGGGTGGGGAGGTGGTCAGACAGCTTTTGACTAATTAGGTGCCCGTACCTCTCATTCTGTGGGAGGCCACTCGTTTTAGTCCCCCAGTTCCCGCCTTCTGCATGTGTTTGACATCTCCTTGCTTTTATTTTTGAATAGTAGTTTGTACCGAAAACAGCGAACTGCAAAGTAGAGGAGCTAGAAAGAGTTATTTGCAACCAGGGAAGGAATCCTGCAGCCTTTTAAGTACCCTGAGTGATTTTTGTTTCTCTCTCTCCTTTGAGTCTTTGCCCATGTGTTGCATCCTACTTCTGGGGCATGGCAGATAGAGTGATGCCTCTGATCCACTTTGGGCTCCCTGCTTCCTTTGTGCAGTTCTGTGTGCTTAATTAATGGTTGCCAAATGCCATTCCTCACCTCCTTTTAGAAACGTATTACCACCTCCTCTGATAAGAACAATCTTGTGGCTCTCTGCGTGAGTCCTGGTCCATGTGCCTTCTATGACTTTAGATTGCGGGGTCAACTCTTCATCTGGTACTGAATGTTTCAACCAAAATCTATCTCTGCCTCTGTTTTCTCAGCTGGAAAATAGGGGTAATAATACCTCTGTGCTTTGCAGGTGTGCTCAGAGCCTTAATTCATTCGCTGATGTAAAGTGCTTTGAGATCCTCCGATGGAAGGTGATACTGAAGTGCAAAGTAGTCTTGCTATATGAGTGTGCCACTAATAATTAACGATAGGCTTAAGAAATGGTTCAGATCCAGATCTGAACATCTCTAGATTTGGGGGTGTTGGGGTGGGGATCCAAGTGTTTGTGTCAGTCCCATGTTTGGTGATATTTGAGACAAGCATACCTTTGCATATGGAACGGATGCTCATGTCCTAAAGCCTTCTCAGCAACGTATCTGAGGTATCCAATAGTTTCTTTACTCTTAAAGGACCCCTGTTGTAAATATCAAAGGGCAGTTGCATACCCCATTGAGTGTGGACCCTCTGCTTTATTGCGTGTAATGCAAGCTCATCTTATTGACAATTGGATCCTAAAAGGAAAAATACTCAATGTGATCCTTTTGACTGCAAGCAGATTTCAAAGCTGTCTGCTGCTCAGCACATTAGGGGTCTTGCTTAAATAGTCTGCGCAGGCCTGATCCGAACTGATCTATGGGCCCCACCCCACTGAAGGGAGCAGTGAATATTTCACATTGCCATAAGGGAATCCTAGTCTTAGTCACTAAGGGTATGTGTCTACACTGTCCGTTACTTGGGGATCAATGCAGCAGGATCACTTGAGCAGGTTGTAGAGACCCGCTCAATCGATGCTGGAAGTGCTCTCCAGTCGACATGATTAAACCATCTCCCCCAAAGGAATAAGGCTGCGCTGACCAGAAAGCATCTCTGGTAGATGTAGTGCAGTGAGACGCTGTGGTATGGCAATGTAAGAAAGACGGCCGGCAGCAGTGTAGACCAGGCCTAATAGGGAGCGGCTTGTACTGCCCTGATACCAGGTTTCCTCAGAGAAGGTTTTGTTCCCAGCCCTACAGATAAATCAGGATTAATTTACAGCTTTATGTCAAAAGAGTTCTGCATAGGTTCTTATACTGTGCTGATTGCTGCACTGTGCTTTCCAATAGTGTATTAAGTGATATGATGAATATCTGTCCCATCCTCTCCTTTCATCCTATCCCCAGGTGGAGGAGTGAAATTGGAATTCTATAGGGAGTTGGCATAGGGAGCGAGGACAGGGTGGATGTGCTCACAGTAGCCTGTGTTGCCGACAAGAGGAATTGCACTGGAGTTTCCTAAACACTGAAGGCTTTATGCCCAGGCACATCGCTCTGCTGTTACATAGCTGAGAAGCGAACCTCAGCAAGGCCAGGTCTGTGTCCTCTGGGATGCAGTTTCAGATAGTTTAGGTGCAAAACTGTGGTGCTTTCAAATTGGGTTTTCTTTTGCCATCTGAGGCTTATTTGGACCCTTCCAACCCTAATCTTCTATGATTCTATGACCCCAAAATTTGGAGGCACATCAAGCTTAAGGAAAGGTTCTCGGAGACCCCTGCAACCTGAAGCATGGAGTTGTCCCAACTCTAAAAGGCACTTTATGTTGGCCAGAATGTAACACTAGAATTCCTTCTTGCGGAGAAATGGGTAGCCAGCCATCATTGCTGGGCTCTAGTTACCAGTCAGAAGGAATGGGAGAAATCTCAGCTTCTCTCCTCTGCCCTCTCACAGATGTCACAGTGCAAGTGACAACTGTCAACATCTACTGATTTCGACTTTTCATCGAGTTTAACAAAGCAACTCTCCTGGGCTTCTGGGCACTCTTGACTTAATTAAGACTGTTATTCAGCAAGGTCCAAACACATGTGCCTAATTGCAGCCAATGGGCATACTGGCTTAAAATAAGGTGCCTGGCTGAATTGGGGCTGAAAGCCCAGTGGCAAAATGGGCAAAAGCTGCAATCCCCATCACCTTCAAACAGGAAAATAACCAAGCAGAGATGACAGAAAACCCAAACTGTATCCAACCTCAGCTCTTGTCACGCACGGCCGGCATGCCACCAGATTGGAGCTGTTATGCATTGAGGAGTAAGGAAACTACCGTTTTAGAAACTCTTCTTTCTGTAGGAATGTTGCATCAGAAGAGAGGTGTTCGCCCAACTAGACAGGCCGCAAACTTCTTCGCTCTCTGGGCTTTAAAGCAAGGACTCTCAGTGAAAATCCATAACCTCCTCCAGAGGAAGACGGGAGTCCATAGCCATCCAACATGCAACTTCTGGCCACGTCTCTGCTGGAGCCAGGGCTCTGCAAAATGCAGCATGTCACAGCTCTGCCTGTGGGAGGTTGGAAAGCAAAGCCTATTAAACACACACATGAAATCCTCATCAGAAGCTGCCTGGATATTTGCCACCTCCCTGGCTTTGTTCCAGCTTCCTTCTCTGAGCAGTCTAGACCGGATGTTTTCCAGTCTCTCTCGTTTGTTTGTTAGCAAGGTTTTCTGGAAACTGGAACATTCAAATCCTCTTTGGGTTTTGGGAAATGGCCATTGCACACCTTTGTTCTGGGGCCTTTCGGCAGGGTGGGGGTGTGCCAGGGCAGCTTGTGAGAGACTCTATGTGTGGGGCATGCTAGGGAAGCTGGGCAGAAGGGGCTGGGCCAGTGAGGCACAATGATATCAACTGAAGGCAGAGGCGGCACCAGACAGTGTTGTGGAGAGCTCTGGGAGGGGACTAAAGGCCATGTTCGTCAGGCACAGTGGGGATTGCTGGGATCATTAGTGAAGAGGTCTGGGAATGACTGCAGAAAGTAGTAAACAGCAAAGCTTTCTTGGGGAGGGGTAGCAGGGAGAGGCAAGTCTAAGATGAGGAAGTGAAGTTTCCTAGCGGCCCCTTCCTTTGTACTCTCAAGTCAGGCCCTTTGCACTCTCCTTCACCCCTAGTTCCCACCTGCTCCCCACTCTATTTTCCCATCATCCCTTCTTGTTGCCCATTTTTCTGTCCCCTTCTTCCTTCTCATTCTGCTTCTTCCACATTCCCATTCTGTGGCACGCTCTGATACCTGTGCTCCGCACAGGTCCCTGGGTTCCTGCCTCTTGCGCCCCAGCCCTGGTGTTGTGTTGCCCCTTTCACCACTACATCATGTCCTCTCCTCCAGTTTCTCTCCCATGCTGGGACTCCCTGAGTTCCACCAGATCTTCACCTTTTCAGGGCCTCCCGGTTTCTCATTTGAATGTCCTCCCCTCTCCAGGGCACGTTTGGAGGAGAGGTGGACTAGCGATAGGGCAGAAGTTCACCGGCACCCAGGGCAGGAAGAGGAGACCGTGGTTGTTTACCCTGGGGCCATATGCAGTATGTCTGGCCTCTGATTGAGCAGTGGAAGCTGGGCCCTGGCCGTGGGGTGTAAGGGGATGCTTAGTTCAGCCACATGGGCTGCTGCAGCACATGGATTTACTCACCATGATCCTGGGTGGGACACCTGGGGTTTAGATGGCATGATATTACTGGGCCAGAACCATAGCTACAGCACCTCCCAGGCTAAGTAGGGGCCAGGTTCAGGTTTTTTCCTGGAACCTGTCATCATGATAAACAGAAAAGGGGGGAAAATCAGCTGCAATGAAGTGTTTTGTCGATGACAGATCATTTCTCCTGTCTGTGTATCCTAGGAAACAGAATTCCTCTTTCTGAAGGGGGAGGATTGTACCTACTATACATGGTGGGGGGCTGGGGGGGTGAAGATTGCTAATTGCACAGCACACAGGAGACCTAGCACAGAGCTGCTCAGGCCCATAATTAGATGAATTAGCGGAACAATGACCCAATTTTCCGTGGTTTTTGGATTGCTGCAAACAGCACTGAGGTCACTCCCCCCTCCCCCCCGTCCCTATCTACCCTGCCTGTCTCCTTCTAAAACACCCTCTGGTGGTTTCGCTGGAGATCTGTGTCTGCCATGACCCCAGCTGAGTTCCTTCTTGCCCTCAGTCAGCAGGAGCCACGGCCTTTCACACCAGCACTGCTGTCGTGCTTCACCCTGGGCTGGGTTGCTGAAGGGAGAATCACCACCACCTTCTTCTGCCCACTGGTGAAAGTCTGATCCCAGCCTGGCCATCAGCCTTGCACTGCGACACACAGCACCCACAATCCAGCCTGGCAGCGCCAGTCACACCCATGCAGAGCGTGGCATCTGTAGTAATGCCGTGTGGCTATATACCCTGCCTGCAGACAGAACCTATCACAGTTGTTGTTTGCCCTGCACACCCTGATTGCTGATCATGTTTTAATTCTCATGGCTGATCTTCATCGTTGTCCTGCAGTTCTGTGCCTCCGACAGGTTAAAGGACCATGGCACCTCGAGCCTGCAGAAGATCAATCCTGAGATGTGTCAGTAGCTTCCCGGGCAAAGACTCTGATCTTCTGAGTGCTGTCTCTGCTCCAGACTGATAGTGCCCTGGAGAGAGATTAAATTGATCCCAGGAAGACAAATAACAGATCTGAAGAGCACCATCCTGGCAATCTAAAAACACGGGGCATAATTGGTTAGAGCAGCTGGACATGAATTGTGGGGCCTGGCTCTCTATTGCCATGCATCAGAATCACTTGCCCTTTTGCAAACTGGGTGTAAAAACCACTCCCTGTCTCATCTGGAGGCATTTTGCACTCAACTTTGCACAGATTTAAATGGCCACATGAGCTGAAAAGCAGCAGTGAGTTGAACCCTTTTGTGCACTAGTATATGGCTAGTTGAGTCCTTTTGCCCTCAGAGAGACTGTGGGATTTAATTGGCTCCCTTTGGGCTCCCTTCGTGATGTAGTGCTGGCCCAGCAGCTCCTGGCCCCCCTTTCTGGTTCTTGGTTTTGGGGGTATGGCCAGGGAACTGCTATGTCTGGATGATCTTTTATTTATTATTTTGGGGGGGGGGGAAGGGCGCAGAATTTAAGGCAGCCTTGAGGTTGCTCTGAGTTGTGCCTTGGGACCTATCTGAAATGCAGCAACTCCAGGATCAGGGAGAAAAAATTGGTTTAACATCCCCCCCCCCCCCCCCCCCTGCACAGGGGGCCGAGGGTCCAACCTGGAGGACCTGAGCTAAAGGCAGAGTGTGTGACTCCTCATCTTAGCATGGTGCAGGGTGGGCTGTACTACCCTCCGGCTGGGACTGTGAATCCTGTCAGCTGCGTGTTTGTTTAATTATTATCTTTATTGCTCCACTAACTCATACTGCTAAGTTTAGACCCCGCAATCACTGCAGACTCACTGGAGAGTAAAGTGTACCAATTCAGGCTGTCTGGTGCCTAGTCTGTGATGGCCCAGTCATGATTCCCCGCAGCCCTCGTAGGCACATTCACACTGCTAAGTCTCTCTGGCTAACAACTCTGCTTTCTCCTTGTCTGGCTGCAGCATCCTTGCCACGGCTGGAACCCACTTCAACACTCATGTGGACCTGCGGACCCTAAGGGCAGTACGTGTGCTCAGGCCTCTGAAGCTTGTCTCCGGCATCCCCAGTAAGTTTGGCCTCCTGCTCTTAAGCCGAGCATGAGAGTTATGTTGTGTCCTTTGGGCTTGGGAAAGCACTCATGCCACCACTGGAGACAGAAGGTGTAATCCATGTGCAAAGATCTGGGGCCCACTGGTCCGGCTTTCACCCCTGCCTCTGGATCAGGGCCGACAGAGGAGTATGGCAAAATCTGAAACTAAGGCCCCTCCTTTCCAAAAAATTACCACTGAAGGGAAGCTGGTGGGGGGAGAGGGGGTGGCGGTGTTACACTGCTCTCGCCCCACAGCAGGCCTCGGCTCCTATCCTGTGGTGATGAACCAGCTCCCTCTGCTGGGTGTTGCAGCCAGGTACACTAGGATCACAGCACCGTGCAGGGGCGCTGTCATGATGGGGGGCTGCCAGGCCCAACAAGGATTACTGGGTCAAACCTGAGTGGGGGTGTTACGCACACCAGGGCACAATGCCATGGGGTTTGACAGCACACTCAGCCCCCAGCCCCTCTACCCCAGGTGGCCCTGGTCTTGAACAAGGCTGAATGCGCTTTGGTGGAGCACAGTTGGGAATCCCAGGATTCGCAAAGTCTAGAGACTCTAATTCCACGCCCACTCCAAAAAGGCAGTGGGTGGACTCCTCCAAGGCTGCCGTGTTTCCAGGTGGATTTCCTTTTTCCCTCCATTTACACAAAGGGATAAGTAAAGCAATCAGTCTGTTGCTGCTCCTGATCCGTCCCCCTCCTGGACCCTGAAGATATGGCTCGCTATGTTAATAAATCGGGGGTTGGGGTGGGGTGGGACAGTGAGTAAGTGCACGAGGCTCTCCCTTCTGAAGAGAGACCTGAGGGAAGCAAAGGATTTGGTCATGAGCAGAATGTCCTCAATGGGATTGGATGTGACATGGTTTAGGGTCACAGCGATTTGTCATGAGATAGGATGCCACACACCCCCCAAATCACTGGATGTTTTCTCTCCCCCCTCCATCATAAGTCAATTTCCATCTGAGAGCTGGTCAGTGGCCTGTGTGAGAAGAGCCTGTGGTCCCAGTCCTGAAGGTAGTGCACAGATGGCCACGTCACAGAATCTACCCTCACTACGTGCGGTTCTATTGTTGGCTGTCTCTGGAGGGAGGTCATGAGCTGAATAGTCATGGAGACCGAACCTGTCAACTCACAGCGAGATTGACTGTGCTGCTGTCCTTTGTACCCCTTTTCTGTCCAGTCCCATCCTGGCACTTTTCACCAGGACAAAATCCACTCTAAAACATTAATTTGACAGCACATCAGCGCGCACAGTCTCTGCTCAGGAGAACCCTGAGTTGGGAGAATAGGTCGGGAGCGAGGTGCTGTGACAGTGCTGGGTGTGGAAAACACCCACCATTGCATTTGGCCCACAGCTTGACTAGGTCCTGGCAATGCCATCATTGTCTGTCTTGCTCCATCAAAGTCAGATGGGAAAAATTCTTAAAAATGTACCCTTCTGCAAGGTACTTGGAAAACTTTGTGTTTCTTTGATGGCTCCCCCATTGTCCAAAGTGAATGCCAGGAGGGATGGTTAGAGAAAAGCAATCAAAGGCCACACACAACATGGGAGCCACCCAGTACACTTACCCATTGCATGTGCACAAACATGCATTTGGATGTACAAACTAGATACCTGCCTAGAGACATAGGCATCTGTACATGCAGTTCCTTGATTTTTTTTCCTTTTACAAACCATTGCATGCATATATAGTTTTGAAACAGGGAAATTTTTCATCTACCAGTGTGGGACTTTGAAATGTGGTCTTACTTATTTACTTTGCAATTTCCACTCAGGAGGCAAGTCCTATTGAGTAGAGGATATTTTAAAGGGTAGCTTGTAGAGGCCCCAATTCAAATCAGAGCTACACAGTACAAAGTAAGATATGGTCCCTGCCCTGAAGAGCTTCCAGTCTAAACAAATAAAGGGTGGAGAGGAAACTGAGACAAAGACAGGTGGAATGACTTACCATGGACACACAGCAGGCCTCTGGTACTGCCATGAGTAGAACCCATCCTGAGTCCATTGTTCTAGCCACTAGCTCATGCTGCTTCTCTAAGGGCAATGTTTTTCCCCCTGATCCTAAGTGAAGGTCTCTACTGCCATTCTACCCTTGCTCTGTGAGTGGAAGTCTGTAGACCCCACTGAAAATTCCCTGGGCAGAATTTACACAGAGAGTTTCAGTGGAGAGAAGAAATTTGCCAAAAAAACCAGAAGATGATTCTGGGTGGTGTGGGAGTAGCAGGTGGGAGGAGACCAAGTTCAAATTTCTGAGCCAGTTTGGCAATGATTTCTTCACTCTGTGCTTTGACTGGTCATGTTTGGCAGAGCACTGATCCTTCTTCATTTCTGTGGCTCATTATCCTTTTACCAAGAGCACCCCCCATAAGGAGAGGGAGAGATATTATCTCTTCTATTCATGGGGTTAGATGGTGGGGTGGTCAGTGAGCTGTGTCCTTTCTCCTCTTTCCCAGGTTTACAGATTGTGTTGAAGTCCATCATGAAGGCCATGGTGCCTCTTCTCCAGATAGGCCTCCTGCTCTTTTTTGCTATTTTGATGTTCGCCATCATCGGCCTGGAGTTCTATAGTGGGAAACTGCACCGAGCTTGCTACACAAATAATTCAGGTAGGCAGGCTGCTGCCGCTCCCCTTGTTCTGCCCTGATCTGTTTGCATTGCCTGACAAGCTGTTGTGAGCAACATGAGATGAGGAGAAAAGGACCCTTCTGAGCTCAGATTTCGGGGGGCAAGGGGGGCAGTGACTGATTGCATGAGCCAGCTTAGGGCCTTGTCACACTGAACCCCAGCTTGTCCGGCTCAGGCTGCTTCAAGGCATTAAGCTGTGCCATGGGATGGGGGTTGTACGGTGACATTGACATTTCAGACTGTAACACACCATGCAATGACAATGGTAAAGAAAAGACTGAGCTGCTGGCCCCAGTGCATGGTGGTGAGAAATTCCATTTGCTCACAGTGCCCATTGGAATCTGAGGCAGGGTTCATTCCCTCCCATCACTGCTATATTCCTGCCAGAGCTCAGGGCTCAGAGATTTCCTCTCTTCTTTTACTGAATACCACACTCTGTCCATGTTTCCCATGAGCCTATGATCAGCCGGGGGGGGGGACAGGGCGGGAGGGTGGGTGTGTGTGTGTGTGTGTGTGTGTGTGTGTGTGTGTGTGACAATGAAGTAGAGCTGGTTGCAGACATTCACATTTAGGAAAATGTCAGCATAAGCCAGGGACAGATTTTTCATGGCTGTTTCCCATTTTCTGGACAGCTCTCTAATGGGATAGAGGGATGGCTTGGTTTGGTAACAGATTACAGCTCAGGATAGCCTTCCTTTGAGGTAATGGGCAGCTTCACCATTCAGGGAAGGTAAATGCACACAATTATAAGTCATTTCTAATCCCTTTCCTCAGGGCTGGCCGTAATTAACCAAGTAAAATCCAGCTAAGACATAAGCAATTCAAACCAGTCCCAGACCACTTTTGGACTCAGCCCTCTTTCCCCATACTGAATTCAGGCTATCATTTATATAGTGCCCAAAAGTGGATTCTCTGATCACGTGACTTCTGGACTCTCAGTCCTTCTTAGAGAACTGTGTTTCCCAGAATGCCAGCTCTTAAAGGACCCAAGGATCATAATAAGCACACACACATGCTCTGAGGCCCAATGACTGATGTTATGAATGTTTTTTATTAGTCAGAACCACCCCCAATATTTGTCTTGTCTTTACATCCAATACCAGCTGGTCTCATTTAAAGAGAGAGGTTCTCGTTCCTCAGATTTAGCATGGGCAACCATAAGTGTTCAAAAATCATGACTAAGGACTCAGAAATCATGAGATCGGCATAAAAAGTAATAGGATTTAAAATAATAAAAATAAAATGTGGGTTTGTGACCTCCCCCTCCCAGAATTTGGTCTGGTGTGCTGCTGGGATCCCCTGATCTCCACTCCTGAACCCCAATTTACCCTGCTTTGCCAGGTGACCACTCATTCCTGAGTCAGTCCACACCAGCCTCCTGCGTGTAATTGGTTCCAGGCAGTGGGTGTATGCCCTCTGGCCCCTTGAGGGTGGTCCCCAAGCGCGCACCCTGCAGTCCCCAGACACTACACTGGGAACTTCTGTTGTACAGGGATGGGGACCCTTCCCCAATCACCATAGACTCATTGAGCCTTGTCTATCCATTTAACAATGAAATGGATATGCCCAGCTTCACTCATTCACACTCTCTAAAGTCCACACACCTTTAGATAAAACAAATACTAGTTTATTGATTAGGATATGATTTTAAGTGAGTATGTGGCAAATCAATGCACAATCATTTAATAATGTCATCAGGAGTTACCACAAGTAAATAGAAGATATAAAACGCATGCTAATCTAATAACACTATTCCAAGATTACTCTTTCTTCTATTCTCCTCATTCATACCCCCAGACTGGCTGTTGGTGAGGTTCAGCCAGTCTTGGCTGTCCTAGCCATATGGATAGGCCCAATCTCTTGGAGTTGCTCTCAAGATAGTGTTTCTCTGGCAAAAAGCCAAAAACCTTTCTCTGTTCAAAGTGTCTGTCTTTGTTTCAATCCCTGTTCCCTTCTCGCTGCTGTATGATTCTCTTCATCTCACCTGAGCCAGGGAGCTCAATTTCCATTGCCTTTGTCATGCACCTTTCCAGCCTCTGTGCTGATAATCCTGATGGTCTGAACCATGCAACATGCTTGCATGTACACATACATGATGCTGTAGGAAACAAGATACAATAATAATAATAATTAATTAATGTAGAGCATTCAAAAGGGAGCCTTGCCTGGCATAATTGGCATCAACACATACAATTATATTGCAAAAATGAACAGAAAAGTTACATAGATCATAACAGGGTGACAGGTTCTTCTGGGGTTTTTGGGTGCACTCGAGTAACATTTCTAAGTTTCTGTGAGGGGTAGAAAAGTGATTTAAAAATGCTGAGATTCTTATAATGATAGGATTTCAGAATCTGGGGCTTCAAGGAAAACACTGAGCATTGTGAGAGCCACCATGAAATCGTGAGGGTTTGCAGTTCTTCAATACAGAGAGAAAAAGCCATTTCTTTATGTTATTATTATTATTATTTGTTATTATTTGTGCCCACTGAGTACTAGCTGCTTTGCAGACAGACAAAGAGGGAGAGGTTCACAGCCCAAGGTTGAGGGGAATGGGAAGAAAACATACTGACATACTTCAGCACAGCTGCCCCTCCCTGCTCAGAGAGAGCCAAGCTCAGAAGGCCCGTGTGGTTTCAGGTCAGGAGGGAGGTGCATTGAAAGAGGCGCGTGGGCTGTGGGCTGTATCAGCAAGGAGCGCTGCAAGTCAACCCTGCGATGTACTGGAAGAGCACTGAATGGTCAGAAAGCGTAGGGAACCAATCTGAGGTGACCTGGGAAATCAGGGCACTGCAGGTCAGCATTCCATGAAATTCCAGAGACCCCAGTGACCCTCCTCCCCCCCAGATGTGAGAGCTTTAATAACGCAGCTGGGGGTGTTCATCCCACCTTGCCTTTCACTGGGCAGGGCTACGTCTGCCTTTCTGCATCTCCTCAACCCCTCCCTGAGCTCTGTGACTTCTGGGCATTGCTTTTGTGTGACTGCAGGTGAACTAGAAGAACTGGACCCCCCTCATCCGTGCGGGGTGCAGGGCTGCCCTTCTGGTTACGAGTGCAAGGAGTGGATCGGTCCCAATGACGGGATTACTCAGTTTGACAACATCCTCTTTGCTGTGCTGACCGTCTTCCAGTGCATTACCATGGAAGGGTGGACCACAGTGCTATACAATGTGAGTGAGGCTGCCGCGGTGCATGGGGCGGTTGGGGCCACCACGGGAGGGGAAAGCAGAGGTGGGGTGTGTTTCCTGAACAAAGCTTCCAGGCTGTAGAGCGCCCTGTGTTCGTGGGTCATCTGGCAGACTGATGATAGAAACAGGGCAGCTTCGTAATGGGAGGAAGTAATATTATGGGTGAGCACAGGCTGTGCTCCGTTCTGGTATCCAGCGCACAGCAAGGCATCTTTGAAAGGAGAAAAAAGCTAATAACTGGAGAGGCATATGCCACTTTCCACCCATCCGTGGGTTGGATTTCTGACATGTCGCAAAGAACTGGTTAAATGGCAAAGACCTGTCCCCTGCACTGGCTCTAAGGAACCTTCAGTTAACAGGTGAGGCTTGTGAAAAAGTGGGAGGTGTCAGATTCAGCCCTACACCCCATTTCCTTACACACTCCTGTCTCCCTGCAACCAACACATCATGAGCATGTTTCATGGCATAATTTATTCCCGATCCCAGTCCTGGTGGAACAAACAGACACATGGCTACTGCGTATGTGAAACTTTACTAAAGACTGCAGCTGCAGTCCCATGAGTGAACTTGGAAAGGACTGGAATTCAGTAGCACCTGCAGCCTCCTGTGGGTGGAGCGATAAATGCATTAGGCGTTCTGCTTTGCTCCAGAGTGGGGGCGGGGGTTGTATGATGCTAACATGGGGAGATTTTGTGCCTTACACAATTAGGTTTTCTGACGTGCTGACGAGCTGTTTGTTGTTTGTAAAGGAGCTGTAGTGTCAAGTGTTAGATCCTGACAGTGTCTCCGGTGGTGTTGCAACCACTGCATGTGGTGGGGGAAAGATGGAGCAGGGAATGCGGTAGGACACTGTGATAAAAGAGTGTGACCTGTCCCAGATTCAGCCCTGGTGTAATTTCTGCTGACAGCAGCAGTGTTACACCAGGGATGGTTTTGTCCCATTCTCTCTAGCCCTTGCACAAGTTTGTAGCAAAGCATGTGTCATGGGGAGA
Organism: Pelusios castaneus; assembly: GCA_007922175.1. Lineage (NCBI taxonomy): Eukaryota > Metazoa > Chordata > Testudines > Pelomedusidae > Pelusios > Pelusios castaneus. The sequence continues at coordinate 6,500,094 of ML685794.1, forward strand.
TCTGGGAATAGAAAACCCCACTGATTGGACAGCAGGGTGCCATGCAAACCGTGCTGCATGGATGCTGTGCAGAGATGCTCATAGTTTGAATGTGTATTTTGTCAGCAGAGTAGCTAACCTAACCCTAACCCCAAGAGACAAGGTACAGCCTATCCAAACTTTAGAAGGGTTCTAGTCCATAGATATAAGACACAGCCAGGCTTTTCTGGGAGGAAACTGAGAATGGGGGGGAATTGTAGCGGACCCGCTAAAACTAAACACACACATAGAAAACAAAGGGGTAGTAGGTTAAATCCGTAAAGGGACTCTGTTCTTTCTTCTCCTAAGATCTTCAGTGTTGGGAACTCTGCCCTAGAAGGGATCGGCAGAACCGACCTTATTAAGATTTAAAATGGAGATTTTCTTGGACACCAGTGCTGTCCCGCAGGATCAATGGGATTACAGGCTTAACTGTGGTGGTGGATGCCCATGCGGAGCCGACTAGGTGGTGGAATGAGATTTGCTCCCACAGAAAGCCCTGTGGGTTTGTTTTTTTTACTGTTCCTTTGAAGTATTTATGGCGGAGCTCTTAGAATTATTTAGCCCTCTATCCTACACAATGTCCTGCAGTGCACGGGAAGGTGAACAGTGGATCTTAGTCTTTCTTGTGTGTTTTTGTCTGCCCCTCTGATGCTCACACACATGAGAGAGTGAGCTAATGTACAGATCAGCGATACATATTCCTCCTACACACTGCTGGAGCTTGGTAAGGAATGTGCCTCTCTGCCTCTCAGCCTGTTGTTCCTTTAGGAATATTGGGATTGGGAGTGTTTTGGGATTGCAGCCAATCTCCATCCATGGCTACCTTGTTAGCCTTTGCACTCCTTTTCTGCTCAGTGCCTAGCTCTCATTTTCAATGCATGGACATTTGCAGCTCCTCTTGCTGCCGTTGGCAGCCTGTTTCTCACATTTAATAACTTATCTTCTGTGGAAGCCAGGAGTCTCATGCCTAATCCATCCTTCTCTTCCCTCAGGAGTGTAGGCCCTCCAAAACTTCCCCCTTGAGCTCCTCTTTGCTAATGAATGCAGCAAAGCTTGCTCTCCTAACGTCTCCATATCGCCACAGAACCTTTTATCTGCTTCAGAGCCATGTCTTATTTTACTAATCCTCTTGTAACAAGGCACCTAAAACAGGGACCATTACTTTGGCTGGCCTCCCTAGCTGCTTCTGTGGAGCCCTTATGATAGCTAAATTTCTCTCTCTAAGCCCAGTATAAAGTTTGCGTTGTTAATGGATGTTGGGCATTCCTCCTCGGGCCTCTGGAGGCACATTGCTGATGGTACCCACCAGAGCAGAGGGAGAAATGGGGTTTTGTTTTGGGGGCTGAACTGAAAAAATTGGGAAACCTTTGGCTTGAACCAAAACTGAACCCTTTTTTCCTCACTGCAATGCAACATTTTGTTCAGCCTGAAACGCACTTCTTGGGGCTTTTTGTTGTGTTCAGGGTCATTTTTTGGTGTCCTCTCATTTTTTTTGTTTTTTGTTTTATCGTAAGCTAAATTTGCGAACAGAATGCGCTGTCACAGTGAAACACGGAGAAGCTTTGTTTACTGATTCTCGAAATGAAACGTTTTGACATTCCAGAAAAGCAATTTTAGCTTTTTGTTTGACCCGACTGTTCTCTGCATTCACACATTGTTTCAGTGGCCCACAAATTATTCTTTTGCTAATTGCTGGGGGGAGAGGGTGGAATTGCCTAGTTCTGGCACTCATCTGCTTGAATGCTGCTGAAACGGCTTCTTCGGGAAGCCCCAGCGTAGACTAGAAGAGGCACCCTGTGTACAGTTGGCGCTGTTTGAGACCCTTACGGCCAGCAGCCAAGTGCCCTGTCAGGTTAGCTAAAGGGACAACTACTTCTGCTTGATGGATACCCTCAAGGCTGTGTTCTGCAGGATGGCATTCCTTAGTGCTGCACCACTCGTACCTCAGTGGGGAGGGAGGCACTTAGCTACTTTCCCCACCCTTTGCTGCTCCTCCCCACCAGCTGAAGAACTCTGTAGCTCCCTCCAGAAGGCTAACCACTGGCACCTCATTTTAGGTCCTTCTTGATACCATATCTCAGGGGTGGGAATGATGCCCCTGCCTATTTCCATTACAGTGCACCATCACGTCTGCCATTCTGTGCCCATTGACACTAATGGCTTGGTGGCCACGTGCTGTGATGTAGCCTAGGAAGCTTTTCTTGCGTTCACACCTGCTCTTGGAGCATTGGTGAATCTGCCCTGTCCCCTGTTGCTAGGGGCTTTTGTAAGCTTTCATTATCTCGATGCAGAGCTTTTCTTACTGATGGCAATGAGCCAGATCCAAAGCCCATGATATGAAGATCCCAGACACGGGGCAAGTTTGGATCGAAAGCTGAGCTCCATGGCTGGAGCCCCTTTCTAATGATGTATTCCATCATACAACTCTTTTCACAAGCATCCAAAATCTCCCCGCACATACATACAATGTGCAAAAAGAAAAGAAATGCAGCAGGCCAGTGGAGATGGCCATAATCAGGCATTGTACCAAGAGTTCTCCAAAGAGCAATTGGACCACTACCCCTGCAGGCTTTGCATTCTAGTATGCAGCACAGCTGGCTTCCCAGCTAGAATTAAAAAGTCATGACTGAGCCTCAGAAAGCCTGGTGATTTGGCTCACATCAGTGTCAGATGGGTGCCCCGTTTTTCCTGTCCTCCTCAGGCTAGAAATCAATCTACACATGTTACCCCAGGTTCCAGCCAGACCAGCAGTCCCATGGGACCAGTCTGTCCTGCCCTGTTTTGGTAATTCTAGACCTGCCCAGTCCAGGAGGTGTGGAAATGCACAAGAGGAATGCCCCCCCTCATCACCACTGCCAATAAGCCATGGAGCATTTGCAAAGCTCCCAAGCACAGGATCCAGCCCAACATCCTGGATCTAAACAAACCCTGGATGTTGTAAAAGCCCCAATATTGAGCCAAACATGGCTCAAGCCCATCCATGCTCAGGAAGGTTTAGTTCAGGTGCAGATTTGGGCTCAGCCTGGGGGCCACTTCTTACTGTGCAGGCTGTGCAGCTCTGATGGCTTCCAAGAGGGTTGCAGAAGTTCCATTGCTGGGTGATTTCACATTCTGAGTTCAAGAGGTTGGTGTTTATATAACATATATTGTGGTGATAAAGTGAATGTGAATATTTGACCACGTGTGTGTTGGGGGGTGTGAATTCCAGTGTTCCTTGGTCCTCAAACTTGCATTTACACCTCTGTGCATATACTATGGCCACCTGGGGTTAGGCACTGGACTTCAGTCAACAAAGGAGGAAGGGAAGGGCTGCACATTCAGGACCCGAACTCTGTAAGGCTTCCCAAAGGCAGTCTTTCCATCACGCACTGAACAGTGGGCACATCTGCCTTGCAGCTGGGAGATGTCTTTCCAAGTGTGGGTCACATACACATGCTAGCTTTGATGGAGCCAGTGTGCTGAAAACCACACTGTGGCTGCAGTGGCGTGGGTGGTGGCTTGCGCAAGCTGTCCTAGTAGCGGCCTAGGATCTTGGGTGGCATTGTATTCAGCAGGTAGCTTGAGCCATTCCCTGTGTCGTCACAGCCACCCTGCTGCTTTAGCATGCTAACATGTGTACGTCCACCCAAGGCCATGGCCTTTGATCCCTTCTTCAGGGCACTCTGTTAATCTCCTGTGCAATGATTCAGACTCCAGGCGCCACTGCTGATGGGTGAGATGCTATTCCTGGCATGGATCCTTGGCTCCCAGAGGGACACGTGAACACCTGCCCCTGAGCCAGCCCTCTGTTCTGCTGGTGCCCCATAGCAGAGCCCGTTCATCTGTGCAGCTCCTGTCAAAGCATCCGCAGAGATGGAGAGGGGCACACGTTGGGACGCAGAGTTCTGGCTCCTGACAGCATGTGTCTGCCTGACACAGACAGAGCTAGCAAACAGCTAAGTGACACTCCTCCACGTTCCCCATTCCGCCCAGCCCACCCCC
>ML685794.1:6514095-6534943 GCA_007922175.1 Pelusios castaneus
GGAAGCCCTGCAGCTGGGCTAGGGGGCTGGCTGTGGGACAGGTGCCCACCATGCACTGCTCTTCTTTCGCAAAGGAGCATTCACATAGTGAATGCTCCTTTGCGAAAGAAACAGCACGTGTGTACACAAGAAAGCGCTATATTTATAGCACTTTCCTTGTCCCGCAATAACTTTTTGCGGGACAAGTGTTCTCGTGTGTACATGAGCCTGCTACTCCTGGCTGCACGTGTAACCTTTGGATTACACACGGCTATTTTTAGCATGCTAACTTGAGCAGAGCTGGTGCTCGACTGCCTGAGCTGGGACGTCTCCTCCTGCTGCAGTGCAGACCTACCTGAAGTTGTGATTGAACCTTAAGACAGTGGTTTTCAAACTATGGCTTGGGATCCAGGACTGGGTCGCAGACTCTCCGATACTGGGTGCAGCGCCCCCTTCTGCTGCCGTTGCAAGACTGGAATGCATTGCTCAAAAATGTAATTGTTGGTTCATGGGCATAAATGATTTTTTTCAATTGGGTCCCAAGAAAAAAAGTTTGAAAGCCACTTCCTTAGGAGAGTGGATTTGGGGGACACGGCTCTCACTCACTGTGGTATGACATGGAGACTCGGTGTAGGAAGAAGGGGTTGATTTGCCTTTCAACAGCTTTAAATCTCCAATTGGGCAACACAGAGCTGAGAACAGGTTGAACTTACTGTCTTCCTTATTTCAGCAGAGCAGGCCGTGGCTTTCTGAAGAAGGGTGGGGTGGATGAGTAATGCCAGGACGGAGAGGGGACCCAGGATGGGAACACCACAGGGGGCACTGCAAGCCAGGACTCAGGCATGGGAGGTGCCTGGCAGAGCTGTCTCAAGGGAGGGGTGGAGCCCAGGGCCAATCAGCCTGATGGGGCTCCTGCCCCACCCCTCCTCCTGTGTGGGGCAGGCCAGCCCAGAGGCCAGGATCTGTGCTTCCTCCCCTTGCCACTGAAGGAACCGGGGAGCAGTGCGGCAGTGGGAACCGCGGGGGACTGGGACAGTTGCCCCCACTTGCACCACCCCACCCCCAAGGACAGCCCTGGTGCCTGTTACTGATAAGTGTAGCTGTGCTGCAGGCCAGGAGTGAGGTGTGTTCTCAGCGCTGTGCACAGGGATCATTCCTAGTGACACATACTAAACTGGCTCTCATCAATACTTTTAATCCACCCATTTCAAGATCTGCAACAATTCACCAGTTCGCTCCTGTCCTGGCATCTTCTCCACATCCCCTTGAAATCTGGAAAGTTTGCATCTGGCTCTGAATATGGTGGCCCAGCCCCATTTCTGCTTTATGCTAAGGGCCCGTGCCATTAGAATGGTGTGTCTGGTGAATCCTGGCTTCCCACTTCATGTCCTGGTGTGCACATTGCATCTCCCCACCTTCCATTCCTTCCATTGACAACTCACAGGCCAGGGCTATGCTGGGCAATGTGCACCTGGGTGTGTCATGGCTGTTATGATGTCCGCGGTGGTATCCTCCAGCAGCAGTGAAGATGTTAAAGGGTTGTGCCTCAGCAATGAAGAGGAGGAAGTGGTTGAATTACCATTGAATCTCCAAAGCCTTTCAGGCTTATTCATCTTCCCTTTCCTAATGCAGAAAATAAAGGGGTGTCTTTGCAGAGAGAGGCCTTTGAGAAGAGGGAAGTGGCAAGTGCAAAGGAGAGATGGATGTAGGGGATGGGAAGGCGAGCAGATGGGGGAGTGATTTATAGGGCAGGGAGGAGTGTGCTAGGTGTTTATGCGGTGCACTGTGAACAGGAGCCCTGTTAGCAGCAGGAACAGAGCCTGGGGCAGAGCCAGCTTCTCAGGCTGGATCAGTGACAAAAAGCAAAGAAAGCCCTACTTGTGCTGAAAAAAAAAGTTACAAAAATCCCTGTCTGTGAGGTATGAAAATTTAATCAACACCCAGAGCTCTTAGCAATTCTGGAGCAAGCACAAATCTTATTACCTATGCAGCTATTTCTGTCAGATCTCAGCCCTCTCAGCGGAGCTGCTGCCCAGAATGTGTGAGGATCTGGCTGCTGGTTCTGTACCAGCAACAGCAGCAAGAGAGAAAACAGTGTGGTGTGCGAACAAGTGAGTGTAATATATACAGGCACACGCGCATACAGAGAGACTGTGCTGGTGTGGCCTGGTAGGACGGGTTTATTGACATGGGCTTGGGCTGGCTGTATTGTCTGCAAGTGGCCAAGCAAAGTGGGTTATGCAAATTAAGCAAGTGCTAATACAGCCTTTATATCACACACAGTCATCACACGTGCTGTGTCTTCCCCTCTATGGACGGGAATAATGGTGTTTATTAGTGCAAGAGGCCAGTGGGCTCCAGATTAAGGTTTTTACAGAATCCTTATAGCATTTCAAGTCTGTTGGCTTCAAAACCAGGATCTTACCATCTCTGGTGGTTAAATCCTAGCCTGACAAATTGCAATCAGACATTTCTGCATGCATACCTTGCCAGTGTGGCATGGATTTTGTCCAAATTTGACTTGTTTTGCAGATCTCATTGGGAGCTAAGAAGTGAAGGAAATGGGAAGGAACTCGACCCAATAGTTGTAAAAGTGGGAATATTGTGGTGTTTTCCACTTACATGCCTTCAGTTTAGGCTTCTCTGCTTGATCTACAGGTCGGCATCCTGATGTGTACTTGTGCAGCAGGTTTTACCATGAAGCTTACTTCTCATTCTAAAGTGGCTGCAAACATATGAAGTGCTTTAACTTAAATTTGCAAGACTTTATCAAACTCCACTTGAAAATTTAAAATCTCCATAACCTCTAAAATCTCAAAAGCGGACTTCTGAAAACTGGGCCATTCTGATGATCTCACTGAGCATAATCTCATTTTAAGCATGTTGAAAGTAAACCAGAAACCTTCCAGAAATATTCCTGAACTTTGCAGAAACTTGCATTGGACCCTCATCTATAGAATGCTTTGAACCGGAACCTGGGTCCGGACGTCCCTGAGCTTTTATGCTCAGGCCCATATCTAGTGAGTCATGTGTGGCTAAAACTCTGCTTGAAAATGGTTTCGAACATGGGGACAGGGTCTGTTTGCTAGGCTGGTGGACGGCAGTAGAGATTGTTGTAAACAGGGGCTGTCACACAATGTCGTGCTGCATGACAGGATAATCTAGGCAAAGTACATATATCTTTTGCTGATTGCCCTCTCTTTCCTTTGGAACCATCCTGGTCCTTCTTGTGAATCCATGTTTAGGTTGGTTGAGGAGTCTTTCACATTTTTGCTCTCAGACAGCACAGGATTGTCCCAGTAGTTATGTGTAATCAGTGGATCAGATCCATCCCTGCTGTTTTCCACTGCAGTCAATACAGTTAGGAAAGGAATGAACAGGGCTCAGTGTTGCTCATATTGCCCTACCCAGCAGTTCCACGGGTTGACAAGTGAAGGAGGAAATGTGTGGTTACTTAGTGTAAATGAGGAAAAATGTATTTTTCTTCTTGGCTCATTTGTTTTGCTGAGCACTCAAGGAAGTCGGAGTCGTGTGCTGTGCACCAAATGCTCCTGCTTTTTGCTGAAATGACACAGCAAGAAACACATGGCGTCTGCTGCATCGGTATATTTAAAGATCTGTTCTGCCCTTACTCTTTATAATGATCTACCCCTGGGGAAGGCTCTCTCCTAGACTCTGTACTTGAAAAACCTGTATAAGAGTTGGTGTTTTAAAAGGGAGAAAAGCCCAAGGAACTTTGGGTTGGCACAGCAGCGTCTCTGGGAGCAGAATTAGCAGGTCTCAGGTCATTCTGGAATCTGTGGAGTTATATACTTCATTAGCTAATTCCATGTTGTGGTTGGAATATGTCGTTGAGGATTCACAAAGTTGCTTTATAGATTTCCCTATAATAATTACAGAAGGTCTAGAGATTGCGACCAAGAATCATCTATTTATTGTGTTAGGTGCTGGGCACAGACTTGGTAAGACAAGGTCTCTGCTCTGAAGAGCTCACAATCTGCGTAGGCAAGACACAAAAGATGTAAGAGAGGAAATATTATCTCAGTTTTACAGGTGAGGAACTGAGAGATTAATGCCCCAATTTAGGAAAGCATCTCCACTGAGGACCACACTTCATTGCTTTCCTGGATCAGGGCCCAAGTGGCTTGCCCAAGATTATATAGCAAGTCCAAGGTGGAACAGAGGACTGAACCCACATCTCTGGAGTCCTTGGACAGAGCTATAAGTGCAAAACCAACTTTCCTTCCAGTCCCAAGGATTTAACTTCTGCTCCCTGGATACACAGTTGATTGACTAACATGGACAAATCACTCCCTGACCTTAATTTTAAAGCAAAGCTATCAGGAAGGGCTCTGAATGTACCAAACTTTTTAGTTGACCTCATTTTAAAGAAATAGGCCTGACCCAACACGTCTTGGATGTTCAGAACATTAACCTTCAAAATGTTCTGTCTGAATGGATCAAGCTCCAGCTCCATCAGAGACTAAATTCCGATCTTTGAACCCACATGACAGCAGCAATCCCCTGGGACAATGGGAGCAGGAATGGAAGCAAGGGCCCAGCTGCATGTGGAAGCAGCTAGGTATGGGGGGCACTCTATTCTGGAGTCTCAAGCCCAAATGGTAGGGAAGGGTTTGGCTAAGAATTGCCAAATTTTAGATGAACAGCAGAGCCTTATCTTGGTGAAGTTCACTCACCCCCTACTGAGAATTCCCAGAAAAGTACCCCTCCAGTTCCCCTTCTTATCCCCACCTTGTGCCAACTTGCCCACCTGCTAGGAAAGACTGGGTATGTCTCTCTTCAGAGCCAGCCCCCACCATGACAGAATCAATGAGGGATCACAAGAAGGCTAGGCAAGGGTCTTCCTCCGGTGCTGGAGCTGAGATGGCTGCCTCCACAGCACTTCTAGAGTGGAACTGACAGAGTAACCTGATGTTTTAAACTCAGAGACCCTGGAAAATTGGAGGAATCTGCATTTACCTACAATGGACAACTGTGAGCTCAAAGGAGAAAGCAGAAACTCATCAGCTGAACACAGCATCGCTGGCTCTGGTTGGACCCTGACTCTTGAATCCTCAAAGTACTGTGTGCATTGTCTCAGTCATGTGAAACCCATAATTGACCATCATGCCACTGCTATGTTCTCCTATCTCTGTGGTGCTCTGTAGAGCAGCAGTCCAGCCCCTAACAGCCAGCAGCCCTTGTTCTGCAAAGGAAATTTACCAATTTCCTTGTTAAGCTAATTTAGCAAAGAAAAGCATTTTCATTCAAACCATGTACAGTAACTGATGGATGCCAGGCACCAGCAGCCAGGAATAAAGCCTGGTCCTGCATACAGGAGATCAAATTACAGCTATTAAAGTGAAGAAATAAAGCTGTTTCCTCATAGGCAGCTCTGCGGTGTGTGGCAGGGTCTTTGAGGGGGTGAGGGCGTCGGGCATTCCAGGGACGCTTGTCATTCTTCACTGTAATATACAGGTCAGGATGGTTTTGGTTTTTCCTACTTGGCCCCATTTTTGTGTGTGTGCATGTGAGGATCCTTCCATGTGTCTGTCTGTCCGTTCCCCTATATCAGATCTATCGTCCGTGGTTATGTGGTGCATGTCAGGACAGCTGAGAGAGGAAGGTCTGAGGATGGGGTTGTAGAGAGGGATCCAAGTCACAGAGTTCAACTCCCAATCCCAATACCTCCAAACTTCGGAATAGTTTTGCCCAATATTGAGAAAGCCTGGGTTGCAAAGTTGGGTGCTGGTGGTTTCATACCCAGTGTTCCAGTTTCGGCTAACCTCCAGAAAATACCCTTCTTCTAAACTAGATATCGGTATAAAACCTGCTGTAACTTTGAGGCAGACAGAGTCATGCAGGTGTTGGACAAGAGAGCGCTGGAAACGTCTGCCCGTCTCTTTTCCTGAAAAGCCCCTTCAAATGGAAAAGGTGAAAGACTGTGGAACTCTTTCCTAGGGATTTTGACCTTCGTGAGCATTCTTAGTTTAAAAAATTTCTTTCGTTACTTTTGCTTTATATGAAACTAATATCACTCTCGTTGTGAAATTATATGGGAGACTCACAGTTCTCAACCACTTCCACCTCACTTGGCCCTCAAGCAGTGCAGGTATCTGGCATGTCAACCTGCCACCTATCTTACTTCTGAACTGGGATGAGAGTCTCTCATATCTGTATGATGCCATTGTGTCCTGGAGAAATCCTTCTTCTCTTTCCTGGGCAAGATTTTGAAGTGTCCCAACTCGAGATGATCCCCAAGGAATCCTTCTCAGGTCTCTCACAAGGCTTCTCAGGTCTCTCTGGAATGAGATGCTTTTGAAATGCCAGCTTACTCCTGGGCAGATCTCCAGCAAAACTGGATGTAGTAATTAAAGAGGTTAGTTATTTTAATACTGAGCCTTAGCATATTACTTAAAGCAGTGGTTCTCAATCAGAGGTACATGTATCCGTGGAGGTACACAGAGGGCTTCCAGAGGGTACATCAACTCATCTAGCTATCTGCCTAGTTTTACAACAGGCTACAAAAAAGCACTAGAAAAGTCAGTATAAACTAAGTTTCATGTAGCCAATGGCTTGTTTGTACTGCTCTGCATACTATACACTGAAATGTAAGTACAATATTTATATTACAATCCATCTATTTTATAGTTCTATGGTAAAAATGAGACAGTAAGCTATTTTTCAGTAATAGTGTGCTATGACACTTTTGTATTTTTAGGTCTGAATTTGTAAGGAAGTAGTACTTAAGTGAGGTGAAATTTGGGGATGCACAAGACAAAATCAGACTCCTGAAAGTGGTTCAGCGGTCTGGAAAGCTTGACAGCTACTGACTCAGAGGCTCCTCACATCCTGGGACATCACAAATGCTACTCCTGGTGAATAGCTATTTGTGGCAGGAACTGTGTCTCTGGCTGGAGTATTCATGTGGACACGTGGCAGCGTTATTGCCAATAGGGGGGCATTAATAATGGGTCTTTGTGTGGGTGATTGGAGGTTGAGTGAAAATTCCTTGAGGTCTTGCCAGAGGCACGCAGTTAATACAGGATGTCCAGCAGGCATGAATCCCTCAGCTCACTCAGGCCTTTTCTTTGCTGAAAGGTGTGGATTTGCAATTCTAGACTGAGTTTGTGTCTACGTCACTTTGACCAGAATAGCACAGGCCATTCCATGGATAGGCCATGGCAGGCTGTTGACAGTAATGACTGTCTATTATACCACACAGTCTATCTGCAGCAGCAGTCAGTGGCTATCTGCTAGTGTAGATGACCTTTGGCCAGAGAGTCTATTGAATACAGGGAGCAGAGAGTCTTTTGCTGCTTTTGAGGGGATAGGTGGCTACTTTTCTGGCCAGAAGGTTTAGATTGTGGACACCATGAGGCAGGACACTCTCTCTGCATAGGCTCAGTGGAGTCTTGATCCCTGACTGGGGTCTCTAGGAGCTACCACAATATAAGAAGTAGCTAAGAAAAGGAACAGAGGCTAGCCTCTAAAATAGCACATATGTGTTTATTTTTAGGTAGAAAAGGGTCCCCTCCCCCATGGCAGATCCATCCTAAGCTTTCCCATGTGAACATAGACTAAGGGAGGATACACGTAGGTTGCAAAATTGTACTTGCTTTCCACTTCATATATTGATTTCTTTATATTTTTAAAAGCCCAAGTGAGGGCTTATTTTATGCTCTCGGTGCCTATTAGTTTGTTCCAAATGCAGTCTCAGTAAAAGGGTTCCAGCAGCGACCCCACCAACTATCACAGTAGGCGCAGTTCATAGAGCTGTAAGGGTTGGTGTAAATAAATCCTTTAGACCAGTGGTTCTCAGTCAGGGTTACATGTATGTCTGGGGGAACACAGGGCTTTTCTAGACATTTGCCTAGCTTTACAACAGGCTGCATAAAAAGCACTAGCTAAGTTGGAACAAGCTAAAATTTCATACAGGTGATGAGTTGTTTACACTGCCCTACACACTGTACGCTGAAAAGTAAGTCCAATATTTACACTCCAGTTGATTGATTTTATAATTCTCTGGTAAAAATGAGACAATGATTTTGTAAGCAAGTAGTTTGTAAGTGAGGTGATACTTGGGGTGCTCAAGGCAAATCACAGCCCTGAAAGGGGTACAATAGTTTGTGAAGCTTGAGAGCCACGAGACATCAACCTTCCAGAAGTGATTTCCTGCCCTAAAAACCGTATTAAAGAAAGTGGACCTGCAGAAAACTCCGAAAGCAACAGACTTAGGCAATTTCAGCTCAGAGGGTGACCGCACTCTAAAGGCCTTTGTGGAGGAGACCTTGCGAGGAGTCCCCTTTCCATGGCAGTGTGGGGAATTCTGCTCAAGCACTGTCGCACAGCTCAGCCGTGTTAGCATGACAGGATGGGGTAGTCGGTCCATATCTCGGTCAGTAGCTAACAGCCAGCGGCCAAGATTCAGGGCACAGACCCAGCAGGTGCTCTGTGCCCTGCCAGCACCCAGGCTCCCCTGTGCCCAGCACGCCAGGCTCCCTCGCATCCCAAGATCTGTGCCACGACACTGAGCCCAGCCAGTGGCTAGCTCCTCCTGCCCCCCCAATCCTCTATCCTCTGACCATACTTACTATGGCTGCAGAGGCATTAATCCCACAGTCCCTGGTCAGATCCTGAACTGTTCCCTGGCCAGGCGAGGGCCACACCAGTGTTTTAAATTTCCTGCCCCCTGGGCCACATACCCAGGCATGCTGCAGCAGGGCAGGAGATTTAAAAATCTGCCCTAGCTCCCACAGCCTGTGGCCACTGATTGGCTCAGAGCACTCCCTAATATATTCAGTGCATGGGCCCGATTGTCCCATGCCAAGCGACGCCCTGTGGTGCAGACTACCATGCTAAGTGTATGAACCCCAAAATCCAGTGAAAAGACAGAGTAAAACTTGGAGCTGGGGGGGTGGGAGAAAAATGCTGACAAAAATGGAACACCAGAGTGAGGGCTGATCCTGACTGGTGCTGAGCATTCCCAGCTTGCCAGGAGAATTTCAAGGGATCAACCCCAGGCAGGATCAAGCCGGTGTCACATATATAGGTGGGCCCAGGCAATGTTCTGTGCCAGCCTGACCTTCTCTTCTGCAAGAAAACACATTGATTGTTCTTCCCTTTTTAACAGGCACTTTTAAAAATTAAATTTACAGGGGGAAAGGGATTAAAACCCCAGACTACCATATTCAGCGAGCCAGCCCCATAAAGTTTGTCCCCAAGGGCTGTCTTAGTGATTCTGGGGCCCCAGGCAAAAGTCAAGGACGGGGCTCTCCCACGCCACATGGGGGGCCCCATCCTTGATTTTTGCCCCCCCCCACCGTGGTTCCACCAACCCCCCCATCCTCTCCAAGGGGTTCTGGTCCCTGCTGGACCCCCGCCAGGCTTCTTGCCCTCCCCGTCGCAGGCCTTTGCCATCCCCTGACCGCTGCCACACCTGCTATCGGGCTCTCTGGTCCACCAAACCTCCACCACCGGGCTCCCCGCCCCCCCCCCGGGGGCCGCCCCCGCCGGGGCCCCCCCCCCCCCCCCCCCCGCCCGAATGCCCACCCGACTCTCTGTCCCCCACCCCTGTACCGAATGCCTGCCTAGCTCCCTGTCCCCGAAGAACCTCCTTAACCCCCTCCTCCCCCAACTACCTACCAGCTGCTGCCTTTGGTTCTGTTGCTCTGGCTCCTGCCGTTGTAGAATGTGCGCCAGCAGGTAGGAAATTTAAAACGGCGGTGACAGAGGGACAGGGGCCCCTACCGCAGCGGGGCCCGGGGCAGTTGCCTGCACTGCCCCCCTGCTAAGACCGCCTGTGTTTGTCCCTCCTCCCTCCAGCCTTCCTTCAGCTATCACAGGCTGCTAGGCCTACCGCAAGCTCTTACTTCAAACTGCTGTTTTTGCAAATGAAGCCTTGATGTGCAAGGATTATATCGTAGCTCGATTGCAGATCCTTTGGACGCAGTAGATACCAACAGGGGAACACAGCACATGTCAAAATATTGCAAACACAATAGGTCAAGTGACTAGGGTATGACGGGCCTGATTCCTGTTGTGCTGGGCTTCAGTTGGGCTGTGCGTTTGTAATAGGTGTGCCGTCTGTCGTCCTTTATTATCCTAGACAGCTGTGCTTTTGTGGCACTTCTCTCTGCTGCAGGGGCCAGAGAAGGAGCTCTCCATTCTGGGCTCAGTCCTCCGAAGCTCTGAGTAATCTAGCCATGAACACTGTTCTCCAAAACGCTGAAGCTGCTGCATAAGTTTAAGGACCTGAGTAACCCCATTAACTTCTGCTGGAGCCTCTACTTAACGTGCTTCAGTGGGGGTTGCTCAGAGCCATGCGGGATGGAAGCCAGGGTTCAAAGTGGGCGTTAAACCTTAGTGTTAGGGAATCTCCCTGACTTGGCCCTTGGAAGGGGAGGGATCCTACCCTGGGACAAAAATCTATGCGGTTACTCCAGGAGGCTGTGTGAGCTAATGAGTATGTCCCGACAGAGGGTTGGCTGAGCCAGGGAGGGGCTGGTGAAGTGAGAGCACAAATCCACCCCCACATCAGAGCTGCTCCTCTGTGTCCCCCTCATAGCCTGTAATGTATTTATCCCCCCTCCACCCCTGTGAGGAAGGACAGGGCTTTTTTCCTGTTCCAGAGGGGGAACGGAGACCGGAGAGACTGTCTGGCTTGCCCAAGGTCACCCAGGAAGCCTGCCCTGCTCGGTGGCCTTGGGATGAGTCCTTGATCCTATGAGTCCTTGTTCCTAGGTCTCAGTTTCCCCCATTGTGTATAAAGCCAGTAATCCCAAGCCACCTGTGTACATCACTTTGAATTCTACAGAGGAAAATGTGTTTTCTGGGTATTGTTATTAAGTGATTATTCTGGTGAAAACGCTTGTAATCTTCTGCCAAACGCCTCTCTGAAAGGTGGTGAAAACATCGCAGGGTGCTGACTTCCCTGGGAAGCCTTGCTCCGATTCAGCTCCTGGTTTGGTTGATTGAGCCTCTCTAAATCTCTCTGTTGGTGCCTTGATTTCATTTCCATCTAGAGAGGGCTGCGCTCACAGTGCGAATGTTCAGCATGTGGCTTCGAAGCCTCTTTTCAGCAATGACAATTCTCCCGAGTCACTGGGAGCAGGATGTGTTGCACTGTTGAGCTGAACAGCTATTTTTATTTCCCCAGGGGATTAAACAAATGTCTTTTACTCAAGCGTGGGCTGCGCACAAGTGCAGCGTGCAACTGCCGTACACAATGTCCGGCTCACCAATCAAAATCTTTCACTTACTGTCTCAACATGCTTCTCATTCCTCTGCTCTGCCTTGACCCACTTTACAACCCCGTCCACCTCCCGATTCTGTCTGCCCAACACACTGTATGTAACTTGTTCTAAGCAATCACAGGGGGAAAGGATGGTGCAAGTCATGGGGAGAGGTCTATCTAAAGCTCCCTTGTCTAGGTAGTTTTAATTCACTCTCCACACCAGCTGCAGGACACATGTAAATCCCACAAGCTATCTATCACGTTCCCTGCGTAATGCTGTGCAGTTGGGAACATTTGCTTGCTGCCTTTGCCAGCTGCAGGGAGCTGTTGGGAGGAAGTATCCTGTGTGACAGTGCAGAGCTCACCTTTTGTGCTGATGGTGCTGAGTCGCACAGCCAGGCTGGTGAGGAGGGCGACAGGAGTTCACACCTGTGGCCAGCTGCAGAGAGAGCCCTGATTCATTGCCCAAAGTTTGACACTGATGGCTCCTGCCACACCTCTCCCTCTTGGGATGCTTAAGCCCCAGGACAGTCAGGCAGCATTAGCACAGCTGGAAATCTTTTGGACACCCACTCCCTCCGGAGCCACAGGCTGCCAATGTCTCACTGCATCTGACCAAGCTTTGGAAGATGATGTCTTTGGGCCCTCTCTCTGTCAGTTTCCCTTTCTGTACAACAGGCACAGTACTCTACAAAGCAGGGCCCTGATGAGTGCTCATAAAGCATTTGGAGATTCCCTAATGGGAGGAGGCGGGGGGGAAAAGGCCGGCAGCATCAATCCTGAACCGTAGTTCTCAGTGACTTCCTTGCCAGCTTCACTTTCCATGACAGAAGGAAGCTTGTTTTGTTTGTCTCCAAGGTACTGCGTTTCTTGTCCTCCCTTCCACCACCCGACTCTCCATCCCTTCGGAGTGTCGGGCAAACAAGGTCTCTCTCCAGCTGCTGACACCCATGGCGATCTTTCATCTCAGCTCTTGCTTTGAGGAGCTCTTCAAACACAGCTGCAGGTGCTGCCGGCAGTGTGGTGGGAGTGTCCTGGCAAGTCCATGAGAGACTGGCATGTGGGTGAGCAGCAGAAGGGCTCAGTGGCCTGGCTAATTAGTAATGGAGCCCTGGCACTTTTTGGGAGAGGTCAGGCTAGAGGACTGGATGCATTGAGTGATTGGGAATAGAAGAGAACTTCTGACCTGTAGATCAGTGGTGGGAGTCTGCCCTAGATCAGTAGTGACTGAAAAATTCTGCCTAACTGCTACTGAGTCGATTTGTTTCCTGCTCAACGGGTGTCTATCGCTTTGCACACATGCACACTCCCACTGGCATTGCCATGCAGAAGGCCTGGAGATGCCCCATGCTTAGAACAGTGCCCTGCACATCAGATTCACAGCACCATGCCTGAATAGAGTGGGGATGGCTGTGGCTGCTGTCCACCCTGTGCCTCTTTTGTAGATAAAGAGAGGATTACAGAGTCCAGGGCTGTAAATTCAGCACTGCATCCTTCCCTCGGCAATCAGTTCTCATAAAAGCATTAAGGATATACAACTCCCCCGGTCCCTTTGGCTGTGATCTGAAACCCAGGTCTTCTTGGCAACTTTGTCATGGTATATTTTACCTGGTGTCAGAGTCCCCAGCACAGTCTAGGCCATGTGCAGGATTATCTAGGTCTTAGGTGTGCCTAGCGGCCCTGCTTGAGATCAGGGCCATGAGAGCAAGTTACTATATGAACACAGAGCAAGAGTCAGACCTTGCCCCAAAGAGCTGGGCCTGGGGCTGGCTGAGGTGGCCCAGACGAGGAGGGCCCAGATAGGGATCCAACCTCTCTCGTATTTAGCAGACCCCAGCCTCTTTAACTTCCCAGAGCTTTGTTTCTATCATCATCATGGTTCCTGGGGTGCCGATTCAGCACCCGTTTCTGCTCCCAGATACTGCCTCTCATTATAGACTCATAGACTTTAGGGCCAGAGGGACCATCATGATCCTCTAGTCTAGTCTAGGGCGGGCCACAAACTTCATCCACCCACCCACTCCAGCTGCAACAAACCCCTAACCTCTGGTTGAATTACTGAAGTTCTCGGTTTAAAGACTTCAGGTTACAGAGAATACACCATTTACACTAGTTCAAACCAGCAAGTGACCTGTGCCCCGTGCTGCAAAGGATGGCAAAACCCGCCCCCAGGGACTCTGCTGATCTGACCTGGGAGAAGATTCCTTCCCGACCCCAAATATGGCGCTCAGCAGCTGCTAGACCCTGAGCATGTGCACCAGGCATCTGGGAAAGAATTTGCTGAAGTAACTCAGGGCCCTCCCCGGCAAGCTCCAATTAGGCAGCAGCTGTTGGGCTCAGCTCAGTGCTCCATAGCGTCCAGGGCAGCCAAGCTTTGGGAGGACCTCACACTGATCACACTCAGGACATTTGTGAAGGGGGAGCTTTGACAACGGGGAGGCCAGCTGGACGTCAGGCTGCTTGTTAACCCTGGCGGGGATGGCATTGGAATCAGGCCATCAGGAGGAATCCTGGCGCTAGTCAGCAGGGGCAGGGAAGGGCTGACTTGGCAGAGCCATCTTTCCAAGCCCTGCGAGCGGCAGAGGGTACCGGGATGTCCTGGAAAGGGAGGGTGTCAAGGAAACAGGGAGAGCTCTCAGGTGTCAGAAGGACTGGCCCTCGGGCAACAACTGGAGAGGGATTGAACCTTGCACCCAGGCCCAGCCTGGCTAAGAGCAGATGCCTTTGGAAAGATGGGAGCTTTGCTTCCAGTTTTATGGTGCTTTACGAATTGGGCTTCTCCTGTCACCTGGCTTTGACTTTGCATCTTCTCCAAGGGCGTGGGAAAGGCAGGAGCCGCCCCCTGCAGCCTCGCCAGCACACGCGCTGCCTGTGACGTGTGAAGAGACATGGGTTCTAATCCTCCCTTCACCGCCTCCTCCTCATCCATCCTCCCCTCCGGAGTTTAATGTGATAATTGCCATGTGTGACTGTTTACTTTGAGAGGAGGTGGTACCGCCCCCAGCCGGGCAGGTTTGTCAAAGAAAACATTGCCACTGCGTCACGGCTGAAATTGCTGGTAATTGAGACCATTTTCCTAGCGCAGGTGCTCTGCCGCCCCCAAGCTGCTTTCACCGTTTGTTATGATCCCCTCTCGTTTGTGTGTCACTTTCAGTAATTAGAGTCTGCAGGTGAGGAAAACAAGGCAGGGACAGCAAGGGAGAGACACAGAGCCTGGGAGGACCAGCTGGCAGGTCTTAGAGCTGTGACGTAGAGTGGAGCTGTCTTGGGAGGGATTGGGGAAAGGACCACCTGCCTCTGTGGCTTGCAGAAGAGCCCCTGTTTGATTCGGGCATGTTTTACACCACTTAGCACCAGAGTAAAAGGCTCTGCCAAGTGTGGGGCACTGGAGGATCAGGCCTCGGTTTCCTAGCAGGGAGGGCTCCTGGACAGTTTCATTTCCAACCCGACTGTCGATGTCCCAGTCTGAATCATGGCTTTGAAGTGCCTCCTGCAGTCAGCCCAGAACAGTCTTTTCAGAAATGTTAGTGCCTTGGCATCACCCTTGCTAAAAGCCGTCGGGAGCAAGGCAGGGATGTGGGGCACAGAAAGTGATGAGCATGTCACAGCTCACAGATTTCAGCTAGCAACTTCTAGTCTTGCGTTAAAAGGGGGTGTCCTTCCTCTTGCGGATTTTTTTTTCCCACCCTTCCAATCTTTGGAGACTACTGCTCTTTGTGAAGAGACTCGCGTCAGTTCCAACGGTGGCCGATCTCGAGATGCAATGCCGATGACTCAGATGAAGATGAGGGCTTAATTAGCGTTAGAAAAAAAGAATCTTTCATTCCAACAAGATTGATGCCGCCACCCCCAGACAGTCACGTTCTGCCGCATCATGGTGCGGGCCGGTGTCATGCGCAGATTACTTGACAAGAGGACGAATGGGGACTGGGAAGCGACAGGGAGGTGGAGAGGGCACAGTGCTTTATTAAAAGGCTCTGTGAATAATTGTATTGAGATGTTACTGAGCGGTGTTCACTAGAAGCCTTTTAAGCTGATATGGTTTGGCCTGCGGTTAGTGCTCTCCTGGGCACTGGCGTCTTCTCTTTTTGTTCCTCTGAGTCTCTGTGGTGATGCAGTAATGCAGTAGGCCTGATTCGCTGGTAATGATGACATGATCAGACTAGATGTATGCTTGGAATAACCTGACCTGGAAGGATAAACGCTGGCAGCCTCTCCCTGAGATGCATATAACCCTTCCCTCTTAACCCAGGCCACGCTCCACAGATGCAAATGCTGGGTTTTTATTTCATAGCATGGTGCTGGTGAGACATGGGGGAGCCCAAATGGAGGCAGTGCGTAGAAAGACGGTCACTTTCTGCTCTGTGCGTGGCCCCAGAGTGAAGAACGGGTCCCAGCTGCCATGTTTGGATTGGGATGTAAACTTCTCCAGAGTCTAAGGGCATTTGGATCTGGGATTTTGCTTTGGGCTTATCTCTACTTGATTGCAACGTGAAACATGATCTCTGGCCCTCTGCTGGCTGGTAGCGCCCTGCTGCTTCTTCTAGTGGGAGGCCACTGCAGTTATAGGTGTAGATACCGCAGGGGGAGAAAGGTGGAAATGGGTTCTCATTCACCCACCTGTCAGGCCACCAACCATTTCTTTTTTAGCACAGCTGTGGTGGACTGGACAGAAGGTGACAGAGGGGACTTAGCACCAACTCTTACATTGCATTTGGTGATGTATTGCTAGAATCCAGGCTCTGTGAGGAGGAAGAGTTTTTATTCCAGCGTGGAGATGTCATGATGGGACTGGTGACGGAGGCACATTTCAGCCTGGTTTGATCTGGCTGTACCAAGCAAGGAGTCATGTTTAACCAAGAATATGCTACTGTCGTGTGGGGAAAGATAGGCTCCCCTGAGGGGCCCGGCCTAGGCAGACACTGCCAGTTGTCAGAGTCTCTGCCGCTGTTCAGTTGGGCGAGGGATTTCTGAGGGGTTCTAGGCGGGGAAATGGCTTCACAATCTAGACTCTTCTTGTGTAAAAAGAGCTGGCGGGCTTGGGTCCTAAGTATTCACCTGCTTCGCCAATCCTCTGAGTGCAGGCACCATTGTTGGTCAGTCCCTGTGTGGACAGGCTCATCCCTGAAATAACAGGCTGATGATTGAGGTATATAATCAGAAACAACAGGGGCCCCAGGGCTGGAAGAGCAGAGGGTGCTGACGGTCACAACGGAGATGCATTTATGCCACTGTTTTTAGCGGGCGGGCACTAAAATAGCAAGGAAATGTTGCAAGTCGACCCTGAGGAGCCCAGCACTGGAACAGCATATGATGCTTTGAGGGTCAGGTTGGCAGAGTTGTGTGCGTGAGGTTTACACAGCTCTTATCTGCTCCCTGCCTGGCCTGAGCCAGCATTATCAGCTGCGCATCCAGAAGAGCAATAAATGAGTCAAACTGACACCTTCCTCCCTCCTCACAGACAGTTCTTGTCACTTGATTCATTTTGAGATAGTGGCGAGAGGAACAGTGTGTCTGTGCCTGTCCCCACCTTTGGCACAGGTTCTTGTCCAGAGGAGGCAGAGCTTGTCAGAGGAGTGCTGGATGTCCCAAGACATGATGAGTTTGCTGCTTTCTCCCCACACTGGGGCACAGAGTGCATGACTGCAGGAGAGGTGGGAAGAGATGAAAACATACCAGGCCAGGGGGTGTGTGTGGCCCATTTCAGAGGAGAAGTTGGACAGGGGTTTTACCCATTCTGCCCCTCCGGAGGCAGCATTGACAATGTGGCAGGAGACTGAGAACCTCCCCTAGTGTGCATATAATGGAGCAGATTGCCTCTGCCTTCATCTGTAATGCCTGGTGTGGCCTGCTGAGACAGTGAGTGTCACAGGATCCAGTTCTCTGTCCTTCACTCTAAGGCCTATGCTTGGATGAAGATGAGGCATTTTTTGCATGCTGTGGGGCAAGGCCCCCTAAATTCTCTGGCCCCGCCTCCAGCTCACTGCGTCTGCATCCATCCCCATTACCCTCCCTCCCCACACCAGCTCAGCAGGCAAGGAGCCAGCCCAGCTAAGGAGTCTGCTTTGGGAGATGGCTGGAGGGAACGGGTTGGGGAGACGCGCTGCAGCAGATGCTGATGGCCTGGGAAATTGTACATATTTGCATGTGACACCCCCAGCTCCTGAAATTTGCATAAAGATTCGGCTGGGAGGAAGACTGCCTCCTCCTGCCAGAGCCAAGGTTCTGGCTTTATGCTGTGTAAGAGGGGGCACTGAACCCTCCCTCCAGGTGAGTGTGGCGTGGCAGGAGAAGCTTTGAGCATTGATTGTCCCAGGATCTTGTTGGCCAGTGGCAGCCCAGCCCTGCGCACTGTGTTCTGTGCTGGGCACTCAGCCCATTCCAGGCAGGCCAGTTCTAACATGTACAACTCCCTAGTCTCAGCTTGTGTTCCCTTCCCAGCTCTGAGCCCAGGCACTGCAGTATGTTCTCTGGGGAAATGAGGGCAGTGGAGACAATATAAAGCAGCTTCCCTCCCCAGCCTCTGTTCTCCTTCTCAAGCTTGCTGTGATGCTACTCGGCTGATGCCATGGCTCCCCATACTTCTGTCCCAGCCATCAAGGCAGAGAGGCGAGCAGACCCGTCCAGGCATGGCATGGCTCCTCAGCCCAATCTAGCCAAACACACCTCGCCAAGGTGCCATGAGTGGCTCCTCCCTTGGGGGTCAGATGGTCGGATCAGGGCAGGTCTGAACGTGCTAATAGCTCAGGACAGGAAGATGCTAAGCCAGTTTCTCCCTCTCTGGCTCCTGCTTTCACCTTTAAAGAGCAGTACAAGGGTGCATGTGCTGGTGAGCCACACCAGACGAGGATGGTACAGAAAAGCACAGGCAGGGGGCAAAAGCTCCCATTCAGTGCTGGGTATCAAATGGCAACTTCAGTGAACTACACAAGGGAAAAATAGTCAGTTCTGTGGCATTTGGGCAACATGCAGAATTCTGCAGACGGCTCCGTGGCTGTGGGCTGGGGCAGACAGGGCCCTGGTTGTAGACCATGGTGGATGGAGGAATCTGGGCCCATTGTGGTGGTCACACAGGTTGAATACAGTGTAACACTTTTTTTTTCCCTTTCAGACCAATGATGCCTTAGGAGCCACCTGGAACTGGCTGTACTTCATCCCCCTCATCATCATCGGCTCTTTCTTTGTCCTTAATCTTGTCCTGGGAGTGCTTTCTGGGTAAGCAAGGTGCTTTCCCTTTCTTTTGGGTCTGTTAACTCTGCCGTGCCCTGACATGCCCACTGCTTGCTCTTGGATTAGGACTGTGGTATTTGGGAGTTGGTGCTCAGTCCTCCTTCAACTTTCCCTGCAGTGACTCCTCCTGGGTAAAGGCTTGGCCTGCAAGAGTGTTTCTAGTGGGGTCGCCCACGGGTCTGTTCTGGGTCATGAGCTATTTAACGTTTGTATCAATGACCAGGAACAAAACATAAAATTATCACGGATGAAGTTTGCAGAGGATACAAACACTGGGAGCGTGGTAAATAACGGAGAGGCCAGGTTACTGATACAGAGCAAACTGGATCGTTTGGTAAATTGGTACAAGCAAACAATGTGCCTTTTAATATGGCTAAATGTAAATGTATGCATCTAGGAATGAAGAATGCAGGCCATACTTATAGAATGGGGGGCTCTATCCAGGAAAGCAGGGATTTAGAAAAAGATTTGGAGGTAGTGATGGAGAATCTGCTGAACACGCACTCCCAGTGCGACACTGTGGACAAAAGATCTAAAGTGATCCTGGGATGCATAAACCGGGGAATCTGGAGTAGACATTCTCAAGGAGCTCAAAGAGAATGTTAAGGAGTAACAGTTTGTAAGTATCTGCATGGGGAAGGAATATTTAATAATCGTCTCTTCAATCTAGGAGAGAAAGGTCTCATGCAGTCCAATGGCTGGAATTTGAAGCTAGACAAATGCAGACTGGAAATAAGACACATTTTTCACAGTGGGAGAAATTAATTACTGGGGCAGTTTCCGAAGGGTCGTGGTGCATTCTCCGTCATTGGAAATTGTTAAATCACGATGGGGTGTTTTGCTGAAGGAAACATTCTAGGGATTATTCTGGGAACGTTCTCTGGCCTGTGTTGCCCAGGAGGTCAGACTACACGATCCCAGTGGTCCTGCATCTATGAATAGCTGTGAACTCACTGACAGCC
The DNA here is from genome assembly GCA_007922175.1 of Pelusios castaneus. Taxonomy (NCBI): domain Eukaryota; kingdom Metazoa; phylum Chordata; order Testudines; family Pelomedusidae; genus Pelusios; species Pelusios castaneus. The sequence continues at coordinate 6,533,503 of ML685794.1, forward strand.
ACGTGGCTCCCTGCAGGGTGGCCTAATGGAAAGTGCAGCCATTAGTGGAATAAGGAAGGCTCCCTCAGTGGTGCAGGACCAGCCAGACTACTGTACCTCACTCCTGGTCCCGGCCAACTCTTGGATGTGATTACACTGCTGCTGCTGCTGGCCAGTCCTCTTGCCATGCCATGTGCAGCAGCCTTTTGGTTGGGGAAGAAAGATTTGTGTTATGGGAAAAGTCTTTGGAACATCAAATGCCATTTGCTGTTATTGGCCGTGCACAGTTCCCTTCACATAGCTCAAGTCTCATCAGAAGTTTACTTTTCCAAAGAAGAAAACAGTAGGTTTAGAGTTGATGCGACTCTTTCTCATTGATTAGTACCCAACACAGACTTGCACCCTGCCACCATCTTCTCTACTAATCCTCACTTGCCCTGGGGATGAGGGGGCCACATGTGCGCACAGTAGGCCATTTGCCCTAGCAGGTGGACTACTGGGCACTGTCCCTCCATCCATACCATGCCTCTGGTACGGTGTGGGGAACCTATAGAGTGTGCTGCTGGTTGGTTAACTGTGCAGCATGGCCATGGCTATGAAGTATGTATATGACTATGTCTACAGGTTGACCTAGGGATGCAATTTCTAGCTCGAGAAGACATACTGTGCTCGTTCTCATTGAGCAGAGGTGAGCAGCAGCCCAGGCTAGCCATGCTGAGTGTGTACCATGGGGATCTAGGCAGGTTTGGACTCAGGGCAACTGGCCCATGTTGCCTCTTGCTGCTGCCCGTGCTAGATCTCTGCTTTTAGCCCACTGGTTGATGAGAGCTAGTGTGAGCATGCCTACGCAGGCTGGGAATCACACCCCCAGATCCAAGATGACGATGCCTGGGGGTGAGAGAGTGAGATGAGTGTAGGTGGTGGCTGTGTGTGTTTGCTCGTTGTGTGGGAGTGTAGTGTGGCCAGATACGTTTGCAGGGTGTGGCTGTGCTGTGGGAGAACTGTCTGTGAGTGCAGGCTATGACTGATCTGGCTGTGAGTGGAGGGGGGGGTTGTGGGTCCAGTGTTTTGCTGTGCAATGTGGGTGTGCAGGGTTCAGCTGTGAGTGCAGGGTGTGGCCGTGTTTTGTGTGAGTGCAGGGTGTGGCTGTGCTGTGTGGGAATGCCGGGCGTGACTGTGAGTGTGAGGTGTGTCTGTGCTGTGTGTGAGTGCAGGGTGTGGCTGTGTTTTGTAGGAGTGCAGTATGCGACTGTGAGTGCAGTCTGTGGCTGTACGGTGTGGAGTGCAGTCTGTGTTGTGTGGGAGTGCAGGGTGTGGCTGTGCTGTGTGGGAGTGCAGGGTGTGGCTGTGTTTTGTGGGAGTGCAGGGTGTGACTGAGTGCAGGGTGTGGCTGTGCTGTGTGGGAGTGCAGTCTCTGGCTGTACTGTGTGGGAGTGCAGGGTGTGGCTGTGTTTTGTGGGAG
>ML685794.1:6534953-6565973 GCA_007922175.1 Pelusios castaneus
CGTGTGTGAGTGCAGTCTTTGGCTTTGCTGTGTGTGAGTGCAGGGTGGAGTGTGTGTGGTCAGCACCATTGTAACCATTTAACTTGTTTTGGAGGAGGTGAGAGTTGAATGTAACCCATTATTTTGGGATTGAAGAGTAGCAGAGTTTCTTATCTCCATGGCAATGAACCATGGCTGCACCAGCATGTCCTGAAATCCTGTCAGTGGCTTAGAGCATGAGAGGAACAAGAAGAGAACAATTTTAGCCAAATGATCCTCTCCAGTCCTCCTTTTCCATCATTCTGGAGGTCTGCACCAAAGGGCTGAATTTGGGCCACCCAGGGCGAGGCAGGGAGCAAGGGTCAGAAAACGTATCTCACAAGCTGACTTTCTAGTTGTAAAGTCTGTGCAGCTCTGTGCAGGGGTAGGGGATTCATGGCGCTGGGTGCTGCACTGTATTGGGACCTTGTGCCTTCTGGTAGGAAAGTCTACACCCCTGGGAATGAATGGACGCCGCCTTTTTGGTTTCTGGCATAGTTCAGTGCTTGCGAAGGCCCTTCTCTGTGTTTAGTCTCCTAACACCAGGCAGCTGGAGATGGAATGAGTTACGACAATGACCCCATGGGAGCAGCAGGGCCATTTTGCAACACACATAATGATCATTGTCCTGCCCTATTTCCCGTCAGCGAGACTCCAGGAACTGTTCCGATAATGACTTTGATAGTAAATAGCTGGTTATGGAGGGAGTATGATAGCTGCAATGTCAGAGAAGTGTTCCTCAGGTGTCATCCACTGGCTGATTATGTCAAACTCAGACATTTATTCCTCTTAGATGATAATGTCAGACCATCAGCTTAGCGGTAGTGGGAGCTATGGTATGAGACGTGCTCTTTTTTCGGATGCCCACCTTTCTGAAGTAGGTATATTGACTCTATCATGCAGGTCAGCATTATCCCTAATTAATTTCTCCACAAGTTTTAATGCTCAATGTTACTCTGAGGCCTGCTGAATTGTTGGATTCTACCCCACAGGCAGCTAGAACCCAGCAGTAGATGGAATCCTTCCTGTTGTGAAGCTGGTAAAACACTCTGGCATGTTTCAACTTCCAAACATTTTGCAGATCACCACATGCTCCTTGTAGTTTTTTACACCCTGTTTTTATAGAAATCTAATGTAATAACAAAGAAATAATACACACTCAGTATTAATTTGTAATGTACACATCTTATATGAAATATTTTTTTATTTGAAATTATACATTTCCTTGGTGAGGATATTATTATTTGGCTTTTCCATGGGCCAGCTGTAATAGCCTAGCAGACCACATATTGGGAACTTCTGGCGTATAGTTTCAACTGAATGATACAGAGGGGAGAAATTCTTAAAAGTCTAAATGGTCCATTTTAACTGGAAACTGTTTTGTTTCAAAATGTCATTTTGAAAGGACATTCAAACAGATCATTCGACCCAAACGAAATTTCATCAGTTTTCTGTTTTGGTAAGAAAAACCAAAACGTTCTGTTTCAGTTTGAAGCAAAGCAAATTTATTTATTTATTTTTAATGTCTTGGTTTGGCTACAGCACCAAATCACCAGTTGTTCCCTCAGCTCTAGTTGACATCTGATGTGATCCTGCTTTCTGGCTTGTTCCTGGTAGGTGATCGTTTCTGTGCAGAAAAGTAATTCCTCACACTATGAGGGTCTGTGGGGTGCAAATCTGCTGTCTGTGGTAACAAAGGAGAGGTTCGTTCTCTTTGTCTCCTTCATGGCAGTGATGGAGATTTGTAGGAATGTTAGTCTGAGTTTATCTGTATCAGACTGCATTTTTTCACCTTTGATGTGTAAGCCTTCTTCCCTCTCTTTCTGTGACAGATCATTCAAAAACTGTGGCAATCTGTGTGGGTGGTGGGATGGGTGGGAGTGCTTCATAGCAGTCATCAGAGAATGATTGTATTGTTTCATTGACTCTTCTCTGTGGCCTCTTGGCTGGGTGGAGTTTTCTATAATTAAGTTCTGGAATCTGGCCAATTCCAAGGAACTAGGAGGAGGGGGGAGGACAGACCATAGTGTGGAGTGGGCGGGTTTCTTACTACCTTGAGATAAAGGAGAGTTGTTTTCTCCAAGAGGAAGAAGTGGAATTGGGTGGTTCTTGCATTACTAAAGTTTATGTCCCACATTAGGATTCAGGCCAGTGTGTGTCCAGGTATAAGTGTTGGTTCAGCGTTTGCCTGCAAGAGACATATTGTGGAAGGTTAGGGCAAGAGATGGGAACCAGCCTGTCAGAAGCATAATCCTCTCATGATGAAGTCTTCCAGGACAGACAACAGAGCCATCCTGCCAGGCTTGGGGGTCTTGAGTGACTAGAGTATCTTGGGCTATGTCTACACTGACAAGTTAGTTCGAATTAAGGAGGCTTAATTCATAAGAACATAAGAAAGGCCGTACTGGGTCAGACCAGAGGTCCATCTAGCCCAGTATCTGTCTACCGACAGTGGCCAGTGCCCAGGTGCCCCAGAGGGAGTGAACCTAACAGGCAATGATCAAGTGATCACTCTCCTGCCATCCGTCTCCATCCTCTGATAAACAGAGGCTAGGGACACCATTCTTAACCCCTTTCTGGCTAATAGCCATTTATGGACTTAGCCACCATGAACTTATCCAGTTCCCTTTTAAATATTGTTATAGTCCCAGCCTTCACAACCTCCTCAGGTAAGGAGTTCCACAAGTTGACTGTGCGTTGTGTGAAGAAGAACTTCCTTTTATTTGTTTTGAACCTGCTACCTATCAGTTTCATTTGGTGACCCCTGGTTCTTGTATTATGGGAGTATTTAAACAACTTTTCCTTGTCCACTTTTTCCACATCCGTCATAATTTTATATACTTCTATCATGTCCCCCCTCAGTCTCCTCTTTTCCAAGCTGAAGAGGCCCAGCCTTTTCAATCGTTCCTCATACGAGGCACTGTCCAAACCCCTAATCATTTTAGTTGCCCTTTTCTGAACCTTTTCTAGTGCTAGAATATCTTTTTTGAGATGAGGAGACCACATCTGTACACAGTATTCGAGATGTGGGCGTACCATGGATTTATATAAGGGCAATAATACATTTGCAGTCTTATTTTCTATCCCCTTTTTAATGATCCCTAACATCCTGTTTGCTTTTTTGACCGCCTCCGCACACTGTACGGACATCTTCAGAGAACTATCCACAATGACTCCAAGATCTTTTTCTTGACTCGTTGTAGCCAAATTAGCCCCCATCATATTATAGGTATAGTTGGGGTTATTTTTTCCAATGTGCATTACTTTACACTTATCCACATTAAATTTCATTTGCCATTTGGATGCCCAATCACTTAGTTTTGTGAGATCTTTTTGAAGTTCTTCACAATCTGCTTTGGTCTTGACTATCTTGAGTAGTTTAGTATCGTCTGCAAACTTAGCTACCTCACTATTTACCCCTTTCTCCAGATCATTTATGAATAAATTGAATAGGACTGGTCCTAGGACCGACCCTTGGGGAACACCACTAGCTACCCTTTTCCAATCTGAGAATTTACCATTTACTCCTACCCTTTGTTCCCTGTCTTTTAACCAGTTCTCAATCCATGAAAGGACCTTCCCTTTTATCCCATGACAACTTAACTTACGTAACAGCCTTTGGTGAGGGACCTTGTCAAATGCTTTCTGGAAATCTAAGTACACTATGTCCACTGGATCCCCCCTGTCCACATGTTTGTTAACCCCTTCAAAGAACTCTAATAGATTAGTAAGACACGATTTCCCCTTACAGAAACCATGTTGGCTATTGCTCAACAGTTTATGTTTTTCTATGTGACTGACAATTTTATTCTTAACTATTGTTTCAACTAATTTGCCCGGTACCGACGTTAGACTTACCGGTCTGTAATTGCTGGGATCCCCTCTAGGGCCCTTTTTAAATATTGGCGTTACATTAGCCGACTTCCAGTCTTTGGGTACCGAAGCCATTTTAAGGGACAGGTTACAAATCTTAGTTAACAGTTCCGCGACTTCACATTTGAGTTCTTTCAGAACTCTTGGGTGAATGCCATCTGGTCCCGGTGACTTGTTAATGTTGAGTTTATCAATTAATTCCAAAACTTCCTCTAGTGACACTTCAATCTGTGACAGTTCCTCAGATCTGTCACCTACAAAAGCCGGCTCAGGTTTGGGAATCTCACTAACATCTTCAGCCGTAAAAACCGAAGCAAAGAATCCATTTAGTTTCTCTGCAATGACTCTATCATCTTTAAGCGCTCCTTTTGTATTATCATCATCAAGGGGCCCGACTGGTTGTTTGGCAGGCTTCCTGCTTCTGATATACTTAAAAAACAATTTGTTATTACCTTTGGAGTTTTTGGCTAGCCGTTCTTCAAACTCCTCTTTGGCTCTTCTTATTACACTCTTGCACTTAAGCTGGCACTGTTTGTGCACCTTTCTGTTTGCCTCACTAGGATTTGACTTCCACTTTTTAAAGGAAGTCTTTTTACCTCTCAGTGCTTCTTTTACATGGTTGGTGAGCCATGGTGGCTCTTTTTTGGTTTTTTTACAGTGTTTCTTAATTTGGGGTATACACTGAAGTTGGGCCTCTATTATGGTGTCTTTAAAAAGCGCCCATGCAGTTTTCAGAGATTTCACTTTAGTCACTCTACCTTTTAGCTTTTGTTTAACTATCCCCCTCATTTTTGTATAGTTCCCCCTTTTGAAATTAAATGCCACAGTGTTGGGCTGTTGAGGTGTTCTTTCCCCCACAGGGATGGTGAATGCTATTGTATTATGGTCACTAGTTCCAAGCGGTCCTGCTACAGTTACCTCTCGGACCAGCTCCTGCGCTCCACTCAGGATTAAATCTAGAGTTGCCTCTCCCCTTGTGGGTTCCCATACCAGCTGCTCCATGAAGCAGTCATTCAAAGTATCGAGAAATTTTATCTCTGCAATATGTCCTGAAGTGAAATGTTCCCAGTCAATATGGGGATAGTTGAAATCCCCCACCATTATTGGGTTTTTAAATTTGATAACCTGCCTAATTTCCCTTAGCATTTCATCATCGCTCTTACTATCCTGGTCAGGTGGCCGATAGTAGATCCCTAATGTTATATTGTCATGGAAGCATGAGATTTCTATCCATAGCGATTCTATGGAACAAGTGGATTCGCTTATGATTTTTACTTCATTTGAATCTACATTTTCTTTCACGTATAGTGCCACTCCTCCTCCCGTACGACCTGTTCTGTCCTTCCGATATATTTTGTACCCCGGAATGATTGTGTCCCACTGATTGCTCTCTGTCCACCAGGTTTCTGTGATGCCTATTATATCAATATTCTCCTTTACCACTAGGCACTCTAGTTCACCCATTTTATTATGTAGACTTCTAGCATTTGTGTATAAGCACTTTAAAAACTTGTCCCTGTTTATTTGTCTGCCCTTTTTTAATGTGCCAGATTCTTTGTCATGTGGCTGTTTATCATCGGATCCGGCCCCCTCACCATCCTTTTCTGTCCTCTGTTCCTGACTATAACTATAACTATAACCTGGAGATTCCCTCTCGTCAGACTCTCCCTTAAGAGAAGTCTGTGTCCGATCCAGCTGCTCCTCTGCAGCAGTCGGCTTTCCCCCATCCTCTAGTTTAAAAACTGCTCTACAACCTTTTTAATGTTTAGCGCCAGCAGTCTGGTTCCCTTTTGGTTTAGGTGGAGCCCATCCCTCCTGTATAGGCTCCCCCCATCCCAAAAGTTACCCCAGTTCCTAATGAACGTAAACCCCTCCTCTCTACACCATCGTCTCATCCACGCATCCTGGCTACACTAGGCTTTCATTAGTTCAAATTAAGGGCTTCCTTAATTCGAACTAATAAATTCGAATATGCTATTTGAACTAAGGGTTAATTCAAACTAGTTAGTTCGAATTAACCAATGTGGCCATGTTACTTCGAACTAATTGCTTAGTTCGAACTAACTGGCCCATTGAACTCAATGCAATTCGCTAATTCGAACTAAGCAAGTGCCATGAATGGCACTTGCTTAGTTCGAACTAAATTTTGCTAGTTCGAATTAAATTAATTCGAATTAAGTTAATTCGAACTAACTAAAATTAGTTCGAATTAGTTAGTTCGAATTAACTAATTCGAACTAACTTTAGTAAGTGTAGACATAGCCTTGGATAGTTGAGACAATGTGAGCTCACAGTGGTCCAACTATGTCAGCCAGCCAAGAGCCTGTGATGCAGACCATGTCAAATGACCCATAAGCAGTAAGACTGTGAATGACAAAGGGTCTACTCATCACAGATCTTCCTTTGATCCACATGAGGCAAATGTCTTGGTGTTAGTCTGTTCTGGGCCCATGTTCATAAGAACATAAGAATGGCCATACTGGGTCAGACCAATGGTTCATTTAGCTCAAGGTTAGCTCTAGTTAACCTTTTTGTATGAGGAGCCACATTGCAATTCTTTTCTGACTTGGGAGGCCAGTGAGCAAATTTTGTATAGCTAAGGCATAGAAATTGATCATATTATTAATAAAATTTAAACAGTCAAAAATAAACACGGGTTTACAAACTCTATTTGGTTCTCTAAAAGCAGAAATGTATGTTTCATACCTAGACACAATTCTTAAATAATATCCATCCTCCCTACAGCAGCCTTTAGAAAAGTGTCACTTTCACAACTGTTCCTAAGTTTTCACTTGTTAATTAAACCATGTTTTATGAAAACTTGAAAAGGGCTTACTTTTATTTCTTTCAGGAAGCATCAATGTGTACAAGTGGCAGAGAGGCATGGCAAGGGCAGGGGTGACCCTGTGGGGTGGCAGGAGAGAGCGTGGGGAGTAGGGTAGGCCAGGGCAGTGGCACCCATATGGGGTATTGGGGGAGAACTTTGGGTGATACTACTATTTATTTTTCTTTCTATTCTGGAAACTGATCATTTGTTTCTTATCTTTTAATCAGTTACAGATCCAGGAGAGGACCTTCTCTCTTATCCCATGACAGCTTACTTTGCTTAAGAGCCTTTGGTGAGGGATCCTGTTAAAGACTTTCTGAAAATCTTGAGTACACGGTAGCCACTGGATCACCCTTGTTCACGTTCTTGTTGGCCGCCTCAAAGAATTCTAGTAGATTGGTGAGGCATGATTTCCCTTTTAAAAAACCATGTTGACTCTTCCCCAACAGTAAGGTGACTGTTTACTGATTGCATTTCATTGGATTTAGCTGTCTAGTGATCTTTCCAGGCACTGGCTGGCATTTCCATTGTTTGTTTATTCTTATGCAGATTTGTATTGGGTTTGGGTGCAAGTGCAGGGCTGGACTAACTGGCAGTGGTGTTGATCTAGTGGTGTGCCAGATATCTAGAGAACAGCAAGTCTGTTCACCTACCAGGAGGACCAAGGTAGGTTAGTTGTTGATAGAGATTTGGGCATTTGTAAGATACCCAGGCAGCAGCCAGCATGCATTGCATTCCTGCCCATGTTGCCATTTGCTATGCTGTGGAAGGGGGTAAACCTTCAAATCAGAATAGCAGAAAGGTGGCTGGCCTGCGGGAGGGAAGGAGCATACTGTGTATCGCAGTGACTTGAGCCAAGGAAGTGAGCATCTCCACTGGAGAATCTGGACAGTCCCCTTATTACCACCTACTGAAGCATTAACAGGTGCCCAGTGGAAATGCTTATGAAAAAAATATAGGACACTCATCTTCATAAAGGACATACAGTTGAAAGAAGTGTGATTTCCATGAAAAGGTGCATGTATTAGACTTTGCTTAGGACACATTTTGTTTGACTTCTTTAGCCTTTATTACATTTTTAATATGTCCTTTGTTGCCAAGGTTTCTGCTGTATTAGGAAAAGTATTTGGGGCATACTCCAGTGGCCAAAAACCTACTTTTAAACTCCCCAGTGTCAAAGTTAAACTGCGTAATCATGTCCAGACTGTCTGCATAGATCTAGGCGTATTTGCATTCAGACAGTATGGGACAATGAGGTACTATGGTGATGAAATGCATAAAACTATTTCCACCAAATGACTGCACAGCTTTGTGGAATTGAGTCTGAGAAAATCTGAGTGGTTTCAGCCTGAATGGGTCTGTAGCTCTACGGAAGCAGAGTTAGGGACCAAGAAGGAAGCCATGTCTCCTTCTCTGACTGATTTTAAGCAAGTTTTACAACCAAAGATTCTGAAAGTGACTGGTGAAGTCATGACACCTAATGGGAACGAGACGTTTTTGCTTGTGGTTCCAGGACCCCAATGGGTTGTTTTTAACAGAGCCCCACAAGGCTTTTCTCTGAAATCACATCCTCTCATCATCCCAAAAACGAGTACTGATTTGGGCTGGGCCCAGTAAATCATCTTTTGATGCCAACAAACCTGCCAACTAAGGCACAGTCTCTATCCTCTCCTTCCATGGCTAGGATCCATAAAAGACCGATGGCTGGTTAGCTCCAACAGTACAAACACCTCTTTTGAGATCTAAGAAACCCTCCACTCTTGCTTCAGACATGGGCTTGGCATGGAGACAAACCTTGTAATGCTGACAGACTCTCTGAAGGGCTATGGCCCGGGGCCAAACTTCCACACTTACTTCTATTAAACTATTGATGGCATTTGACATGTCCCATCACAAGCAGCTGCTGACCTGTTGGACTTCACCAGCAGTGGATGGAGTCAAATTCAGCTGCTTAGGTTACATTAGTTCCTTAGTCTCCGACAGCTCCTCTGTACTGAGAGCGATCATAGGCCCAGTTCCTCAGGTCTCAGTTCTATCACCTGTCTTATTGCACACATGTGGTTGCTGTGTGAAATCATGAAATGGTATGGAGCACAGTGTCACCATAGTGTTCCCAACACTGTCTCGCCTCTAGGAAGTTCAGTGCTGTCTTGCTGCATGTCCAGTGTCAGAAGGGTTAGCTAGTTAGTGCTTACCCAGGAGAAGACAATGATGCCAGTGGGAAGCACTTGAAGGAACCAGTGAAAATTGTGACCGCACCCTTTATTGTAGGTGCTTGCCATCCTGCAAAAATGGTGTATAACTTAATGCCGTGGTTCCCACCCTGTGGCCCATGGGCCAAACGTAGCTTGTGGGGTCTTTCAAAGTGCCCCATCACTCCCCTCCAGCTGGCTGAAGAAGGGAGCCTCTGCATAAGGAGCCAGGCAGTGCATATTGCTGTGGGGCTACAAGACCGGTGCAGGCTCCTTACTGCAGCTAAGGGCATGGGACATCAGCACTCCCCTCCCATTGGCTGTAGCAGGGAGCATGGTAAAGTGCATTGCCTAAGTCCAGGGGTCCCTGCTGGAGCCAGAGGGAAAGGAGCACTTCTCTCTACACCCAGCACAGTACCGTCATGAGAAATAACTAAGGGCAGGTCTACACGGTGGCAAGATTTCAGCGGCAGTCGAAGGGAGATATGTAAAGTACTTAAAATATCTTTCATATCTCCCTTCGACTGCCTACCACCTACTTGCCGCAGTGTCTGCAGTATGCTGAATAGACAGGAAATACCCTCCCTTCAACTCAGCACTACTCCAATTGCCGGGGTGGTCTTCAGAGATTGACTTCCTGATTGGCTGAGCGGGTCTTCGAATTTGCTGCCCTCAGTGAAGACTAGCCCTGAGTTTATAGAGTGTGATGGGCAATGAAGTTCTGCCTGAATGAAGAGGGAGACAGGATTTTTCAGATCTGAAATGGGTGACCTGAAAGTAGGAGCCAAGAACAGCACAAAAAGTTAACCCCAAAGTCCAGAAAAGTCCCATCTATCTGACTTGCACCAAGTGAGAGTAATTTAAATCCCCTTCTAATTGCCTGCAGTCATTCTATTGATGTTAAATCTCGTTTTCTCCATTTTTCATTTTTTTCTGAAACTCCCCCTCTTCCCCCCACATACTACTAAGCCTTTGAAAGTAACGACTAATGTTATAATTAAAGGATCAATTTGGCAACAATCCTTTGTCTTAAGATCTTCTTTCTTTCAGGTTGGCTTATTGTTGTGTTCTCAGTCTCCGGAGGGCATTCTTCAGCTTCTCCAAGAAGCTTCTGAGCCATCTCTGAAATCTTTTCACTTTGCCTAATTTTCTAAAAAAAAAAATTCTAGCCAATTTTTGAGGCATAATAAACGATGAATAAGATTAAGTTTTAACGATTAATAATAATGCCGTTAAAAGAGCGAGCGGTGAGCTCACATTTTTGACAGAGGCTGGGGTTTTGGCTGGCTGCTTGCAAAACCCAGGGCCAGCAGTATTTCAGCTGGATGGGGATAGTGGAAAAGAAATGTGTGTGAGATGGTAGTTTATTGGGAAAAGGGGTGGGTGGTTTGTGGTGGTAGAGAATTGTCTCTCAAGATGGAAAAGTTATGTGAGGAGAGATCATGAGAGAAGGTAAGAGGCAGAAAAACACAACCCAGGAATATTTTATTGAAATGATTCAATCCAACTAGCTCTGTTTTCTTTTCCTTTAAAGAGTATAATTTCTAGAGAAAAAGCTTTAATAAAGCCGACAAGGGAGGGGTGCATTTGTGTGCATGTGTTTGCAGATGGGTGATGGTGAGTAGGGAGGAGGGAAAATAAACTTTGAAAATTCCAGTTGCCATGACAACTTCATGTCTTGTGAAAGTGGCCTCTTTGAACTACTTTTGAATAGGAAAGACAGGGGGAAGGGGCTGGAGAAACACTTGCATCTGAACAGTTCTTCCCATTTGTCTCTGAACATCCACAATGAAAAGCCACTCTCCAGGTTATTTCAACTGACATCGCAAGGCATATGTTGGGTTTACTGGAGCAAGAAGCTGATATCCTATAATATCGTGAGTAGTGAGCAATAAGCACACTGATAATTCTGTTCTCTTCTAGCAAGGCTCTCACACCATCCCCATGGTATCTGAATGCCTTCCCTAATTCAAGCAATGAAGCCTTTGAGATGATCATCTATATTCAGTAGACAGGTGGGCATCCATATTCAATAAGGTGCTGAATGCTTTGCACTTCTGCAGCACCTTTTTTGAAGCCCTTTAAAAACAAGCCAGGTCACAATAGCCCTGCGTGGTTGGGAAGTCTTAAACCCACTTTTCAGGAAATAATTCTTGCTAGAGCTGAGTGGAAAATTTCACAGCAGATAATTGAGCTGATAGTTCTCCTTCTATTTCTGTTCATTCACCAACAGATCTTGTCTTTCAAACATGTTTGTTATGGAGAATTCCTTATGAATCTCTTTGACTGATAATCCTTGCTTTGCTGACTACCTGTGAAACACTGATTGGAAATGTTCGGTTTCTGGTATGGGGGTTAGTTACATAAAATCCTGTGGCACTGGCCTCTTGCTCAGACTTGACTAATGTCTTCAGGTGCCTCAGCCTTTAAGCATCCAACTTGAGACCCTTTAAATGGCCTGATTAATCAGGGATTGGATGTTCAGCTTCATAAAACCAGACCCCCTTAAGTCAACTCAAGACACAAGCACTCAAAAGTTGAGGCACTAAAATTGCCAGTCACAGTTTAAAATATAGACCATTGCAAGTGTTCCGTAACAGGGACACCTTTAACTAAAAAGCATGGACTGTGATTTTGATACTCAGATATGCAATTCAAAATTCACTTTAGGTGACTAATGAAGTATTTAGTGCGAGCATTCAAATGTTCCCAGGCAGTGAATGGGTTGTGAATGTAGTTGAATCAAAATTTGCTTTCATAATTGCATGAATATTCACAGGCAATTTTCCCCATTGGTCCTCAGCTCGAATGCTTATAATTGTGCCTTTCATTTGAGGATTTCAAAGCACCTGGAAAAGTTGGGCCCATTTGTTCTTGGTCTGAAGATAGGGCAAATTGCAGCCTGTGGTGGTTATGTGATTTTTCCCAAGGCTGTGTGAGACACTGGAAGACATAAGAATACAGCTCAAAGCTTCTGAAATCAGTGGAGCTGCATCAGCTTCTACGAGTGAGGATCTGATAGAGACACTTTGATGCTAGCAAGATGCAGATGCCACCCCCTGTTCTATGTCTCCTTCACATGAAATGCAAATAGCACCATTTGCTAGCATCCTCAGTATCTGAGTGAGATAGCTGCCTTAAGTAAAACCCGGGGAAGATAGAGGTAATGCTGGTGGGAAGAGGGAGACATTTAGATCTTGCCAACACCCATATAATCACCCATTCAATGGATTCTGGTCCACCAGTGAACATACAAAGCCTATGAGATTTCTTAGGCTCCTTAACTGATATTAGATACCCAAATAGCAGTAGCTGCTGAAACTGTCATCATCTCCCTAGAGCTGGTAAGAAGAGTCTGACTCATCTTGACAAATACAGACGTGGTGAGCCTGCATTCTTGACTTACAGGCTAGATTGTTGCAACACTGTACCTGGAAATAAAAGTAGACATTTGAAAAGCTCCAGCTGGTGCAGCATTTGCGGCAATTTGCCTCCTGACTTGGGTAGGTCAACATGAGCAACCATGTTGCTCTGGTGTCCCCCCAGTGTTCTTACGCTCATCAAATACCAGGCTGTTTAAATTTCTGAACTTGGCCTTCAGAGCTGTCAATGGGCTGGACCTGAGAGATCAGAGACCATCTCCCCTATGCTCAAAAGCACCCATGACAGCAGCACTCCTCAGGGACAGTGCAACTCCCAGTAGCAAGAAGGAGACCAGGAGAGAGAGTCTCTTAATTGGGTGGTGTATTGCAATAGAACTTCCTCCAACAAGAGCTGAGAATGGCCACCGTTTCATTCCCTGTGTTACCCACAGTAGGACGGAGTGGGTCTTTGTCCCCTTCTAGCAGCTGCTCTGCAAACATAGTTTGCATTTGCTACAACTGTCAATTAATGGAGTCAGTCCTTTAGCTCAACTGGGAGAGGCCCATGAACTGTGGTGAGCCCAAGCAAGGTCAGTTCTACATTCAGGACAAAATTAAAGACCCATCTCTCTACCATAGCTTTCCCACAATAATAACCCAGTTCAGATGTCTCAGTGGTAACTGCAGTGTAAATATCTAGCTAGACAAATCTATTAGGAAGAACAGAGTAGCAGAAAAGCACTCACCTGCCTTCTGTAAATGACCACCTGCATCAAAGGGGATATGAGTAGAACCTGGGAGCAAAAATTCCAGTCCTCTTTTACCATGGCAGATCTGAACACTCCATAACATCTGGAAGCTAGATTTGACTTTAGGACTCCAGGGGACTCATCTCAGCTTTAGCTTCCAAATAAGGGGTGAAGGGAAGTCCAAAGAGATGACCTGGCTGTGATTCCGAAGGGTTTTATTTGTTTTGCCAGTGATGCATCTGATGCTGATGAAAGGCATTGGATCAGTGGCCTTGGAGATAAGAGACTCTTTGTTCACAGCACAGATAGTGTTACCAGTGCTCACTGATGTGTAAGTGTACACCAGCCCACAACTGGAGGGAAACACCTGTGGGATACCGGGGGATTTCAATAGTAATGAAACCCTGGGCTTCTTTGGTGCATCTACCAAAAAGGGAGTCAATTGTCATGGTGAGATTTCTTTTTTTTAAATATGAGGACACTTCTCCCACTGATGCTTCTAAACTCCTTGAGCACAGATCTGGGGACCCTGGTTTACCCAAAGATTCTCTCTCTCTCTCCTGTACCACAGAGTGCTTTTAGGGAAGGGGAAACACTCCTGGTTGCTGAGGGTAGGGTGTCTAGTGAGGTCTGCCTCCTGGTAACAGATACTATCTAACAGATTCTCATACTAGATGATGGGAATGACGAGGTTGTATTGGAGAGCAGCAAGGAGCCAGGAGAACTCTCAGTGAGGGGAGTAATGTACCATCTGTGCTTCGAATGCCCAGACAACCAGGGCACACTGTTATGACGGTGTTCTCCTGTGTAGGAGGACAGATGGCACTCTTCTTCCCAGCCCATACTTAGCTGAGTTCTTCTGCTCCCTGTCACAACCCTCTGTATTCCCCTCAATCACGAGGTGATCGGTGAATATTGTCAGTTTTAAGAACACGAAATGAAATAAATCTCATGGTGCTGATGGGTCACCCCTCACCACGTGAACAGATGTCCTCCCATTGACATCAGTAGACTTTCACCCCCTCCATCCAGTCCTGAGTTCTGCCCACTGTACTTTACCCACCAGAAAGCAAGGCTTATGGGATGTCACCAACGATAGAAACTCAAGGTTCTGCTCACGTGCTGCAGTTTGGGCTGCAGGCTGCAGTGCACTGAAGGGTGCATGCATCCAGCCTCTGTATTAAAAATGGGGCAATGTGTGTGACTCGGTAGGCTCAGAGTTTGGATCCCCAGTACTTCCTAGGCTTGCAGAATCTGGGTGCCTGAAAAGGCAAAGAGGTTAGGTTTTGAGAGGAAGGAGTAACTCACACAAATACTGTGTCAGAGGGAGCTGCATGCATCTCTGGAACCGTGAGTTGCCGACCCCCAGGATAGCCAAAGAGCCACATGTGGCTATGGAGCCGCAGATTGCAGACCCCTGCCCTAGCCCCCAGTGTAGATGGTGCTGTGTCAATAGGAGGGCTTCTCTCATCAACATAACTGCTGCCTCTCAGAAAAGCGGTATACCTGTGCTGACAGGAGACACTCCCCCGTTGGGGTAGGTCGCATCATCACTAAGCGCATCACCAGGGCACTGCAGAGCTGTATGTGTGGACAAGCCCTTGATATGCTACAGGTGGGATTACCGTACCCAAAACCTTTCAGTGGGAGTTGGGGGCCTCACTCATCCAGGCTCATTTGAACAGCCAGCCCCCCAATCTGATTTGGGATGTTTCTAAATGGCTGTCAGTCAGCATTGCCTGACCTGTTCTTACTTAGATACAGTATTATCTTTACCCAGTGCTGTAAATTGGTTCTGAGCAATCCTTGATCTGTCAATTTCGCCCACCCACTTTCAGATGTCAGCAGCCTCCACTGCGGTCCTGCTTGGTAATGTGTCTCTTTGAAATGAAATAATTCATTAAATTGAGTTTAATTTATTTTTTCCCCTTCCTCCTAATGGACAAAAGCAATTATTAGATTCTCAACCTTCCAAATTTTATCTTTGAAAACACAGTAGCAGCTGAGGAGGTTGGACCCCTGGACATACTGAACACCTACAGCTCCCAGGAAAGCTCTTTCTCACCATCAGTCCCTAAATTAGATCTTCCCAAATGTTTGACTGCGGTGAAGAGTCCATCAGTATAAACTCCATCCCTTTAATGAGGATTAAGGAATGTGCACAAAAGTATCCTGCCCTCATGCACTGAGAGAGTGTGAACTCACTGTGGCTAATAAAGCTGCAGAAAAGGCAATTGTGAAAGGAAAGTATCCATTTGCTTCCCCAGGGATTTAGTCCAAATGGCCTCTCTGGCTGGGTTGCCTCTTGGGCACATTTTGTAGACTGTAAAGCCAGAGGAGAACATTGTGAGCATCTAGTCCAGCCTTCTCTCTAACATAGTCCATAGAACTGTCCTGAATCGATTCCTGTTGGAGCTAGCACTTATCTTTTAGAAAAACCAGCCAGTCTTGATTTAAAGATTTTCAGTGATGGGAGAATTCACACCTTTGCTAAGTTGTTCTGAAGATTTATTACCCTCAGTGTCAATAATGTGCACCTTATTTCTAGTCTGAATTGGTCTAGCTTCATCTTCCAGCCACTGGCTCTTGCTGTGCCTCTCTCTGCGAAGATGAGGAGTCCCAGATTATCAAAAGTCTATTCCCCGGGTAGGTACTTGTAGACTGTGATCAGGTCACCCTTTAGCCATCTCTTTGTTAAGCTGAACAGTCTCCCCTCTAGTCATTTCATCGCAGTCATGGGTTACAACAGCGTCTCTCACGAAGGCCATGTCTACACACGAGAGCTTGCAGTAGTACTGGGGCAAGCCGCACTGCTGTAAGATCTCTTGTGTGGCCGCTTTATGCTGATGGGAGAGTGCTGTCCTGTTGACATAATTAAACCCCCCACAATGAGCAGTGGTAGTAGATAGCTCTGTCCACACAGGCGCTGTTGTAATGTACATCACTCAGAAGGCTGGGGGGGCGTTCTCACCCCTGAATGACACACGTTATAACAACAAAAGTGGGGGAGTAGATGTAGCCTAAGCAGACAGCTCATGCAGAAAATGGAGTGGGAGCTGCCGAGCATTTCAGAAGATGACAGGGACAAGCAAGAGGGAAGAGAGATGGGGCCAGATTCTCAGTTGGGAGTAAATTAGTATAGGGTATTGACTTCAGAGTAGCTGTGCTGAAGCACACTGGTGGAGAATCTGACCCAAGCTGTGTTTCCTGTATCCTCTGTGCAACCCAGAAAAAGCCATCCTAGCCAGGGCATGCACCTAATGGGGGCCAAGACCTTGCAGCAACTGACCCTCCTTCCCACTCCCCAGAGCTTTTCATCTGGAGGAGAGTGAAGCTTGTACACCAGCTTCCCACAGCAGCCCAAGGATAGCCACTCACATTCACTTTCGCTGGGTTGTTCGAGCTCAGCCTAGCTGGCTGTTATGTGGCCCTGATGGTGAAGCTTTTGCCTATGAGGTTATATCAGAATATGGCGATGTTGCAAAAAGTCCACCCCCAACAAGTGACACCGTGGAGCCAACCTAACCCTGTCGGTGTACACAGAGCTCTCACCTCTGGGGGACATGAATTTCCTACACCAATGGGAGAACCCCTCCCATCAGCATCAGTACTGTCTACACTGAAATGCTGCAGCACGGTAGCAGGTCAAGTGTAGACAACCCCTTAGTTTCCAGTGGCATCTCCATGTTCTGTGGTGCTCAGCACCTGCTGGTGAGCAGAGAGCAGGAGGTATTGAATGATCCAGAATAGACACAGACGACTTGTACTGTCCTTTGCAATGCTGCATAGACACCATGTTCCCAAATATCAAACGAAGAGCCAGGAGTCCCTTTGCTGATTGGGTGTAAAAGCCTCGCTCTTGTTCCTCCTCCGTTGCATTTCTCCCCTCCTTCCTTCTTTTTCACATTTTCAGTTTCCTTTTTTCTCTGTGCGCTCCACTCTCTTCCTCCAGTGTAGGAGTAGAGAAGGTCTCATTTTAGTCTGACATCCACAGATAGCGGGCGAGAGCCGCTTGATGCTAAACACCAGACCAGCAGGAAACTTAACCTTCCTGGAGTGGAATTAAAAATGCTCCAATTGTCTGGGGATCTTAAACAAGAGATTCTGGGAACAGTCAGAAAAAAATGTTCACAAAAAAAAAATGCCCACACAGTGCTAAATGTATAATGGTTCTGCCTGGGTAATAAACTCAGACTCCCTCTAATGCAGACATATCAATTCTTTGAATGTTTTGGGGAGGGAGATGGCTGCTGGGATCTCAGAGGACTGAGACACTTGTCTTGTAAAAGAACACAGCCATTTGTTCTTCAGAATCACGCCTCTTTCATGCTGTAATTAGAATGCTGCAAGGACAGGCGGGGGGTCAGTGTTTGAAATTAACTTCTTTGTGCCTTATTCTTCATGCGTTGTGGCCTTTCCTGCCTGCTGAGGTATAGGGACAGGCACTTACCTTAACCGGGTGCTCTGTGTGTGTTTGTCCATGTCACACACCAGCACGTGTGTGGCTATGTATGTCTGGGCAGTACAAGCAGAACTCATTTCCTTCACTGGAGTTACCCCCGAGATTAATGTGGCCCACTGTGTGAATGGGAGTGGGAGTCTGGATACGCATATGGTGGTAGAGCGAGGGTCATATCCTCAAACGATTGTGTCCGTGCAAGTGACTTTGCAGCATCTTATGCTTCTGACTAAACGTGCATGTGTGGGTGTGCACACCAATCGCCTCACTTCATACAGTGAGTTTAGTCAGGTGGTCCTCCATGTGGATGGTTCCTGTATGGATGCGTATGCGCACGCCATGCCTGCATACGGCAGGTGGGTGCACGTGTGTGTTTCAGTGCCATAGGGTGTTACTTGGCATATTTCCCCAGGCATCTGTTTCCACATGGCCTGTAAACAAGACGCCGCCCAGCCCTCAGGCAGGGTGGGGCAGGCAGCACAGAAAGTCAATAATGCAGTCTGGGTTGAGTAAATAGGTCAGACGGGGCAGGAACACCACTCGCACACCTCAGCGGCTATGGCAGGATGGTTCAAGTACTCCAGGTAACGATGGGGGTGCCTGGGCGTGGGGCAGCAGGGCTCCCACCAAAACATGCTGCCCCGGGTGTTGGCTACTCAAGAGCCGGCTGAGTGGCCGCCGGGGCTCGGTTGTTCTCCCCTCTCCCCTGGGGTACTGGCTCGTGGCTCCTACAGGACACCTGGATAGTCAGCCATCGGGAAGTTCCTGAACCCGTCAGCTTCATCCAGCAGTGGCAGGTCTGGCAGCAACTCGCCCAAGTCCTCGACAGAGGGCAACTCTCCAGATTGCAGGGTTCCGCCGGCGGCTCTGGCCTGCAAGGCTTCAGCAGTACTCGCAGCTTGCCCAGCTCCTCTGCAGAGGACAGCTCTTCCAGCTCGCAGGAGCCGGTCAGCCCTTCAGGCTCCCAGGGCTCCGGGTCAGGACACTGGTCAGCTGGCTCCCCAGCAGAGGGCTGCTCCCTCTGGTCACAAGGGCCCGGCGTTTCCTCTAGCTTGCCGGGCTCCGGCCACTCGGGGTGATCCTGCAGGTCCCAGGTGGTAGGGAGTTCTGGCCAGGCCTCCTTGCAAGTCTGGCAGGGCTTGTGGCCCTGGGACCCAGCAGAGAGGTCTTTCCTCTGTGCCCATCAGGCTCTAACTGAGGAAGAGGGCTGCCCTTTTATCCTTCACTTCCTTTCTCCCACCCCCTCCGGCTTCCTGTCAGGTGGGGTTGAAGTTCCTGGTCCCACCCACAGTGGGGGATTGGCCCGCCCTCTCTCTCCATCTCGGAGGGCAGCCATATTTCTTGCCCCTTACATGGCTCTTTCGGCGTGTGCTTATGAGTGCATTTAGTCCTGCAGGTTTTTCCTATCTGTATGCGGTCACTCGGTATGGAGCATACAGACAGGAAGGATCATGTTTGCTTATAGATGTGCTCTCTGATGTGTGTGAGCTAGGATTGTTGGCATACATCTGTGCATTTGGAGGGAGTATATGTGCATGTAGATGGTTCTATTTGCGTATTAGCAGGTACATGTCTGTCTGTGCTTATGGGATGACAAGTCTGCCCTGGTGTGGGGTGTGTGTATGAGTTTGGGCTCATGATTCTGTGACTGCATGCGTGTTTGCATGTGGTCACCTGTCATGAGTGTGATTGCAAAAGATTGTGTTTCTGAGTTTGTTTCTTTTCCTTTGTGTTCATCCATTGGAGGAAGGTCCACATGTGTGTCCCTGTCTGAGTGTCCTGGTGTGTGAGTGTGATGCCACAGGTGTGTGCATGTTTTCTTTGGCATACAAATGTGCTCGGGTTGTCCCAGACTTGTCTGCACGTGTGCTTTTCTTTGTCTGTCTATGTCCAGCAGAGCACACAGAGGGGTGAGCATTAATGCTCACGTGAGCAGCCGAGTGCATCCGTGTGTGTGTACGTAAGTCTGTCTTTGCATCTGGCAGGCTTGCCTATCTGGAGGGGTTCACTGCTGACTGGGTTACTATGGCAACAACGAGAGACCCTGAATCCATAAACAAAGCTTTATTTGTACTGAATGAGAGGCGCATGCATCCATATCTCTAGAGCACAGTGGCTTTTACGGAGAGAAGGGCCGCCCTCCAGTCCTTTCAGAAGTTCTCCCTCATGCAGATTGGTGTTTGTGCAACCAGGTACATTGGGGATGGTGGTGAAAGAGCAGCTTCTGCATCAAGTATGGCTGCCGTGGTCGTTTGATCTGCAGCCACAAATGCCTCCTGTCCTGGTGCCGCCAGGGGCCTAACTAGTCGGAAGTTGATGCTGAAACTCTGTTTTCTCACTGCCATGCCCAGGACTGCAGTGTTCCCGGTTCAGCACTAAGATTCCCTGAGTGTGGTGAGCCAGCTATGTGCAGGCACAAAGAGCGTGGGGTAGGGAGGGAATCTCAGCCTTTACTCTGGTTTGCTGGTGTTCACAGGCGTGTGCTAAAGCTGGACATTCTCCCTCTGTTTTATTCTCCCTCTGTCCCCCGCCATCCCCAAAGGCACAATTGTCAAAGGAGCTCAGCAGACTGGGCCAGCTCTTGGAACCGGCTCAGCACACTGGGTGCTGGACTCTTTGGAAAACCTGGCCCAATATCACGAGTGCCTGAATGGGGGCTGAGCTCTGTTTGAAAATCTGACGCTAGTCACGCTACCTAATCCCACAGAGGGGAAATCTCCTCCTGTGTGGGAGCGAGGAGCCGTGTGTACTGTGAAGCAGGAGGACTGTTAGCCAGCGTTGCCACAGATGCATCCCTTGCTCATGTGTGGGACCTTCCTTTGAAACGTACTAATGTGTTTGTTTCTTCCCAGGGATAGTAGAGTGTTAAAATAAGGAAGGCTACTCCTTGGCCTTTCCTCCCTCCCCCTGACAGACTGCTGTGGGGGCGGCGGGGGGGTCCTGCTGGAGGACCTGTCCAGATTGAGATGAGCTTTGAGCATGTTGATTGTTGCCCAGCTCGTTGGGAGCCCGCGTTGTGCCTGGGAAGCTGGGAATGGGTGTCAGCTGGAGTCCATATTGGCACAGTGCAGGCCTGTGACGCACAGCGCTCTCTGTGCTGTACAAGTAAACCCAAAGAAAAGAATTAACTTCACAGACAGGTGTGAGCTACGACAGGGTCTGCAGGCATTTATAGCTGCATGTTCCTTGCTTAGAAAATGTCCCCAGTGCCCTGCATAGGGCATGTGTGGATCAGTCGCCAACAGCCTTCCCTCGGTTGAGGAATGAAGGACTAAATAAGAACAAGAAATAAGACTATGGGGGTAGGATGGTCGAATGATTAAGGCCCTTGACTGGGACACAGGAGATGCTGGGTCCCAGCTCTGCTGCAGCATGCCCTGAGTGACCTTGGACAAGCCCTGCTGAGGGAGCTGGGGGACACGCAGCCTTAGTGTTTGAGAGCTGCCTGGGACCAGAAGGGGGTGAGGTACCATTGGCTATGTCTGCACTAGAAAAGTTAAGTCAACTTAATAAGGCCGACTTTAAGCCGACTTAACTTTCCTAGTGTAGACATAGCCCCTTGTCCACCTTATTAAGCCGACTTAACTTTCCTAGTGTAGACATAGCCCCTTGTCCACCTTATTAAGCCGACTTAACTTTTCTAGTGCAGACATAGCCCCGTGTCCACCTTATTAAGTCGACTTAACGCTATAAGTCGACTTAATAAGGTCGATTTAGGCACTAATCTCTGTCCACACTGGCTTAAATCGACCTAATAAGGTCGACTTAAGCGTTAAGTCGACCTAAATCGAGGTGTTATTAAGTCGACTTAACTTTTTCTTACGTCGACTCAAGGAAATGCTTAAGTCGACTTAATAAAAGCCCAGTGTGGACGTGGCTTTGTTTAGGTTGACTTAAGCCTCCTTAAGTTGACCTAAGTTGCCAGTGTAGATGCACCCTTTGTGTGTAACCTTGTAGGAGCCTGATACAGAGCAAACCCCTGAATTGTCAGTGACTCGAGGGGCCCTTCGACAAGCCCTCAGCACCTCCTCTACTCTGTTGGTGGAAGGGGCCATGGGCCAGGCACTGAGGAGGCTGCCACCTTACAATTCCTGCGCAATGCATTTTCCTTGACACAGAGATTGAAAGTCTCTTTCGCCAGGTGGGAACGCAGCGCTTCGTTGGCATCTGCCATGCAGCGGGGGTGGGAAAGTGTGTTCACCTGGGCCATCAGCTCTGCAGATGGGAGAGTGAGAGGCAGGTCTGGGGCCACAATTGCCATCTCCCTGTGGCTGGAGAAGGCTGGAGTTGCCGGGGGCACCCCTTTCCTCTCACGTCTGCACCCCAGTCTTCTCCTCCTTGTACAGATGTATGGAGCACACAGCTGGGCTGCTATTGAATACATTTTGTCTTAGTAATGCGTTCTGCCCCTCCAGCCCTCTCCGGCAGCGCTGCAGTCTGTGTAAAGAGGAGCGTTTCTGCTATAAGCCAGCACACGGTGACTGAGGGGAATTATAAGAATCTGTCTGGGAGATGGGCAGAGAGACCATCAGTTCAGGTGGCAGGAACGATCTCGCTTCCATGGATCAACTATTCGAGGGGCTGCTTCTACCTCCCCCTGGTCTGCCCACCTTCTGAGCAGGGTCAGATTAAGGCAGGGCCTTTAGGAGCTGGCCCACCAAAATGTGCTGCCGTCACCCACCCTTGGCCTGGCCGCCCTGTTCCAGGACCTGCTGGGACACACCTGCCGACCTGGGGTCAGAGCAGGAGTACTGCAGGCCCATGACCTCTGGCCCAAGGGCCCTGGGCTGTCTGGGCCACAGGCCCAGAGCCTCCCAAGTGCTGGCTGGGCCATGGATCCCCCGTCTCCTACCCCCAATTCCAGCTGGGCTGAGCCACTCCACCCAAGGCCTTGATCTGGCCCTGCCTCTGGGCTTGCCCAGTCTTCACCCACTGCACGTGCCCCTTCTCAGGTCCTGTCTGCTATTCCTTCCCCCTCACTCCATCCACGCGGAGGGATGCTAAGGAGTCTGCAGAGCATCTGCATATCCCACCCACTCGTGCCTCCCACACCTTTGAAAGGGGTCAGTGGGGTGGCGGAGCTTTGCAAGCGCTGGGACAGGGAGGATGAGTTAGGATTGGAGCCAAAACTCATTCTCCCGGATTGTGCTTCTGCCCCTGGTCAGGGATGCTAGAGAATGTGCGGATTTTATTTCACATTCATCAGCTTCACGCCTCTCTCTCACGGACCCTTCCTCAGTTTTCTCTTTCCACTGTGGATTTACTCCATCTGTCCCTCGATCACATCCATTCATCCGTTTGTGTCATTCATCCTTGGTACATCCCTGCTTTAGCTCAGTAGATCTGTTCATCTCACCCGTCTGCTCCAGCCAGCCTTCCTCCATGAGCCGGGGGCAATGTTTCCATCTGCTTCAGCCATCCCTCTTGCTTCCATTTGCCTGAGCCAGCCAACTGTGCAACCCACTCCCCCAGCTTTCTTCCCGTTCCTCTCAGTTACCCTTCTGTCCATCCTGCTAAGCCTGCAACCCCACATTCTGCCCCTGCCCCGACCACATTACCCTCATGCAGCCGTCTGCTTGCCCACCTCTGGCCCTGCTGTGTTACCCTGCATACACACGGTCTCCCCTAGCCCCAGCCATGACACACGCTGTGCACACACACACACCCTTCTCCCAGCCAAGCCACACTTTGCACACTCATATACACCCCGTACCAGGTGGCAGCCTGCATACATTGTCCCAGCCATACTGCCTGCATGTGCCACAGTCCAATGGTGCCCTTCTGTGTTTCCAGGGAATTTGCCAAAGAGCGAGAGCGAGTGGAGAACCGCCGAGCCTTCATGAAGTTGCGCCGCCAGCAGCAGATTGAACGGGAGTTG
The DNA here is from genome assembly GCA_007922175.1 of Pelusios castaneus. Taxonomy (NCBI): domain Eukaryota; kingdom Metazoa; phylum Chordata; order Testudines; family Pelomedusidae; genus Pelusios; species Pelusios castaneus. The sequence goes on from ML685794.1 coordinate 6,558,312, forward strand.
AATGGCTACAGGGCTTGGATAGACAAAGCAGGTAAGGCTGGCGACAGGCAGCAGCTGGCCTGGGGTGTGAATGACCCCACTGGCTCGGGGAAGGGAGCTGCTGTGAAGTCAGAGGCTGCCGTTGCTAACTAAAGCATTAGCTCCGTGTTGTACAGCTTGTGGGTCCATATGTTTCTCTGCCCCTGTCCCACACCCAGACTGTCTCTGCCTCACGCCTCCCCCGCAAAATATTTCACTGGGGGGCAGAAACTGCGCTGCCGAGTCACATGAGAATGAATGATGTGTTAGAGGCCAAAGCATGTGAAAGTTGCCATGGCTGGGTCAAATTCTACTTTTGGTTACAAATGCATAACTCCACGGCTGTGTGAGGCGGTTTCCGAGGAGAAACAAAGGCAGGATTTGGCTTGGGTGTGTACTCAGGAGGGGACTCTGTGATATTGACCATTCCAAACAAGGCAGGAGTAAATTCCAGCCAGAGTGGGTGCCTTGCCCAGGACAGTATATTTGGTAGCCTCCAGCTACTGGATCTAATTTCAGTGTCCCATTTGGAAAGCTGACCAGTGCCATGTCTCAAATATTTTAGTTCTTCTTCCATAATGAGGAAATTTCATACTGACCCTGCAGCAACAAGTAGTTCCATGGCATCAGTGGCCACAATTAGAGTGCGCCAGACGAACCCCACCCGCTGCGCCCCGCAGGGAGATCCCTTCACCTGTACAGAACTCTGCGATCAGACACAGCACACAGACAGATTCTGTCATATGCTATCATTCCCCTTCCCTATCCTGGGGACCCATGAGCCCAGGAGGGACTCAGCACTAAAGCTTCCCATGTGGCAACCCTCTGTCCAGGTGTCATTAGTGGCTGAGCGAATGTGCCTCCTTGCATGCAACCCTCCCAGCTTCAGATCACAGTCTCAGAACTCTCATGAAAACAGCCACAACTGGTGCGATGATCTAACATAGCTCTTAATTGCTGTGTTGGAAAGGTGAATGTACAAAAGAGATGATCAAGCCTATATTCTGGGGAACATATTTTAATATTGTGCGTGTAAAGAAGGGCCGATGACAGGGCAGTGTCTAGACAGGAACAGAGCTAAGGCAATTTGATAACAGCTGTGAACGGTCACACGTTCAGCTATTTGGATTTCTAGTTCAGGTGTAACTCTGAATTTCTTGGGTTTCTAGTATTTGTGGTTTGTGGTTTTCTTTTACAGAAAGGTCAGATAGAAGGCAAATCACTGGCATGTGCTTGCAACCTTCGCTTCCCTCTAACAAACTCTGAGTGTGTGTGTGGGCGGGGGGATGACTTCTACTGAGGTGCCAATTTCACATTTTAAATAGTAAAATTGTTTGGTCAGACTTCCCACCATACTGAGAGGCCTGACTGGGGTTTTACATTTGCTGGCATTACCTATCATAGTAAGGTCAGAAATTAGAGTGGGCGAGGGTCAATTAGTCACTTTTAAGCCACTTCCACTACTGCAGGTTTTCTGATTGAACGCGTGGTCCCTTTCTCAGCAGTTCCGCCCCCAGCTCCCAACCTGTGACTACATCTAAGAAAATGAAGGCTTTTTCTCCACCGCTATAGGTTTCCAAATAGGCATGATACAGACTCTGGCTATCACACCTGTTTTCTAACTTGTCACCAATGTGTCATTTACATCCTCATCTGTCACTGAAGAATTTAGCCAAAAGCCACTGCTTAGGTCGCGGTGCGTAGGAAGGGGTTTTAAATAGGAATGGGGGAGCAGATCCAGATAAAATAAGAAAAGACATGCAGCTTCATTCAAAACTCATGCCAACTACATGGTGAGATTCGCAAAATCATTTCTAACTTCAAGATGAGCCCAAGCCACAAAGTTCAGCTCTGGCTTTAGTTCCAGACTTGTCCAGGGTTCAGAGAAGTTTGGATTTAGGGTTTTGGTTTCTGCCCATCTCTGCTTTGACTTTCACGTGTCTTTGTGCTTCCTGGTTCTGGCTGAGAGCAGAAAAGAAGCCCAAAAATGCCACAAGTGTTGTTTCTGTGGTATTTCTGCTCTGAGTGGAAGCAAAGGTATACTGAAGATACTGCAAGAGAAGGAGGGGGGCGGGATTTACAGGCCGTGTTTTTCACACCCAGGAATTTGGGATAAATGGAAGCCTCTGAAAATTTGATTGCGTATCTCAAACAAATGACCAGCCTGTTTCAGATTCACCACCTTCATTTGTTTTCAGCAATGACGACAACATTTAGGGCCCAATCTTCTCAGCTGGTGTATATGAGCACCATGTCCATTGACACCAGCTGAGAATCTGGCCCCATATGTGTTTACATGCCTTTTCTGTCCTAGGACTGGGTTGTTCGGTGACATATTCCTGGGGCATCTCCAAGATCTTAGAGCTAAGAATCATGATGTAAATCTGCCACTTTTTGTAGCCTCTGAAGCCACGATAAATGTTAGTTTAAAAATCTCATCCACAGGCATATTCCAGAAACAAGTTTCACAGTTTTTACTGATGGAAAATACTGTTTTGACTAGAAAGATGTGTTAAGGTGAAAATCGACACTGCTTATTATTACAGTTGGGCAAATAACTGATTTTTTTCATTTGATTGCAGTTCTGAAAAATTAAAATAAAAAATCAGTTCTTGTCAAACCAGATACGAAATCATTCAGAATTTTCACTGAACTGAAAGAGTCTATTTTTGGTTTGTTCCAGAGTAGGGATTCAAACTTGCATCTCTTATGTGCCAGGGAAGTGTCCTAAACATTGGGCAAAAGGCTGTAGTGGAGGGGTGATAGAGCGACCACCAACTCTTCCTGTGACTAATCAAAATTGTGTCAAAATTTGTGAAGAATTTAAGTTCAACCAAAACTTCATTTTTTGTCAAATAGACTGTCTGAAAAATGTTGCCCAGGTCTGCTTATTAAACATCTTTGTGGCCTGTAAGAGAACTTAGCTCTTGGAGGAAGCAACACAGCAGTTGGTTAGACGTCATTTTTCTTTCCGATTGGCCGAAGCAGTGTAGTGTAGTTGATTCTTTCCACCATTGTCAAATCATATCTGCTATTTCCCAAAGGGCAGGAAGCCACAGTGGGGCTCCCAGTCTCTATCTGCACATTAGTACAGTTCAAATCACTGCTAATGGCACTGCAGCAGCGTCTCCTGATTAATCATGTTTTCTCCTTTTACCCTCATATGGTGGATCTGCTTCACCTCACTACATGCTTTCTCATGTAATAGATGCTGCCTTTCCTTCATCGTTTCACCTTCCCAGTGAATTCAAAATGCTCTTTACAAACAGGAGCAATGGTCTGAAATAAACGGGATGGAATTCAGTCAGGACAAATGCAAAGTACTCCACTTAGAAAGGAATAATCAGTGGTAGAGATACAAAATGGGAAATGACTGCTTAAGAAGGAGTACTGCAGGAAAGGATCTGGGGATTGTGGTGGATCAATAACTAAGTGTGTGTCAACAACAACTAAGCACGTGTCAGTTATGGTGGATCAATAGCTAAGTATTTGTCTCACTGTTGCAAAACAACCCAGACAGCATTTGAGGATGTATTAGCCGCAGTGTGGTAAGCAAGGCAGACATAGTAATTCGTCCACCGTCCTGTTCTATAAGGCCTCACTTGGAGGACTGTGTCCAGTTCTGGGCACCACACGGCAGGAAAGATATGGACAAATTGGGGAAAGTTCAGAGAAAAGCAACAAAAATGAAATGATTAAAAGGCTAGAAAAATGACCTCCAAGGAAAGATTGTATAGTCTGGAGAAGGAAAGACTGAGGCAGGACATGGTAACAGTCTTCCAGCATGTAAAAGGATGCTATAAAGAGGAGGCTGATAAACTGTTCCACTTATCCACTGATGACAGGAAAAGGTGTAATGGGCTTAAATTGCAGCAAGGGACATTTAGGTTAGACATCAGGAAAATCTTCCTAACTGTTGGGGTAGTTAAGTTCTACAACAAATTACCTAGGGAAGTTGTGGAATCTCTGTCATTGGAGGTTTTTAAGAATGGGTTACACAAACACCTGTCATGGATGGACTAGGTAATACTTCCTCCTGCCTCAATGCAGGGGACTGAACTAGATGACTTACCAAGGTCCTGTCCAGTTCTACTACATTTCTATGATTCGGATGTGCTCTGTCTCTTTCTCCCTTTCACCGCCCTTCCTCTTCTGTCTGGCTAGGAGCACCAGACATGAGCTCTTCGGGAGCTCTGAGCTTTCTTTTTTTCCCTGCCTGATGTATTAGACACTTGGAGATAATTTACTAAACCATTTGTTTTTACGTAGAGGAAGTAATGCTGGCTGAAGAGAATAAAAATGCTGGGACATCAGCCTTGGAAGGTAAGGAAAGCAATAAACTCTTTGATGTAGCTGTATTGCCTTCTTTGCCTCTAACTACCTCCAGTTTAAATCACTAGAGCAGCGGGACCCATGTACATGATTGGAGGGGGGTAGGTATCAAATCATTGCTTCTGCTGGTTAACAGGAGGCAATCATGCTAGAGCAGTGGGGCTCAACGGCTGCCTTTCCTGGTTAGGGAGGGTACAATGCACCACGGAGCATGGATCTGATCTGCAGCCTCTCTTGGTACACAGCGCCTGACTTACTCTAGTGCTGAGAACTGGAGGACCCATTCAATTACCAAAACACCAGTTGCTGAGTTCACTGGGTAGCAAGTAACAGCCTGATAGGACGATTGAATAGTCAGTGGGTAGCATTCAGCGGCAGTGGTAACTAGAGCTCCCCATTTCTTCGTTTCTAGTGCTCCGAAGAGCAACCATCAAAAGGAACCGGACAGAAGCTATGAATCGTGACTCAAGTGATGAACATTGCGTCGATATCTCCTCCGTGGGTGAGTAGAGGCTGGTTTACCAGCCTGTGTGAAAGACTCTTACCTGGAGCCCAATATTGAGGCAATCCAGAGCCTCCTCCCCACAAATCCTTTAATGATGTGGAGCATCCTGTAAAATCCTGAGGGGAACAAAGCCAAAGTGGACATGGGCAAAGACAGTATGTTTCTCCAGTTGATAGCGTAGGTGCCAGAACTAGGGGTGCTTGAAGTAGTAGTAACGACCCAAATACATGGTTTCCACTTTCAGCACCCCACTAAAAATGTCCCAGCACCACTAGTAGATAGCATAGGGAATGGAGTCCCCACGCTGTTTCTGCTGCATTACAGCTTGTAGGAGAGATGGCAGGTTAAGCCCCATATTGGAGCCCTTGTGTGAGGAAATAATTCCTCCCATCCCTGGGTCTGAAAGGAGTTTGACCTGCTTAGGTCCTCTGCTCAGCAGAACTGATGGGTTCCAGTGATCTCATCTGGCCTCTCTCCTCTCCCACTTAGGTACCCCTCTGGCTCGTGGCAGCATCAAGAGCGCTAAAGTGGATGGTGCCTCCTATTTCCGGCACAAGGAGCGACTTCTGCGCATCTCCATTCGCCACATGGTGAAATCCCAAGTGTTTTATTGGATCGTCTTGAGTTTGGTGGCTCTCAACACTGCCTGTGTGGCCATTGTCCATCACAACCAGCCGCCATGGCTCACCCACCTCCTCTGTGAGTTCCAGCTCCCTCTTTGTGTTTGGGTGCACTGCAGTGATACAGGCTTTATAGAATACCAACCCACCTACCCCCAGGTCAGCCATCTGTGCAAGTCAGATGTGGCTCCGTAGGGCTGCTGGACTGTTGGCCTATGGCATGGTTTCTGCTTCTCCAGCAGGCCAGCAACTCACAGCCTGATATGGGACGATCTTTAACTGTTGGAGGAGCTGGGTCTGATTCTCTCGTGACCCCAGTGTAAATCAGGAGTGATCTCCATTGAGGTCAATGGAGTCAGATTGGCATGAAACTTGAGGGAGGTCAGAATCAAGCATGCCATTCAGAGTTTTGTATATAGCCCATTTTCATGGATGCCTGCTGTCTTGCTCCTCATCATTGAAATCCTTTTCAATTCTGCTCCCTTTCCAGGGGATAAACAAGAATGAGTTTGACTGGTCCCGCGTCATTCAGATCCAATACAGATTTCAAGGGAGGTGACTGGTTTGGGTCAATGTGAAGTGGGGATGTAATAATAGTTTATCCTCCAGTAGTAGGGTAATGTACAGAGACTAATTAACACCTTTTTGAGATTGGCAGGAGGGGAATCCTTTCTCCCAGCCCAGAAATGGAGCCATCCTTGAGGTGTTTAATAGAGAACAAAAATGACACTTCACGGGAGCTCTTTGGCACAAATGAGACGTGGATTGCAGCCAGCTGAATCCAACGGGGATTGTAGGGGGACAGAATAGAATTCCCAATTAAAATTTTTCCAGGCTGCCAGGGTTGAAAAAATTGCCATAGATCTGCTGGCCATAAATAATCAGAACCTCGGGTTTACATTTATTCTACAAACAGCCATGAAGTGCTACTGGGGCAGTGGTTTGGTACTGATGTGATAGGATGAGGACCACCGACTGAATGTAAGCCACTCCTGCTTCACCTTGGAAGTCTCCCATTCAAATGTATATCCAGCTCAAGTCTGTGAAGCTGTCTGCTGAGATCTCAGCACAAGACAGTATGGTACAGCAGCTGGTTGTAGCGAGAGCCAGCTTTGGACAACCTGGAATACTAACTTGGCCACTAGTGTTCCTGAAGGATCCTGTGGAACTTTTCACAAGCATACAGCTGATAACCACATGTCCTGGCCAGATTGCAGCTGTGGAATAAATACATCAGGGCTATCAAAGTGTCCCTGCAGTTTAATTTGGAGAAGTTGTTCATTTCTGCCCCCTAAAACTGGTGTATAGTGTTTTTGGGTGCTGTTAAAAATCACACCTGGGTTCCACTGCAGAAGAGAATGCCCTTAAACAAGTGCCCTCATTCTTCCATGACACCCTCCTCAACATCACACACAACTTGGAAACGTAATTTGGCAATGCAGTTCTTTATGATTCGTGAAGGCAAGCACCTCGATCCATACCCTGCCTACCAGCTACTGATACATGAGCTTCCCACAGACAAGCGCCCGGTTCCTCATTCCCTCCCTGGAGAATCAGTGATGGGGATCTTGATCCCCTGCCTGATTATCCTATTTCCTAGAATGTGCTTAGTGAATTTCTGACATCTGTTTGAGGTTCCTGCAAAGCTCTCTTTGCATAAGGTTCTACAAAATCTAGTATCAGCATAACACATTGATAAAGTGTGTCATGTCCTGCTGCAGTGGCTGGGCCACTAGAGGATAATAGTCTACTGCTGCATCCAGCTAATGGATTTATTCCTTTAGAATCTGTGATAGAGTTTTGTGTTGGTGTGGTGAAGGTTTGAACTCTGCTGACACAGGCTATGTACACACGAGCATACTTGTCCCGCAATAAGTTATTGCGGGACAAGTAAAGCGCTATAAATATAGTGCTTTTTCGCATGCACACGTGCACTTTGTTTCGCAAAGGAGCATTCACCCTTGGAATGCTCCTTTACGAAAGAAGAGCAGTGCATGGTGGGCACCTGTCCCACCATGCACTGCCCACAGCCAGCCCCCTAGCCCAGCTGCAGGGCTTCCGGTGGCAGGGGGGGCTGCATTGCCAGCCCCCGCTGTCATCCGAACCCCAGCTGCCGGGCTCCGGCAGTCAGCTGGAGCCGCCGCTTTAAAGCGGAGGCTTCAGCTGATTGCCGCCCCAGCCGGGGGA
>ML685794.1:6570973-6637722 GCA_007922175.1 Pelusios castaneus
TTAACGCGCAAGAGCCCTGTTGCACGTGTGTACGCCGTTGTTGCTATCGCGCGGTAATGAGCTTTAATGCGCGATAATCTGATCGTGTGTACAAGGCCACAGATAAGCACAAATAAGGAGAAGCAGATGTGTCACTAATGCACCTGGATTTCCCTTTTGCAGACTATGCAGAGTTCCTGTTCCTTGGGCTCTTCCTTCTGGAGATGTCCTTAAAGATGTATGGAATGGGGCCACGCCTTTATTTTCATTCCTCTTTCAACTGCTTTGACTGCTGGGTAAGTGGCACATGAAATAGGGCCAATACTGAGGGACAGCAGATCGGCTTGCATGTCTCTGAGGGGTTTACAATGTAACTTAAAGAGAGGAAGGGGAAGGGGGACAGTCCTATCAGAGGGCTGTGGGGTGGAGGTGTGCCTTCTAGAAGGGAGAGGAAGGCAAGCAGCATAGTCTGTTAGAATAGTACCGAGATCCAAACTACAAGCTTCCGATTACATATGGTGGGGCAACACATGGAGCTGATTGGGACTTTCTGTGATTATTGCAGACCTTGACTCTCTAGGATCATGTTATGCACACAGGCTCTGTTCTCATGTGTGTTTCTGATTCCCCAGGTCACAGTGGGCAGCATCTTTGAAGTGGTCTGGGCCATCTTCAGACCAGGAACCTCCTTCGGGATTAGTGTCTTACGGGCCCTCCGTCTTCTGAGAATATTTAAAATAACCAAGTAAGTAAAGAGGAGGGTGCATCCCTGTCTGTTGCTCCCTGCCTTTCTGCCCCCATGGCCCTTTGGCTACTAGCTCTTGTCTTGCAGTTGTCACAGATCCACATTCCCTTTGCCCTGCTTCAGTAACGTCTCTATTCCCCAGGTATTGGGCATCCCTGAGGAATTTGGTGGTCTCCTTGATGAGTTCCATGAAGTCTATTATCAGCCTGCTCTTCCTCCTTTTCCTCTTCGTTGTTGTTTTTGCCCTGTTGGGAATGCAGCTGTTTGGAGGCAGGTATGTGTATAAAAGACCAGGAAAGATGGAGCCCATTTATTTACAGTGAGTAACAATATCATCTCCCACCCTTTCAAAGAACACCCTGACTCACCAGCCCACACCAGAGTACCAGAAATGTTCCTTTTTCTAAAGGACTTGAGATTCGGGCTAGTTCACACCAGGGTATGGTGCCCATTCAGATTCTTGCGCAAGTGCTCTGGAGGTCCTAGCCCGTCTCATCATAAAGATGAAACGGGGACAAAGAAGAAGTGGAAGTCGAGGGAAATGGTGAATGGATGGTGTAGGTGATTATAGGAGCAGCAGACCTAAGAGGACAGAAAACAGTGTTTGGTGCCACCTCTGTATTCCAGTGTGTCCATTCGGTTCCTTTTCAGATTTAATTTCATGGATGGGACTCCTTCTGCAAACTTTGACACTTTCCCTGCAGCCATCATGACAGTGTTTCAGGTAGGGGCCTCGAAGAAATGAGGTAACTGGAATTTTCTACCATATGGTCAATATCCCCTTGCTATCTGATTCTGATCCACAACCCTGGAGCAGTTTCTGTTGAAAAATTTCCTTTACAACCAAGCTTAAGGCCAGATTCTCCATACAGCTACATGCGGGTTTATGCCAGTGGAATTCCATTGCCTTCAGTGAGTTACATTAGCAAAACTCACATATGGCGGAGTGGAGATCCACACCACTAAATTAAATGAAAGCTTGAGTTCTGCTGCCACACACTGTAGATTCCAAAAATCTTGAGGAAACCCAACTCCTCACCCTAAAGCAATCTCTTCTACCTCATGTGACATGGCTGTGGGGCAGGATCATCCTTGAGACAGGCTCTCCATACTGGGACTGCACATTTGCAGATATAAAACTGGTCAGCCATATATAAAACAATAGCCTTGGTGACAGTGCTTCCTATTTGTTTGTTCATTCAGATCCTGACAGGTGAGGACTGGAACGAGGTGATGTACAACGGGATCCGCTCGCAGGGTGGAGTCCGCTCAGGGATGTGGTCCTCCATCTACTTCATCATCCTCACCTTGTTTGGAAATTGTATCCTCCTTGTTGCTACATTTCAGTGAGAGCTCCCTCTGTCCCGTCTCTCTGTGAGGGGATAACACCTTCCTCTTTAGCTCCTCATTGCTTCTCAGAGATTCAGTGCTCTGTTCATATGAGGGAGTGGGCATCCCAGCGTTCCTTTCCTCTCTCACCCAGCAGAGATGGGAGTCTGGTCCCACAATTACCCCTTCAGACATGGAGGAAGAAGAATGTCCTCTGACTCCTCACTCCAATCTCATGCTGAGGGGCCATGCTACGGACTGTGTGGGGGATTCCTCCCCTTCCACCTTGGTTTAAATCCAGCCTTTTTTTGTTTCCAAAAAGTAGAGGATTTTTATCCCTTAAGTGAAATAAGGCCCCTCAGTCCCTTCCTTGGTGCTGGTTCCTCTGTGAACCTGCACTGTCTCTATATCAGCAGTTCTCAACCACTGTGTCGGGACATATTACTGTCTCACCACACAGTGGTAAGTTGTAGTAGAGAGCTGGGGCGATGGCTGGATTCAGCCTGTGAGTGGTGAGCTGTTGTGTCCTGTAGGGTCGCGATACGCTGCCAAGTGTGTCACGACTCACAAAAGGTTGAGAACCACTGCTCTATATCGGGGGCAGGAGTGGGAGAGAGGGTCCTGTGTGTTTTCCCCCAGCAGCTATAGAATCTCAAGACATAATCACATGATGTGACGACTCTTAACGCCCCCAGACACCCTGCTGAATGTGTTCTTGGCCATCGCTGTGGACAATCTAGCCAATGCGCAGGAGTTGACAAAGGTAAGGGATGTTAACGGTATCACCGCCCCACTCCCATCTTACTACCCAATGAGCCACATTCATATGTACCCCAGGCCCAGGAGTCTGCTTCCGAGTCCTTGTTATAGTCACCTGGGAAGCCCATTCCCTCTTTTCCCCTTCTTGGATTGTACATTTGTGAGGAAACTTAGTGCTCATGGAAGAGGAGAACTAATAATGCTGCACAGAGCCTGGCCTCTCTCCTCCTCAGTGCTGGGCTTGTCTCAGGCCTGCTGTTCTAGCCTGGTTTCCCCTTAGAGGTCTGTCAGTGCAGCTCATTCCTGTCTTGCTGCATGCACCGCTGGTCCAGTCTCGGCCTCCCCTGAGCAGTGATTAACATTCTTCCTGAAGCGTGGGATGGCTTTATAGTGTGGACAAACGAGGATAGGACTGTGGCCACTAAACTTACATCCACTTGGGACCAATGCAGGATTGGAACCTCTATTTCTGTTGGTGAAGGGCAAGTACATTGAGACCCTGCACTCTGATTCCTGCCTTGAGAAAGATAGCATGGCTTTGTGAGCTGAGGTTGGAGATGAAAGCCTGATTCTTCTTCGAGTGCCTGCTCATATCGACTCCCAGTAAATGTATGTGCACTGCATGCAGTCACCAGAAATGTTTTCCCCTGGAAGTACCCATCAAGTCAATACAGGTGCCCCCCGGAGTGGCTCCGCAATGGAGCTGTATATATGGCCCTGCTGAGCTGCTGTGCCTCTTCAGTTCCTTCTTCCCGCCCGTGACCGCTATTGGACCTTTTTGCCTTCTCTTGCATTGGCAAGCATTCCTCTAGTGGGAGAGAGTTATTGAACCTGTAAATAGTAGATGGGAGACGACTGAATTTGCATTAGTAGCTAGATAAGTTTCTTTTGGGGGTCCCCTTGCCTTTTACATCCATAGGTCTCAAGGATTCAAACGGTGCAGAACCTGCCATATACCTATGTCAAGCGCAGTCCCCATGAATCCTGCCTGAAGTGCCTAAGGGAAGTCCATCAGGCCAGCCCATGCAGGTTCTTTGGAGGATTCCAGCCTACGATTCCAAACAAAAGGACAAGAGAGTCAGAATGAGGAGTCTCCTCATGGAGGCAGCTCTCTGCCCCCAGCTGGGCCACTCAGACGTGGCACCCAGTACCTCAGTGTGGAGCACGCTGGCCTCTCTTAAAGAGACTATGGTGCTGAAGAGGGATTTGATACTGAAGGACCCCAAGGATCAGCATTTCCCAGCACTAGCACTCCAGCACTGATCCCACTCTCCGGTGCCTCATAAGCGGTGAAAGAAAACTGATAGAGGGCGCTCACCTACAGCAAAGGCTGCAGCAAAGGATGATAGCTGTGTGCATCCTGCGGCAGGGCACCCGGCACCTTCCCCAACAGGGCCAACACTGTTGACTTTGGACCCAAAGAAGGTGTCATTGAGTCTGGTGCTGATGAACTCAGCCATAAGAGAGAAGCATGTGGAAGAGCTGCATTCTCCTTCCACCCCAGACACATTTGAGGCAGAAAGGGACTTGATAGCCGTGATGGCACAGCAGTCCCCCACCACGATGGTGGAGCAGGAGCCAACTGCCATCTAGAGGCAACCCTGTCATAATGAGACACTGGTCGCCTTCCACCTGGAGTCACTTCCCAGCACCATTCCATGGTGCCACCATGGTCTCAACATTTGGAGTCACAATCTTCTGACTCAGAGGCGAAATCCTACACCTCCAGGTGCAGCCGGCATCAGTCACAGAGACAGTGCTACAGATGGGAGAAAGGGCAAGCCCCTTTCATGGCACCTTGGCTAGCACATTGACAGATGCCTGCACAATGATCTTTTGGACTCTCTGGACATACCACCAAGCCCAAGGCACTCTTCTAGCCACTCCTATTTGGTCACTTATAAACATGGGCTCCCCTGCCATCTAAGATTCACCTCTCACCTCATGGCACCAAAGCAGACAATGACACCGGCACCAAGGCAAGTGCAGAGTGTGATGGCATCAAACTTGACAATGCAGCTCAAGGGAAAACCCATGACGCAGTTGGCCACGAAGGCCGGTTTCACTCAGTACATCGTCATTCTCCCCGGTGAGGTGGTGGTAGGGATTTCAACAGGTTTGGCATGCAAGGCTGCAGCTTTGGCTGACATCAATTTATTGAGTGAATAGAAACAAATTGGACATGGTGGTTTCACTCCCCCCTTTGTTCATTGAATCCCGTTAGTAGTGGCTCAATGCTCAGTTGGTATGTGCCGGAGTCCCCTTTATCAGGGCCCAGCCACCGTTGTCTCAGGTCACGGACACATCTGAGTTGGGATGGGGAGTGCATCTAGGGACACTCAGGGCTCAAGGCTTTACTCCATATCAACATCAGGGAACTGAAAGCAGTTCACCTAGCATGCCAAACCTTCCAGCCTCATCTAGAAGGGCAGATGCATGTCAGTCATGACAGATAAATTCTAGAGGGGTAGCCATGTTAGTCTGTATACAGCAAAAACAACAAAAGTCCTGCGGCACCTTAAAGACTAACAAATTTCTTCGGGTGTAAGCTTTTGTGGGTTGCAACACACTTCGTGCATCTGATGAAGTGGGTTGCAGCCCACAAAAGCTTATGCCCGAAGAAATTTGTTAGTCTTTAAGGTTCCACAGGACTTTTGTTAATCATGATAGGTAATACAACAATTTTTATATAAACAAACAGGATGGAGCATGCTCCTCTCCTCTTGCCAAGAACCCTCTAACTGTGGGACTTCTGCATTGCTCACTCTATACACCTGGAGGCAACTTACTTTTTGGGATCCCAGAATGAGTCGGCAAACCTCAGCAGATCCTTCCACAGCCATGAGTGGTCCATCCGCCCAAATATCCTGAACGTCTTCCAGCAGTGGGGAGTTCTTCAAGGAGATCTGTTTGCAACTCAACTCAATAGGAAGTGTCAACAGTTTTGTTTCTTACTCTACCACAGCCCGGGCTCAGTCACAGATATGTTCCTCCTTCTGTGGAGGCACTCCTTAATTTATGTGTTCCTGCCTCTATTGCTCATTCACAGGGTTCTACTCAAGATAAAGGGGGAAAGCATCTCTCACACTCATAGCTCCAGCCCGGCCCTACACTGCTAGACCTGTCCATATTTGCCCTGATTTCCCTGCCATTGGTGCTGAACCTAATAATGCCCATGACTGCCTGCAACATGCCAACCGTGAGTGCCTCCACCTCACGGTGTGGAAGCTTCATAGTTGAACTCTATGGAGTTGGCATGCTCCAGGCCAGATAGGGAGGTTCTCCTTGGCAGCAGGAAGCCATTTACCAGGGCAACATACTTGGCCAAGCGGAAGAGGTTTTCCATTTGGGCAATGAAAAAGGGCACTCCTCCAGTGCAAGCATCACTGCCATTCATTTTGAACATCTGCTGCAGTTGAATTAGCTAGGGCTGGCAGTATCATCCATAGAGGTGCACCTAGTGGTGATCTCTGTGTTCTACCCAGGAGCGGACGGATGATCAGTCTTTGCTAATCCAATGGGGACCTATTTTCTCAAGAGCGTGGAAAGACTCTACCCTCAGGTTCTCCATCTGATACCAGGTTGGGACCTAAACCTGGTACTCACCAGTTTAATGGAACCTCCCTTGGAGCCCTTAGCAACAAGTTCACTCCTCTATCTCTCATGGGGAAGGTGGCATTCCTGGTTGCTATTACCTCAGCCAGGAGAATGTCTGAGCCCAAGGCTTTGACATCGCCCCTTTGTACACGGTGTTTTACAAAGACAAGTTCAGTTGCGATCCTGCCTAGCTTTCCTTCCTCAGGTGGCATCCCAGTTTCACACAGACCAGGATATCTTCCTCCTGGTGTTCTTCCTGAAGCTGAATGCCACTAAGAGGGAATGAAGCTTTCATTCTCTAAATATCAGGTGAGTGCTAGCTTTCTGTATAGAAAGGACTAGACCTTTTCGTAAATCAACCCAACTCATCATTGCTATAGTGGATAGGATGAAGGGTTTCCTGGTATCGTCGGAGAGGATCTCATTGTGGATCACCTCCTGGATCAAGACCTGCTGTATCCTGGCTAAGATGCCGGCCCTGGCACTGACATTGCACTCCACAAGGGCACAAGCTTTCTCTGCAGTTTTCTTGGTGCAGGAAAATCTACAGGGCCACAACTTGGTCACCGATCCATACATTCACTTCACATTATACAATAGGCCAGCGATGATGCAGCATTTGGAAGAGTTGTGCTTCAGTCAGCAATTTCGTGAGCTCCAACCCCTCCTATGGTCAGCTTGGGAGCTACATACTTGGAATCGACATGAGCAAGCCCTTGAAGAATCAAAAACGGTTACCTACCTTTTGTAACCGCTGTTCTTTGAGATGTGTCGCTTGAGTCCATTCCAAGACCCACCCACCTACCCTCTGTCAGAGCCTTCCAATGAGGTTGTGTTGATATTCCGAGACACCACCCAGATTATTGTATGTAGGTTATGACAGCCAGGATCCTCATTACTCTTCGGATGGGTTGGTCCCCAAAGTGTAGAGGCTCCATGCTGCCCATTTCCTCTCCGTTCTGTCTGTTCTTCACTCTCTTGGGGCTCAATCAGTAGCCTCCAGCACCCGTGTAAATCTGACCTCTTTGAAGCGAGTGAAATGGAGCAGAATAATCCATTATGTTGTCTAACTTTCCATGGGGGGATACAAATATGCGTCTTTCCTTTGGGGAGCAGCGTCTTTATTTCCAGGGTAGTACAGATGGCACATCAGAGGGAGGTGGGAAGGGTGACCTATCTCCCGCAGGGAAGTTACCACCTACACATTTTACTGTCACTGCCTTGCTAACTTTGGAGGGAGGAGACGGCTATCGCTCCAATGCTTTGAGGACTGTGTATGTGGCTGTGGTTGGGAGGGAGGCGCCTGAGATATTGAATTCTAGGCTTCACTAGGGCCTCAGGGCCCTCATGTGCTACCACATCCTTGATTCTGGGCAGCTTCAATGAAGGAAATACTGTGCCGGGTTTTGAATGGGACTGAATGAACATAAGGCTGCAGTGACTCAGCCAGGCTCATCAGGGTAATATGATCCCATGTGGGGTCAGAAATGGACCCTGACCTCCCACTCAGACAGAGAGAGAAATACCTAAATGCCCCTGCTGCCCTGTACAGAGCTGGGACCAGACCCGCTTTGCCTGGGAGTAGCCCTGGCTGTAGAGATGGTGCCCAGTCCTGGCTAATGCCTAGGGACATTGGCTGCTGCTGTTGGACTTTGTTTGTTAACTAGAAAACCTGCCCCCCTGCCACTGGGCCCCACTGTGCAGACACAGGTGTGGGGGCAGTAGCTGACAGGTCCCTCCTATTCCTGCCTCAACTGTCCCTTTCTGCTCCTGCTGCTCTATTGACATTAACAGACAGACTCCCATTGACTTCCATGTGCCTGGACCAGCTCTGAGTGCCATGACTTAGACTGCAATAGGGAGGGAAGTAATCAGGCACTTTATCCTGCAATGGGAAACTGAGCTGAGAGGGCGTGTCCCATCCTTCTCTTCCCTCCTCTTCCTGCCTCCTTTCCTGTCATGCTCAGCATCCAAAGGGTGGGGGCAGAGTCAATGGGGCCGAGAGAAACAAGGGCAAGAAACAGGGAGGTGGAAAGACGTTGGGGGAGTAAGAAGTCAGAGAGAGATACAGGGGTCATAGGGGGAATCTGCAGATACAGAGTTCCAGAGGGGTAGCCATGTTAGTCTGTATACAGCAAAAAATGAGAGTCCTGTGGCACTGTAAAGACTCACAAATTTCTTCAGGCATAAGATGCATCTGACGAAGTGGGTTGGAGCCCACAAAAGCTTATGCCTGAATAAATTTGTTAGTCTTTAAGGTGCCACAGGACTCTTGTTTTTTGCAAATACAGAGAAGCTTCTAAACATCCAGTACTTTATCCCAGCTCCACACCTGCAGAATCTCCTCAGTAATCTTAGGAAGAATCTGCTAATTCACTGGAACACACAGAATTGCCTCTGGCTTTTGCAGAGAATTGCCCCCGGACATATTATTTACAGACATTAGCATGAACACGTGACCCCTTTGCACTGCACATACACACCCTTACCCCCTTGTGCTCCCCGGTGCACTCTGGACCCACCCCCACTGTTTGTGCACATGCACGCCACACATTATGTGCGTGTGCATGTGTATATCTCTACAGGCTCTGGGGGGGCAGGATGAGCTCCCTTCTCCTCACATACTCTGCCAGTCTTCCCCGCACAGCTATTGAGGCAAGTGGTGTCCTAATCTCGCTCTAATACCTAACCCTCTGCCCCCAACCCCATAGTCCCCATTTGCTTGGTTTGGGTTATAGGGGGCCCTGTTCTGCCCCTCTCACCTCCCACTATCCAGAAGGCAGCAGTGCTCAAATCTTTGCTAGGTGCAGGAGTAACCCATTTTCCTTTTCCCTTTTGGAGGAAATGGAACGCTCCCATACACTCTTCATGCTTCTCGGCAGAAGTGTGAAGGTTTTCTGGGTTCTGGTCTTTAAATTCTGGTCATGTTAAGTCAGAAGCACTATGGGATTTTTTTGTCTACTTCCTGATAAACATCATGTATTAGCGGCTGCCCGAGTCAGAACACCAGACTACATAGACTAATAACATGTTCTGCTATGACAAATGCTGCTACTGTGAAACCCTGGAGGCCTAGAAAAGATTGGGCATAGTGCAGAAACCGAGTCAGTTTTGACTGGGTTTTATGAAAATAAAAAACTACACCTGGCAATTCAGAAGTCTCATCTCAGCTCTGGCAGCTTCACCCAGAACATCCCAAGTCTTTTGTTACTAGCTGCACCTGGCCGGGTTTGCAGTGTCTTGCCTCCAACACAGTCACGCAAATCATCTGCAACATCAGGATGGGTGTAAACTCCCTGGTGCTCTCTTGTAATGGGCACTTTTGTTTGACATTTAGGATGAGCAGGAGGAAGAGGAGGCTTTTAACCAAAAGCACGCCCTGCAGAAAGCCAAGGAAGTCAGCCCGATGTCTGCTCCAAACATGCCTGCCATTGAGTGAGTCACCCTCTGCATACACCATGTCAGCAACCGCCTCTGCCCAGCCCCAGCCTCTTTATTGTGATAGCCACTCTTTAGAGATGGGTCTAAAGGAGGGGTAGCACCAATGGAAGGCGATTTACATATCCATGCATGTCTAAGGTAGAGGTAAGACAGAGAGTTGCTCTCATGCAGGTACTGGCACCTTTCATTGAGGGCATTGAAGCAATGCCGTTGGATCCAACCAATAAGAAAGGACCAGATTTGCTGTTAATTACTCTGGAATCCTTGCAGTTGCAAGGGCGGAGCTATGTCAGCAGGCAGTGCTACTTACTGGTTGCGCTTGCTGTCCTAAGCACCCCAATCCCAAGTCTGTAGAGAAGCAATAAGGAAGACTTTCATCTCTGAATGTGCAAAGAGTATGAGGTCAGAGACCCACACCCTCTGCTAGAGCCTGGGGAGGGGAAAATGCTCGCACTGAGTCCTCCGGTAAAGGAAAAGATCCACAGTCCCCTGGAGGAGTTGTCGCTAATGAGTCCATTGTGGCACAGGTGGGTGGAGCCAACCATAAGTGACTCCATTAGGGGCCGAAAAAGAGGATTTAATGAGTGAGCCCCTGGATCAGAGCTGGTTGGAACACCACGACAGAATCCTTTCCCCGCAGGAAAAGCAGTACCATGGAAACCAAAATGCTTTGGGAAATTATGTCAATTTGGCTGAAAAAAAGCAAAGAAACTCCAGACGATGTCGAAATGGCCCATTCTGTCACTTTGGGGACAGCACGTTTTGATTTTTCATTTAACAATGATTTTGAGTTTCAAACGTTTGCATTTTATAGTGTATATTCTAAAATGAAGCCAAAATGATATGGTTTTGATTTTTTTTCAAGACAAATGTTTTGATTCTAAAGGAAATTATTTTCAGCATTTTGAAATTTTCTGGTTTCATTTAAATTCTGAACCATGCCAAATTCTGAAACCCTTTGTGAAACAGAATTGTCATCCTCTGACCAGATGTACTGCGGAGGTTCAGGGGAGCTCCTGACTTCATCTGTTTCTCCAAATAGCATCCAAATTATCTGAACTTCTTGTGTCTGCAGCATCGGGCTGAGACTGTCACAAGAACAGACTTCTTTGGTGGATCTCTCGTGTATCCTGCTCCTAGTTGGAGTGGAGATTCTGTAAGAACTGTCCATTCCCTGAGAAAGAAACTGCCTGTGTGACTCTCTTGTGGAGGCAGAATAGGGTATATTGGGGAACAGTTTGGGGAAAGACCTCATAGTCTGACTACTCTGGAGTGCTCTCCAGAGCCAAGCTGGTTGCCAGTGTGTGGAAAGTTGGACACTGGATGTTCAGTGTGGATGATGGATTTTCAAAGAAATGTGTAGCGGGAAGAAATGAACAATTTAGACTGTAGTAAAAGGCTAGGAAATGACAGATACAGGCACATCGGGAGGAAGAGCTGATGGGTGGAATAAGTTTGATACTCAAAGGCTGCGTCTTGTTCTAGACTTTTCCATCAAAAGTTTCCAATCGTTGCCAGTACTGTGCGCTCCGCTAGTGCTAGCAACGGAGAGGGAATCCTAGTGTAGCCAGGTTCACTAGACAGCTTGTGCCTTGTCTACACTAGCTCTCCCATGGCTGCTAGTGTGGGTGTACCAGTGGAGAGAACTAAAGTAGGGGTGTAAACAAGACTGAAGAGGAGAAGACCTAACGCTAAAAGGATGGCGGGAAGTAGAGTGAAATTATGGAAGTATGTATTTCTTTGTGCAGGCACGCATGGACAAGGGTGGATGTGTATATATATATGGGTGCCTGCCAGGTGGGTGGGTTGGGTTACGTGGATCTTGATGTAGGTCTGAGTGAATGGTATGTGTGTGCCTGCTACATGCAGATGAGTTTGCATGTGTGGTGCAAGGGTGTCTTTCACGCCGATGGGTTTTTGTGTATGGTGCGTGTGTTCCTGCCACTTGGATGAATTTGTATAGAAGGTGCATTGTGTCAGGGGCCTATTGTGCAGGTGGGTTTGGGTGTGTGGTGTGGTGTGTCAGCGCCTGGTGTGCAGATGGATTTGCAGGTACTGTCACATTAGCAAGGGCTTTTTACATCTGCATTTGTTTTGGCATATAACTGCATGCATCTGTATTGGTATTTGCACCTGTGAATAGCCAGTAAGTCACCATATGGGCGCACAAGCCTTTATGAAAGTGTGTACTCCGTGAACGTTTCTTTGCATGTCTATACCTTTGTTTCAGGTGTCCAGCGAAGACTAGCATTCCTCTCCCTGGTGATGTGTGGATAGTTATGCAGTTGTGTGCTTTGCTTTCATGCATGTTTTACATGCCTAGGCTTTTGCATGGGTGCCACGTTCCTGCTTGTGTGCAGTCTGTGGATAAATCCTTGCATGTGTCACCCATGTACACGCTGGCTATGTCTACACTTACTAAAATTAGTTCGAATTAGTTAGTTCGAATGAACTAATTCAAACTAATTTTAGTTAGTTCGAATTAGCTTAATTCATGGCACTTGCTTAGTTCGAATTAGTGATCTCCATTGAGTTCAATGGGCCGCTTAGTTCGAACTAAGAAATTAGTTCGAATTAACATGGCCACATTGGTTAATTCAAATTAGTTAGTTCAAATTAACCCTTACTTCTAATACCCTATTCGAAGTTATTAGTTCGAATTAAGGAAGCCTTTAATTCGAACTAATTAAAGCCTAGTGTAGCCATGGCTTTAGTTAATTCAAATTAAGCTTCCTTAATTCATACTAACTTGCCAGTGTGGACATCGCCACTGTGTATGATTTACATATGGGTTGGCACAGTGTGTACATTTGTGTGAATACATTTGCATGTGTTTCATGCCTATTTGTTCCAGGTAACACATGTATATAAATGTGACTATCTACATACGCTGAGTGTATGGACATGATTTTCCTTATGCCACTTTGGGAAGCCTTTATATTGTCAAAGCAGTGTAAAGGGGTCTTAGTGTAAATGAGAATCAGGTTCTGTGCATGTAAGTGTCAGTGTGTGCATGTGTCCATATATATAAATGTTGTATGCTTCATTGTGTTGATGGCCTAACACATTTGAAATGCTGGCCTGCATATGTTTCTGTGTATAAATCTCTTTGCATGTGTGGGGATGGATACATTTGTTTGCAAAAGTATTTGCTCCATCTTCTCTCTATGTTTATGTAGAAGTTTCTGGGTTTAATAACCATGTTTCCATTTGTACCTCGATGCTGCACAGTTAGGAGTGAGTGCATGATAGTGATGGATGTCTGAAATCACTCTATGCATGTAGTATGCAAGTGCCTGCCGGGTTGATGTGGACTGAACCCATTCATTTTTCTTCCCCAGAAGGGACAGAAGGAGGAGACACCACATGTCGATGTGGGAGCCACGCTCCAGCCAACTGTATGTGTGCCATAGGGTTGCGTGTTGTGCGTGGCTGTGCACATATGTGGTTACACGTATTTTTCTGTGTGCTAACTTAGGCATTTACGTATCGTATCCTATTTCTGAGTGTATGTTTGCCCCACTGGGCATGTGATCTGTGTGCATTTCTGCCTCTGCACATGTCAGTGTGTGTGTATGTGTGCTTGTGGATTTGTGTGTGTATAAATAAGTGTGCTCTTTTGTCCCTCTGTTTGCTTGTGAATATGTATGTATGTTAGCACTGTAAGTATGTGTCCATGCATCTGTGGATACTGTAGGTAACAGTGTGCTGGTGTATGTTTCTATGTGTGTGCCGGTGTGTGTCTCCACGGGCATATGTCTGTGCTGTATGTATGTGCTTGCTTGTACGTGTGCTTGTCGGTGTGTGGGCGTGTGCCGGTGTGAGGATGTTTGTCTTTTGAAGCCCGTTTGTGTGCACATTTGCAATATTTTAAAGATTTTATTTGATATCTTAAAATGCACCCATCAGACCATCCCCTGAGTGCATCTGGGGAGTGTACATGGTACAAATCACCTTCGTGAAAGACAGCCCCTTACCCAGAATTTAGCCCAAATTCTTTCCTGCCAAGGTGCTAGGCGAAGAATGCAGATGAACATTACTGCACACTCTGTTGCTGGAGAAACTCTGGCTCTGTCAGACCAATGAGAGAAGGAAGTACTAGAGGTGAGGACCCTCTCCTGAGAATGCCTTGCTTCCAGCTGTTCAGATCCCAAGTCTGTGAGTAAAAGCTGATCACAGCTGGTGCAATGGGGGAGGAGAGGAACAGGGGTTCCTCATGCACAAAGTCCCTGACAGCACAAGGCATTGTAGATCAGAATGTAAAAAATCAGCCCCTTCTTCACCTGGCAGGGAAATGGCAGTTCGTGCAGATGTTGCAGAACATGTCTAGCAGGCGTCCTACCTATTGCTGTAGCTCTCTGTACTGCAAAGTGAGCAGGGAGCTGGATTCTACACTAGTTTTAGCTTCTGACTGGTCTTTGGAGGTAGTTTCATGTACAACACATTGCAGCAATCCAAGATGAAGGTGATGGGTGTGGATTTCCGGGGCACAGTGCATGTCCAAGAGGAAAGCTTGCCATTGTTTCAATGAGAAGCTGATGGGATCAAAGGCACCGTGCTCCCGGTTTTGTAAGAGTTCCATTTCAATGAGAGAGGCAGACCTTATACCTGACACCCTTTGCCTAAGCAACCTACTCACCAGTCTTGCCTGGACTCTGATCCCAACTCCTGTTTCAGCTGCACACTAAGTCAGCCAGGAGATTGGACCATATAGGTCTGATGCCAAAGACCTCGATCTCTTTGTCACTTGCGTGTTGATGGCAATGGAGTTCAAAAAGTCTCCCTCAATCTGTCCCACTGTCTGTATCTCCACATTGAAAAGGAGGGGTGACAAAATGAATCCGGTGTCTGAGAGAAGGTGGGGAGCATTCTCCTCTGGAATCTCTTCTTTAGGAAAGAGGGCAAGTGTTTGCTAGGTGTCTGCTGAAAGGCAGATCTAATTAGAAACCATTGATTAATTCCTAGCAGATGGCAATAGATGTTGCTCTTCTTTTTCCTCCAAGCCTCTCTCTTCTTTTACTTTCCTTTCTCCTCCCATTTCTTTCCTTTTTTTTCTTTTGTCTTTTTTTCCTGTTCTCCCCTTATTTTTGGAAGAAAAAAATCAGTAAAATACTTTTTTTTAAAAAGGGAGTGGGGGAAAGATTGAGCTATAAAAATCACCATGGGCCTTTGCCCTTTAGCTAGAGGCAGGTCAGCTATCAGGAAAACTAACCATGTCTCTGCTTCATAGGTTTCCCTGACTCCTTTACCAGACTCAAAGGGGTCAAGGAAGCCTGAAGATTCCAAAAGACCCCACACCTGCCTTGGGACAATTTTCCCAGAGACTTTCCCTACCAGGGGAAAGTTACAGACAGGCCCGTGACTGGCAAGACTTTCAACATTTTAAAAAATGGCTTTCTGAGCTGGATCTTAAGAGTGTGAGTTTGGAGAAGGCTGGAGTTCTGCCCAGAATTCCCCAGCTAGATTTTTAGCAGTCTCAGGGGGGTGTAGGCTCAATTAGTGCTCTCCTAGCATCTCACTTAGTGAAACAGGCTGAAATTCATCCAGAGGACATACTGCATTTGTCCCCTCCAAATGCTGCCCTGCTGCTGTGAAGGGCATCGTTTTCAGTTCAGATCTGATCCACACGCTCTATGAAGTAGATGATGAAATCCTTACAGCAAAATAGGCATGACTCCATCCGTTTCAGATCGAGCAGACTGCTAGTTCTGACATTTAATCCATCCCAAGCCACCTGGAGTAACACTGTGGTGTGTGAGGAAGATCTATGGAGAGAGGACTTCGATTAGATGAAACAGAACCGTAATTTCCTATTAGGCTATTGCTACAGTTGGTCACTGGCTTTCCAGTATTCTCCTTAAAGAGCCCTGCAACCCAGCCAAGTCTATCAGTCCAGTAAATAAGTCCCCTGTCCCAGTTGGAACCACGGTGAGTCCTGATTTCAAAGGAAGGAGTGATAACAAGAATGTGGCATGGATGTTGTCCTTGTCACCTCCAGGTATTTGTGTACAGCCCCATAGTACTCCCAGCAGCTCTGAGATCCCACCTTAACCCCGTGTTATTCTGCTGCTGGGGACGTAGGGTCACCCAGTGCAGTACGGGCCTGATTCTTGTTGACATTAATGCCCGTCTACACCATTCAGATAGGGAAGAGAGGCCCTGATGCAGATGTCCCTGTAAATGCCAGAGCGCTGTTTAAGGGGCGGTAGTGTAAACGAGAACCAAGGCCAAAGCCTCAGTGACGACAACATCAGTCTAGACAAAATCCAGGCAGCGTGTGTGGGAAATGTGTGACAGCAGCCTGTGCATCATGATCCCAGTTTCATTATCTCCCAGGACGCTAAGGGCACTAAGACGAATCCATTTCCGACTGGGGCACTTACAGTCTCTGGATTCAGATGCCAGTAATGTGACTTCATTCTCATCCTGACCTCCTCTTGGCTCATCCTGAACTGGGGGAAATCTAGATTAGTACAGGGGCAGCTGCTGCAGCCAGCCAGGATGTGGTCATCCAAACGTAAAATAGCTGTAATTCAGTCAGGGAAAGCAATGGCCATCATCCACCAACGTCACACTGAACAGCATGACACAAACGATACAGTCCATGTCAGCAGACACGCTGTGTCCTGAAGATGAGACCTGCAGACTGATCATTAACATTTGTGCACGTCTGCCCACCATTCTGCATGTCGCAGCCCGGGGTGTTTGCTTATAGTGGCCCATGCGTACGTGGTCATGCATGTTTGTGCATGAAGCTAATTGTATATCCTGATGTGTTTACCTGGCTAGGTCTGCAGATGTAACATCCATATTTTTGTGTACATTGTTCCACACATCCTGGCCCCATGGGCTCAAGTGTCCATGCATTTGTGTGTGTGGGCTCGTCCATACCTGTGTTCCTTGGTGTCTGTGGTTGTATGGTCTTGTATTTGCAGATGCAGGCTCACACATGTTTGAGTGTATGGACCTTCCCAGCTGTGTGGTTTTGTCTCTTGATGTATGGGGCCTGTGTTTCTGCATGCTTGGGCTCTCCTGTACAGTGGGCCATGCTCCCATTGCCATGTATCTTCTGCAGGCATTGACCCCAGACCTGAGTGGGTGTCTCATGCTCCTGAGTCATTGCATGCCCACTTTGCCCTGGCAGAAGAGACCGCCTGAGAAGTAAAGCAATTGCTAATGAGGGTCTCCTGTGGGTCTGTCTGGGCCCAGGTGCATGCTGTATGTCTTGGGCTGTGGGCTTGGCTTTCTGGCTGTGTGGAGGTAGTCTGAACCCCTTTGTTTCTCTTTCCCAGGAGGGACAGAAGAAGGCGACACCACATGTCAGTATGGGAGCAGCGTACCAGTCAGCTCCGCAGGCACATGCAGATGTCCAGCCAGGAGGG
This sequence comes from Pelusios castaneus, assembly GCA_007922175.1. NCBI lineage: Eukaryota > Metazoa > Chordata > Testudines > Pelomedusidae > Pelusios > Pelusios castaneus. Next base: position 6,588,206 of record ML685794.1, read on the forward strand.
CCTCAACAAGGATGCCCCCCCCTTGATCAACCCACATGCCAGCATATTTAGGAGGAAAAAGCCTGAAGAAAACAACTCCCTGGAGAAACGTGAAGAAGACCAGGGAGGCAAGGCAGAGCAGTCGCCGGCAGAAGGCCTTGACCAGCCCACTGCAGGCGCCAACTCCTGCCCAAGTGTCAGAGAGGACCAGAAAAGCCCATCCCCTCGAGCCAAGAGAGACAGGGAGCAATGGCCTCAGAAAGCATGCCATGGGAATTGTGATCTGACTGAGCAGGAAGTGGGGGGGGCAGGCAGCGGAGGCGGGGGTGCAGGGATGGAAGACAGAGCACGGTTGAGGCAGAGCCAGAGACGCAGCCGGCACCGGAGAGTGAGAACTGAGGGGAAGGAGCCAGCTGGGACCCTGGAGAGCAGGTCAGCCAGCCAAGAGGCAGGCCTGGAGGAAGCCAATCCTGCAGAAGGAGAGAAGGACAGAAATGAAGGGGGGAAGGAGGTCACGATTCAGGAAGAGCCACTGACGGGCCAGGAGCTGAACAGGTAAAGGAAATACCATCCCTGATGGCTATGATCTGCACGCAACCCCTTCTCATGGAGAGCCAGTCATCTGGGGGTGGGAGGATATGGGATGGTAGCTAGAGTTAACCAGGCAACGTGGGTGGACCAGTCTCTCGAAGCTGCTGCATCTCCAGGCATGAGGCCCATCTTTCACCTGTCATCCAGCCTTTTGCAGCCTCTAGTCCATTTTTGCTCTGCTTCTTTAGTATGGTCTCCTCTTTTCCCCTGGTCTGTCCCAAGGAGCCAATCTGTCCCTTGCTCCTCATCAAAAACGCCCTCCCCTAGATGGTAAGTGCTGCTCAAAACGAGGCTCTAGTCAGTGCCCCGTAACCCCTGAGGTGCTGTAGTATTCTTTCTGTCAGGTGGAATACCATCATGTGCTGGCTTTTAAACAAGGGACTGATTTGGCAGATGATCTTCATGTCTCCAGGCTCTGGGAAGTCTCCCTGTCTCCTCCCAAGGTGGTAAAACTCTGACCAGGTCCATGTCTAGTTTTTGGCATAAGAGAAATATTTTCTGATCAGGATCAGGAACTGCAAACTTCGTGAGTCCTGATTTAAGTCTTCCCATGAGGTCCAACATGAAATTTAACATTTATGTTATGGCTGCTATGCTCAGTCCATTAAAACTAATCAAATACAAAAGCCTATTCAAATGTTCCCACCTGTGCTCTCCAGGTCCCCTGGAAATCCCACAGGGAGATCATTTTTCTTGGCATTTGACAGACTGAGATGGCCATCCTCAAGACTGGAGATCAGCAAATACGGGCAGGAACCACTGATCCTTCCCAGCACTGTTACAATCTGAGCTGTTCTGGTCTTTCCTGCTGGCAGGAGTTTCAAGAACATAGGGCAGCTCTTGCCTTACATGAGAGGAGACTCCACCTGTAGGACATTAAGGCACTTGGAGAGGAATGAATGAAAAGTGCTATAGAATTGTTGCTGCTTCCGCCGTCACCAACAGATGCCACTATAGCCAAAGGAACTTTCTGAGAAAAGTTCAATGCATACCAGAGACAAATCCAGCTGCAAGTAAATAGGAATATGAAAATCATAGTCATCCTTTGCAGTAGTGTCACAGATCGCCTTTTGCTGAGGAAATGCAGGGAAGTCCATTTTAACCAATCATGCAACAGCCCAGTGAAAACTTGGTTTGTGAACAGGGGCTGATCTTTCACCAAAGAAAATTGCACAGAAAACTTGAGGAATACTGAAAGTGGTTGCTTAACACAGGGAGGATGCATTTTGAAAGCTGGGCACCATACGCAGCTTTCACTGTATTTCTAACTGAACCCTTTATAATATTTCAAGAACAATTATTCCAAAAGCACATGTGGTTTCATTTCTCTCACTCTCTCTCTTTCTCCCATGTTATCTTTACTTCCCAACCTCCATTTCTCCCTTTTTACTCATTCTTACCCTTTCTATCTTCTCCATTTTCTCCCCATTTGCTCTCCCTGCTCCCCTCTGTCAACTTCATTTCCATTGTCCCCCCCCCCCCCCCACCCATCCCATCTGTCTTCCTCTCTCTCCTTCTGTTCCTCCTTTTTTCCTATAGAATAAACGAGATCCTGGCCAGTAACGCTGCATTTGCTGAGGCTACAAAGGAAATGAGCCCCCTCAAAGACCCTCATGAGCTCAACCAGGAGAAGAACGGTAGCTTGACGGAGCAGGACTGCAGCGGCCTGGACACCAGCGATCAAGCCCTGCTGGGCAGCCTCCCGATGGGGATAAGCAAAGCCATCAGCAGAAGCGAACCTGAGCTGTCCTCCGTCACAGCCAACATGGAGAAAGCCACAGAGAGCACCACCATCATGATCGATGTCCAAGACTCCGCTGTGGTACAGAGTGAGGACCTGTCTCTTTTGCTGTTTGCCTCTCTTTGATCTTCCTTCCTTCAGAGTGGCCCTTGGGGCTGCTATGAGCGCTGGATTTCCCAGAGGATTCCCCCAGCATCCATGCAGCCCCAACGCTGGGAATGCCTTTCTGGGCATATCCCTTTTTCTTTACAGGCCTCCTCCATGGTACTTTTCTGAGACTTCGAACCACATCCACTTGCTTGTGTCTTCCTTTTGTGCTCCCCCACTCCTCTTCCTCGATGTCTTATCCACTATGTAGATCCCCTCACGTCCAACCAAATTTCCCTCAAACCCTGAATTCATAATCAAGGGCCCATGGCAAAGGTCCTGGAAGGTTTTCTGCTTCCTCTGTAGCAGGGGCCATGGCTCACTTGCTGGTGGATTCTCTGTACCTTGAAGTCTTTAAACCGTGATTTTAGGACTTTAATAACTCATAGGTTAGAGGTTTATTGCAGGAGGAGGTAGGTGAACTTCTGTGGCTTGCATTGTGCAGGAGGTCAGACTAGGTGATCATATTAGTCCCTTCCGATCTTAGAGTCTGTGAGTCTGAATTCTATGTGGCAAGCTAGATCTCAGTCCAAAATGATGCTGTGGATGGGGTTAGCTGGCAGGAGAACTCCAGCAATGCCTGTTCTGCCCCATTCTGGCCTAGGGGGAAAATGGCAGAGAGTAGCCAGCCAGAGACTCCAGCCCTCAGGGGCAGGAGTGGTCAAAGCAGAGACCTTCAGCTGTTCCACTCAAAAGGTTCAACCTGTTCTCTGTCTTCCCTGCCCTGCGCTGCCTGTCCATGTGCTGATCCCTCCTAGCTGAACACCCGCCCCCCAAACATTATGGAACTAATGTGACACTTGCTCCTATCCCATGATTCACTCAGCTCGTGTGTTAGACCCCTGCCCCCACCCTGGGTCTGGCCTTTTTCCATTGTTAGCTCTTCAGGGCTGGGCCCTCTACCATGCAGTGTTTGTACAGGGCCTAATACAGTGGGGCCTCAGGCACAGCCATCATAAACACAGCTGATGATAATAAAAAAAGTGAACCTGGCATTTCCTTTCTACATGAGGGGTTTGCATAAGCGCAGCTACACTGGACATTGTAACTAGGGCAGATTTGCAGGGTGGGCAAGGACTTCTTTCCACTAACTGTGGAAATGCATGAGGATTCTCTCAGCCATGCTTTGAGCCCACGGGGGAACTTCCCCCGCAAGAGCTGTGCTAGGTCGAAAACCAGGCCTGTGACACCAGGGCAGAATGACCCTGATGTATATTGCTCGGTTCCCGCCCTCGGGTAAAACAGACTCTGCACTGTGTGGGCATGACCCACGGCTGAGGCTTGCTGTGCAGTGGTTGAGAGTTGCATGCTTTCTGCACCCTCTCTCTTTCTTGTGTCTTGTCTCTCTTTTCCTTTCCATTTCTCCTTCCATTTCCTTCTCTCTTTCCCAATCATCTTCACTCGTATGACTTCTTTCCCCTTCTATCTCTTCCTTCCCTTTTTCTCACCTTCCCCCTTTCTCAACTCCATTCTGTCTCTTTCTCCCTACTCCATCTCTTTCCCTGTCTCTCCTCTGTCTCCTCCCTCCTTCCCTCTCTTCAGTCTCCTTCCCCATTGCCAAGGCCTATGCGAAACACTCAATTAAAGGTTATCTACAATGAAGCCATCACACGTTGACTGCCTTGTCAATCAAACCCTATGAACAAGAGGAACATTTCCCCTCACTTTCAGGGTGAGCGATTTTTAAATTGTGTTATTAATTAAACATCGCCACAAAAACATGCCTCATTAAAGTCCCTTTTCCCTGTCTGCGCTTGACAGTCTGTGCCTGTCCTTTCCTTTTCATCTGTCTCACTAACAGCAGAACTTGGATGTGGGAATGTAAAACAGCAATCTTGCCACTCACATCACCCTCTTGGTACAGAAGTGGCATTCTTAGCTGCTGACTGTTGTATGTCGTTCCTTTCATTGTTGTTGCATTCACAAGGCAGCAGCCAGGACAGTGACTGAGGAACAAGAGACTTTACAGGGGTCCCAGAGTTCATTGCTCTCATGTCAAGGAGTTAATTTGGGGAGTGACAATGTATTCTGGGCCATTGATGGAAGCCATCAATCAGTTGCCAGTTCCATGTGAATAACCCACCACTTGGCTCTGTGGCCCAAGCTCATAGTAGCTGGTGATCTGGTCAGCACATCTTCTGGGATACTGCCCTATACTTTCATCCAGGGTAAATATCCCATGCAGCTATTAGCTGGCTGGGTCCGTACAAGGCCTGGTTTCTTTTGCAGTTAGCAACAAGACGGATGGAGAAGCCAGCCCCTTAAAGGAAACAGAGACAAAAGCAGAGAAAGAGAAGAAGAAACGGAAGAAGGAGAAAAGCTCAAAGACGGGCAAAGCGATGGTGCCTCACAGCTCCATGTTTATCTTCAGCACCACAAACCCGTGAGATATTTTTTAGTCTTTCTCTTGGAGTAGCCACGCCCTAGAGAAGGGGAGAGTCTGATGGGGCAGGGCCTCGCAGGCTTTTGCCCTCCGCCGGCTGGGTCTCTGGAGTAGCGGGGATAGTTGAGTACATTGGTGGGGAAGTCTGAAGCACTAGTCCCCCTATTTGCACTCCACCAACTTCTACTTGCTGCTGCTTCCTGAGCTCTGGAGGGTGGAGGAATACTGACCTATGCTCCCCCACCCACCTCCTCTGCTACTGTAGCCTCTCTTCCCCCAGGGTCCAACTGCAGCAACACAAAAGGTCTGGGAGATGCGCGAGCAGCCTGAGGCTCAGTCTCTGCAGGTGCATGGACTCATTGTCGCTCTGATTGCACAGCTCCTGCAGCACATGGCTCCACTCAACCCCCCTTGGGTGTGCATGTTGTCATCATGAATTACATTGTCACTGACTGCTTTCCCACGGGATCACTGCCTGATTCAATGCACAGGGCGGACACCCAAAGGGCCCAAATTAAGGCACAGGCAACCATGGATTTGGCATTTCCTAATTCTGAGCGGTTGACTATGCAACTTAAATCACATCCGCTTAGTGCAGCGTTTGTGTGTAGCCTCATCTAAAGGTGGGGTGAAGTAGCCGCACAAGCAGTGATTTCTCTGAACCATTTCTCCGGCAGTGTGCGGAGGGCCTGCCATTACGTCGTGAACCTGCGCTACTTTGAGATGTGCATCCTCCTGGTGATCGCAGCTAGCAGCATTGCCCTGGCGGCAGAGGACCCCGTCCTGACCAACTCGGAGAGGAATAGAGTGAGTGGACGTTTTCTTACTCAGCCCCCAGTACACCAGCTGAGCAGAGTCCCATGTGAGGAAGAGAGGAAGAGCAGTTGTGCAGATTGCATGCTGGGATATATTCCCCAGAATCCTCTTTGCTCAGCACACTTCCATCCACATGATATCCTTAATCCTGCCTCAGCCTCAGCTCAGAATTACAAACCAGCATCTCATCTCCAAACCCTGGCCCATCTTAGCCTGCAGTTAGCTAGAGTGAGAGAGATATATTGAAGTCTAGGAGTATGTGTGGGGGCCCCAGAGTCAGCTGGGGGGGAAAGGTTGAGCTGTGTACCAGGGATCAGGAAGGGTGTGTGTTAGATGGGAGAGGATCCTGTGTCAGCCCAGAGGTTGAAATAGTTATGGCCAAGGCAAGGTAGTGCTTGTCTGATGTGATGAATAGGACTGAGGCTGCCCAAAAGATGGGGGTTTATACAGTGAGAGAATTAACGGGTGAGCATTCTCTCACGGGGAAATCCTGGGGGAGATAAAGCACCTGTAGTTTCCCCCATGAGATTCAAAGTGAGGTTGCCAGCACTCCCTCACCCGTAACTGACCTCACCTAGCATATCTCGATATCAAACTGCAAAGCTATGCTCCACTAGGAATGGACAACCAGCGAGATAGCTAATGCACATTGCTTTCCCACAGTAAAACACACCTTTTCTTAACAGTGACGGCGTAGCCTGAGTTAGGCTGGGCGACATCAAGGTTAAAGGAAAGGAGATGGGATGGGATGAGGGGGCATGCAGGAACCGCATGAACAGAGGCTGTGGTTTGACAGGGTTCGCAATCAGGCGATGGAGCAGGATGGAGATGGTTGTTGCTGTGATGTGGGTCTCCTCTTCTCACATTGCGTCACCCAGCAGGAGGGAAGTTAGAGAAAAGGTTTCGTGTTGATTTGTCCAATCAAAGAAAATTGAATCTCAGGCTCAGTTGTCAAATGAGAACTTACAGTTTGTTCTGGTATTTTTGTAGCCACAGTGAGTTACTTTGTGGAAATATCGTGGAGGTGTTAGGTCCATCAGTCCCTTGAGAGCAAGCTATTGATTTGATCTGACCTGGGTTTCAGCAGCATGGGTGCCCTGACAGACCAGCCAGATGGAGCAGAGAGGGAAAGGGCAAACCGGCCTTGGTTACTCTGTAAATCACTTTGAATGGCTGGCATGCCCAGCAGCCTTTCTAGGAGAGGCTGCCTGAAGCCAGCAGTGCTTTATCTCCTCACTTGTGCCATCGGGGGCAGAACCAGAGTTGGAATTTAGCAAACTGCTGTGGCAAATCCTTATTTGTCTCTGCTGTTAGTGCCAGATGGCACAAGGAAACTGAGTCAGGGAGCTAGCATTAGTTAGACCCAGGTGGCCAGTCAGTCATTGTCCCTGTCACAGTAGTCAAATCATCTCCTCTGTACGGATGTTCACACAGGCAGAAATTCCCCCGTGGGCAGAGGAGCAGCCCGGGGACTGTACACGTAAGTGGAAGGACACTTTGTGCTGGCCCTGTACCACAGTGAGCTTCACTCCCCGCTAGCAGAGTAGCGGGAGATGCTCCCCCTTGAACTCGAGAAAGGACGGTCTGTGGCCATCAGAAGATTCCATGGCAGAGAAGAGGAAGGAGTCCGCATTCAGTGCAGCGTCCCACCCCCCACAGGGAGCCATTGAGTTGGCAGTGAGGGAGCACTAATGGGAAGCAGAGTGAAGTGTGGGAGTGAAGCAGGGGCACGAGACAGTGGAAGCAGCTGGGGGGAAAGAGTGAGAGCCTTGGTTATTTCTCACTGTGCTGCAGGGGCAGGGCGGGGTTGAATTCCTGTCCCGCAGGCCCAAATTAGAAGTCAGATTAGCATTTTTGCCACGGCAGAAGCCACTGAAAGCTGTCCTCAGTCTGCCCCGGCGCTGAATGATTCAAGTCCCAATGGCAGTGAGAAGTTGTCTCTGGAGGGGACCTTAGCTGGCAGGAGGACAATGCTGCTGGAAGCGGCAGTTTTACGTAAGCAGGGATGGGAATTGTGTCTTTGAAGAGAGGCCTCCAGCTCATCCACGGTGAGAAATCGACACACCCAAGATTTTATAGCCAGGTAGCAGCTTGATGAAAGGCTGGGAAGTCTTTATGGAATATCTGGATTCAGTTTCTGGCTGTGTCATGCTCCTGGGTAACAGGAGCTTTCCTAGCTTGGCTTCAGGTTATGAATATAGGCCTGTCTTTTGATCTTCAAAGGCGTAGATGTTTTGTAGGAGGGTGCAGGAGAGAGTCCGGCAGCGGGCAGTGTTAGGTGCATGAGCTGTACAGCCATCGTCTAAGGCAGGGGTCTGCAATCTGCGCCTCTGGAGCCGCATGCAGCATTTGACTGCCCCCTTGTGGCTCTAGGTCCCCTCCTGCCACTCGGGGAACCTGCAGGGGGCCTGCTCCTGGTTCCAGGTTCCACCTCCCCACCAGGGTACCCTGCAGCAAGCGCCTGGTCCAGCTCCCCCAACCAAGAAGGTACACCCATTATAGCTCTCAAAACACTTGGTTACTGAAGGAATTTTGAAAAATGCCTCTTATCTTTTGGGCTGCTGACCCCCGGGCTAAGGGAATGTTCCTCTGAAACTGCCCTCTGCCTCTGCTCTGTCTTTGCAGGTCCTGAGATATTTTGACTATGTGTTCACTGGAGTTTTCACCTTTGAGATGATTATAAAGGTAAGAGACTCACTTGGAGGTGCCCCTGAAGGCCTGTGTAGGTGTGCCTGGAGTGGGGAGTGGAAGGACAGGCGTGCATGGCTGTCCCAACATGGCCCCCTTAAATTACAGCTGTTCCCTCATTGCTGGCTCCTGCTGACCAGCAGAGAGGCTGTCAGGGCTGGACAAAGCTCTGCAGAATGAAAGCAAAGGAGGGTGGCAGCCACTTTAACCCCTGATATGCCTCGCCCTGTCACTGGGTGCTGTGCTGAACTCCAGGGTGTGCAGCAGCGTTGAAGGCGAGTGCTCTGGGCAGCAGCTCTTAGCCCTGAACCGGGTCTCCTTTAGCGTCGAGTGAGCCTGCAAGAGTCTGGCAAAGTGGGGGGGAGAAGGAGAGATGTGGGCACAATCTCAATGTACTGTGCCAACTGCTGCCGCTTCTTCGTGGTGAGTGAACAGTGTCTTCACATCGCTGTGAACTGAATGTGAAATAGAAGCTTGGATTTAGTTCTGCCTTAAATTTGGATTTTAAAAGAAAACCTTTATGGAACCTCCTTCACACCCTGACCCAATTGCATCCCAACAGGACATAGGCAGCATTGCCCAGCAGACAGAGCACTAGACTGGGGTGCTGGAGACCTGCATTCTATTTGTAGCTGGGATACTGGCCTGCTAGGTGACATTAGGTGTCACGGTCAGCTCTATGCCTCAGTTTCTCCATCTGTAAAATGGGGATAATGATCCCGCCCTCCTTGGTAAAGTCCTTTGAGAACTACTGAGGAAAAGAGCGTATTATTGCTGTGTTATTACCTGCTACCTCTTAAATTCCATGGGGCTGAGTCTGTGAGGACCTTCTGCAAGGCATATGGGGCATGACTTTCCCACATGCTGCCTGCAGTTAGGCCATTAAACTATATGTAGGCAACTGAATAGCCTGATGATCAAGAGGTGCTGAGCTCCCATTGACATCAGTGAGAGCTGAGTCCTCAGCACTTTAGGTGCTAATATTAGGCACCCAAGATGGCCTAGGAACATGTGTCCCTGGGGCAGCCCCTCTTCCTCTCCCCCCCACTGTTAGCTCAGCTGAGCCCAGGGGCTCAGCCACGATTCCACCAGAAGTCAGTGGGACCAGAGGGGCATCAGCAACCCTGAAAACCAGGGGCCTTCTGGGATGCTTTTTCCTTGGTACAGCTGAGCGAGGTATTTACAGCCTCTGTCTTCATCCCTTCCCTACAGATGATAGACCAGGGCTTGATCCTACAGGATGGCTCCTATTTCCGAGACCTCTGGAACATCCTGGATTTCATCGTGGTCGTTGGGGCGCTGGTGGCTTTCGCCTTGGCGTAAGTGACTGTCTTCCATTTTACCCTGCCTTCCCGGGGGCTGGCGAGCTGCTCAGGGCAGGGCAAGCTTATGGCGGCAACAAGAGCCAGCTGGGAGAGTGGCTTTAAGAACAGTTTCTCTTGTGAATACATTCCTTCTTTGGTCTCCTTCACTTTCGGAATAGCTTCTGTTCTCTTGGCCATCAAGAGTCCTACCAGCCTGGCCCAGCCACTCAGCAGTGCAGCTGCTGGCCTGGGTGGGGAAGTCAGCCTCAGAAGGGGAAGAGAGGAGGAGACAGAAGGGAGAAGAAGGAAGGCTGGCAAAGATGGAGTTAGGCTCCTGCAGTGCCAGTTATTCCTAGAGTGGACGGAGGTGACATAAGTATGGTGTGAGGCCAAGCCGCTCCTGGCAAACAGACACCTATTCCCCCGCAGTGATGAGATCCCCCGGCCAATTACCATCACGCTCCTCTGTGGGCAGGGGGGGTACTTCCTCAGGATGTGCTGCAGGCCTGTACTCCTCATTAAAGATAGCACCACAGCGGCTGTTTTAACCCCTTTGTCCTCCTCATCTGCTGTGGTGCATTAGCCGGTGGGGGCAGAAGGATCTGATCCTTCATTGGCATTCCCCATTGTCAGGCGCAGGCCTGTGGCATTCAGAACCTCTCCATCCTAGAGGGGTGTAAATGGGGGGAATGGCCTGCCCTTTAAAAGCCACTTGGAGCAGGGGAGACGCTTTGTACTCAGCACACAGGAGAGTGGGGGCAGAACCTGCCACACTGACCTTTCTGAGCATCCGAAGCCATGTGGTAACCAGCTGGCAATCGCACTACCACACCAGGACAGCACTGCCCTGCTTGTTCTGTGCTCTGCAATGGGGAGAGAGGAAAGGAGGCCCCGGTCCTCAGACTGATGACACGAGGGCCTCGCTCCAGCCCCTGAAGATCTGGCTTTTCCCCTTCTGTTTCCAAGGGGGTTATTTGGGGCTGGAATTAATTTTCTAGCTGCTTGCCCAAGCCCACCCCTCCCATCGAGTGCAGATTTGCAGGCTCAGCTCAGCAAGGGGCTGGGTTGTACTTCCACAGAAAGAATGGGGGAGGAGTTGTAGGTGCCCAGAGACCATGGTGATGGGCCCGGTATAAGACACAATGAAATTTCAGTGCCCAGCGACCCTGCAGAGTGACATTTGCTCAGTGCTTGGGCACCTGTGGAGATGGGAAGGGCGGAGAGCAGCACCTTGTGATCCAGCGTGCTGTGAGTTTGTCATGTTGTTCTTTCTTTGTGCCTTTGAAACTTGCGCTGGTGGCTTTAGTGCTGGTGGAAGGGGAGGGACTGACAGCCGTGGAGAGTGAAGCCCTATGTTTGCCCACAGCTCAGGTACTGTGCAGGGGGACTCAGCGGCCATTAGGGTCCTGAGGCCCGAGGTCGCTGGATGGATTATGGGCCATAATCCATCACTTGCCTTTCTGTGTGTCACATTTCCCGCTCCTCCCGGCACCTACATCTACTCCGTTCGCTCCCTCTTTCTCACTTGCGCATTCACTTGCTCTCGCTCGCTGTCTCACATTCTCTGGTCCTTTCAGTTGCGGCTCTCTCGTCACGAAGAGCACCGGAGAATTCAGCTCGCTCTGCATCTGGCCAAGTTAGCCCACACACCAGGATCCCAACCAGAAAATGAAGAGGGGAGTGAGGCCAGCCCTGGGGCACCTACGTGGTGCTATATCTCGGGGACTGAGCCAGGTTGAGCAGGCACTCTGCTAGGTGGGAATATAACTTGGACTCCGTGGGTGCTCTTCAGGTGATTTGGAGAGTCAGCCGTGCCCACAGGAGCTGTCTAGCTGCTCTGTCAGCTGGGGAGGAAACACAGGTCTGTGGTCTTCCTGCCTCCTGACCAGATTCTCTCTCACATGGTTATTGATCTCATCCTCATTTGAGCTATTATCCTGGCTGTGGCTCCACATTCCAGACGGTTGGTTGTATTGGGGACACTAGCAAATAAGGAATAGGCTGAATGGCTCAAGAGACAGGTAGGAAGGTAATGGACCTTTCATGTCTCAGTTGCTGTTCAAATCCAGTCCAGGCTAGTCGTAACTGGAAGTTCTTACCATCTGCTGCTGTTGGTGGTTGTGTTACATAAGTTGGCAACTTCTCAGTCTGTTTCCCAATGGACAAGTGTTGACATCACAAAAACTACCCCCATTGTTTGTGCTACTGGGTCCCCTAGTTTCCTGTCTCAACAGAAAGGCCAAGGATTGATTGACTGGCCCGCTGTGGCTAAGCTGCTCTCTCACCCCTTGGGGTGGTGTCTCTGGGGCATGATGGAAGGGCAATGTGGGGAAGGTTCCAGGGCCATCTCTGGTCTGTGGATAAACAGAATGTCAGTCTGCAGAGCTGTCAGTTTGATGCTGTCACCCACCCATCCTCTCCCTCAGTGCTCAGGTTCTGTCACAGTGGTTTTCAGGCCCATCTGGCTTCCTTGGGGATTGGCAACTGGCTTCTATACAACTATGGCCATCTCTGGGAAGGGGAATCTCTCCTTTGGCATGGGGGAGCAGCTGAATTCTCGATGGAAAGCACTCCGTCCATTGATTCAGACACTCAAAATTCTGACACAGAGAAGGCCCACGTGCCTTCATGTATGTTTGTAGCAAACATATATGTTGCCCTATGTAGTGGTGTAGATCTATAGATCAGTAGTTGCTTACACCATGTACAAAAGCTCTTTATAATGTAAACCTGCAAATTTTTCCTGGAGCAGTTGGGTGTCCTGTTTCTGAGAGATGATCTGAAGGTCATACCCTAGGGTAGGGAAAGAAGACAATGATTGCCTCAGCTTAATGATGGCTGCTCCTTTGTGATTTCCAATCGGCTTTTACATTATAAAGCATTTATAAGAACATCTGTCTCTCCTTCGGCTTGTGTGCCACCTCCTCGGCCGGGGGGTTGAGCATTTTCTCTGCACTGGGCACTCCCATGCATTGGCACCCACTGCTGCCATCCTCTGTCTGCTGTGGAGATGCAGCATGTTCACCAACTATAAATGTCCATAGCTGCCTGCCTTGCTCCATTGTGATTTCAAGGGGAAGCACCTCCTGGGTTGCTCTTGAATTCACTTTCCTTTTCCTTGGATGATCACCTTTATATGGAATCTGGTTTTCACACAGGAGCCATGCACCCCTTTCTCTCTTCCGCCTTAGCTTTTTGAGTGAGCAAAACAAAGGCACACAGCCTTGGGCTTTCTGGATATTTGCACATCCAGCAGAATTACTGAAATGCCATTGCAAAGGAGGGGCTGTCTTACCACATTGCCATATCCTTGTGGCAGTCAATAAATGCCAAGTCTGTGGTGATGTCAGTCTGTTATGTTCATTGTCAATCTCAATGTGGTAGCATCCTGCAATTGAGAGACTTGAGCTTAGTGATTGGGAGATGGAAAACAGGATCCATGCAGGGAAGTGGTGGGAGGAGCAGGGAATTGGGAAGGTTGGTATATAAAGAAATATCCTTACCGAGGTACGTCATCAGCTTTAGCGTTTCTTTTGCGAAGAAGTGCTACAACATTCAAGGAGCATTTGAATGTCCTTTAAATTTGTGGACGCTTTGACACCTCCTCTCCATTCAGAAGGTTTGCTCTTGTACGGTTCTGGAGTCAGCAAAGTGTATGTGATGTGATCAAATGGGCACAAAGCCAGAAGTCAGAAGAATAGGTTCTCTAGATACTCAGTATTCAGTCTGTTGTTTGATGGTACACTGTTGTCACAGAACAGCCGTGCAGTTTGTGTGTGTTCTTGTGTGGTTTCCAAAGAAATAGCCACAGCTCAGTTGTTATTAAAAACCAGTCCAGACAAACCCAGATCTGTAAAGCCTCAAATCCATAGATCACCTGCTACTTCACAATGTCACCTGAACCTTTGGTACATCATCAAAGCACCCATCTCAACTTCTCTTACTTAAACTCTCCCTGGAGAGCTAATGTGTCCAACCAAATGTAGCCTAAATAGAACCTCCAACATACCTACAAAGGTCTCTATTTAATAAATAATATTAATAATAACTAAATTCTCTGCTAGTTATGGTCTCCCCTCATGCTCTTATTAAGTATTATGTAAACTAGCAACACTTTTTTGCAGCTTTACATTTTCACCAAGAAATGGCAATAGCCGTATCTACAATATTATAAAAGGTTGAGGTCCTGCACTTCTTTAGAGTGGTGGCTTGGGCTGTGGTCCTATTTGTCCTTTCATTAATTTGGCCCTGGATAGCTGGGATACAAACATGTCTTTTAGTCCCTTGGTACTAGCAAGTCTGAGTTCTCTGGGAATGATGAGCGAAGAACACTATCCTAGCAGGGGCATCGAAAATCAGCCAGTGCTGTATCTAGCAACAATGTTTCACTGTTTGCAAGTGGTGTGTGATTTTAGGTTTCAGGAAAGCACTAGCCAAAGTGAGGCTACATGTAGATATCTACAGAGCAAATCTCTCCACAGATCTGCTAACATACCTGAATCTTAACCTGAAACAGCTGTTGATGTGCTCTTCACCTTCTCTCACCCCGCTCATTGATAACACCTCTGCTGTTTCAGTTCTGGGCTTTTCTCCTAGGCTGCTTTATCTGTAATAAAGAGGAAGCGTACAGAATCCTATTTATGCAAATCCAGTTTACAATAAACCCGTGCTCTGACAGGTTAAAATAAAGACTGTTTTTCCAACAATGAGAATATGGTAGAGTTAAAAGATCACATCTATCTTTATCTTTAAATTATTCCATTAACTCAGGATTTTGGACAATGACTGGAAACTGCTTCTAAATATCCAGGGCAGAGTGATTTTAAAAAGTACATTGCTTCCTAAGATTGTCACCAGACTGGCCTCAGCAGATACCTAGCACAGACTTGGCTCAAATAAATACGGGGAGCCCCTGGATTATGCACTGCTGCATAAATCGTCAAGGCAATACGAATTTACTCTATGACAGGCAATAGTGTGGAGTGCAAGCTAAAATTCTAAAAACCTCTGTGGAGTCTGCAGCATTTATCTATGAGGCCACAAAATATTACCGTACTCTAACACACAGGAGACAATGTAGAGTAGCAGCTGCATCTCCATTTCTTGTCAGTTTACAAGAAAAAAGAAAACTTGCCTGACCCATCTGTTGTGGCATCAGAGGGTAGAAAGCAAAGCAAGCTGTGGACAGATTTCTATCAGCATTCCTGGCTGACCAAGAAGCATCACTTGTACAAGAAAAGAACTCCCGTTGTCTGCTGCTAATCACAAATTTATCAGTGAATGTTTATTTACTTGCGTGAAGCAGCGTTTTAAGGAAGAATTGTGGTTCTCCCAGTCAGATTCCCTTTGAAAACAACAGAAGCATATTTGTTTTGATGGTTGGGGATGAATCTTGTTCCAGAGAGGTCTCACGAAACCCACAGCAGCTTGACCTGTGCAGCCATTTGCTAATGTTGCAGTGAGTCTCCTTCCCAGCCTATGACAGGAGAGGAACAGTAAGGCGTGAACGATGGGAAATCCCCAGAGGCAGGGTGGGTAAGGCACAAGACTGTGATCTGAGTTCTGGATTCAGTTCCTGGCTCTGCTACAGACTTCCTGTGTGACCTGGGATAAGTCATTTTCTCTCTGCCTCAGTTCTCCGTCTGTGAATACACATGCTGTGACGGAGGGATGTGAAGTGCTTCATTACGACAATGATTGAGGGTGGTGATAAGCCAAATAGAAACACTGATTCATAATAGAACATGTGTGTAGATGATAGATCAGCGTCACAAAGCCCTGAAAATCACTGCTGCAAAGAGCAAATCTGTAACTGGAAACTAACAAAACTTTCTGTGCCAGTGGAATTCAAGTGAACCGACAGAAACCAATCTGAATTTAAACCCAGGCCAGAACTCATGTGAGGAGACAAAGCTCCCAGAATCTGCTGCCTGATACTAACATCAGCATAGAGGAGACTCAGAGGTGGGCACCATAATACAAACTGCTGTTTGATTAACCTGGATTCCACCTCTTTTGGCCAAAAGATCTCCCGCAAATTCTGGACTATTTAGAGATAACAGAGTGACCAGCTCCATTCTCAGCAACATTCTGATCGTATTAAAGAACAATTTTCAAATTGACAGGGGAGAAGTCTTACACAACAGCAGTTCCAGGGAGACAGCAACTCCACTGAATCCCCACAGTCAAACCTTTAGCTAGTTATTATATATAGATATACAATGCTCCATGTCCATGTCCTTCAGGGACTAGACTGGAAAGACTACCACATTCATTCCACATTCTACCTACTTTAGTCTTCAGATGGGAGACGGGTAAGGCATGGATCCACTGTCCCTACTGGGAATACCTCACTCTTCTGGTTTCTCTTGTGATAGTGATTACACCTCAGCTTCAAATCAACTTCCTCATCTCATCCAAAGCTAGAATATGTTAGCCAAGATGAAGAGGGAGAGTGGGGCTCCAGGTGACACATAGACGAGTCATTCCTCATGGGGAAGAGGTTAATGTCTGGATCTGTGGTTCCTGATAAAGAGAATCTTTTTAGTGTGGTTATATGAATTGCCTTTTAAACCCAGAGTTTGGGGTGGTGGGAGTGGCAAGCAGAGCTTGACTTCATAGTGCTGAAATGTGTAGAATATCCAAATGCCAAGGCTGTGAGACAGGCTTCTGATTCCACTCTAATGCAGATCTCGTTCCTGGACTTGGCTCTCTTTCCTCTTTGAATTTTCTTATCTTTTCTGTTTTCTCTCCACCTTTTTGTTGTTGTTATTGTTTGCTGTTGTTTTTGCTTTGCGGCTACCTGACTGGATCCTCTACAGGAACACTTTGGGGTAATTATACTATTTCATTCTCTTCGGGGTTACAAGCCAGGGAAAATGGGCTGTTGGGGAAGTTGCTTTGTCTGTGTGACTGAAGTTTTCTTATCCCATATGATTTCCTGCCTACATCTGTCCTTGCCACCAGTGTGTTGCAAAGTCTTCAGCACTTCATACTAAGGAGATAAAGATGGGGAGATTTGGAGTGGGGCAGGGATATTGAAACTGTGTGAGTGCATTCATCAGGGCTTTGTAGAGGATGCAAGTTCTGTGCTCCATATTAGTACTGCCAGCTCTGACTATCTGGGTTCGATGAACTGCACCTCAGACGGAACATCACCAGATGTACATGAGAAATCATCTCAAGGGTGGAGGTTATTCCAGGATAGATAGAATTGCATACAGCAGTGTGTGTTGGCCATAAACACACAGTGGAGATCAATGAAGAGTACTGTGCCCTTGGTACAATAGGAATCCGTGGTTATTTGCCCTGTCTTTCTTTTCGTAAAGCAATAACAGATGCTATCCCAGTTGGGGATCACTTGGCTGAGATTTCCAAACCTGACATTGTGTTGTTTAGAGTGTTCCAAGTTAAAGTGGTGGAAGGGAGAGTGAATTATTGTCATCGGCGGGATGGCATAAATCAGCTCAAGGATCAAGTCCCACATGGTTAATTTTGAACCCCAAAGTGAAGAGAAACCCGAAGATCTTCTCCAAAAGCTGTTTGAATTGCTTTCCTTTAGCAAAAGTGATTGACAACGTTGTTCCTGGGGAGGCACTTCAATAGCTAATCAAAATGCTTGTGAGCCATCCTGTGGCTCTACTAGAAAGACTCTCTGGGGACCACGTGTCTTTATTATAGAGTGTCTTCTCCAAGAGCCCCCCATGCTCCCATTATAGATATAGCACTGTTCAGCAAACTGTGTTTGTGTTAGAACGGTCTGAACTGTAATGGTTTTAGTTCAGATGGCCCTGTTAAAGGGCCATTGTTTGTATGTGCACCACTTGTATTTGAGACATGCTAGAGCACGCTGCATGAGATTAAACTGTAATCGCAGAGTCTTGCTGATGCACAGGTTGAAACTATGGAGTGTTCTATATATTTTAAGCAGGCACTATAAATCCCTATCCTTCTCCAGCAACCCCTTTCCTTGCTCTCAATAGGGACAGAAGGAGAAGATCCTTGCCATCCCTGAACTCTTTCAAGTCTCAGGAGAGGTCACAAGCCCCAGCAGACCTGGGCTTTCCACTTACACTTTGCCATTCTCTGTTGTAGAAATCTTGTAGCTAGCTAGCTCCTTCCTTTCCCACTGACTTTTTCAGGGTGGTTATATGACCCATGCCCCCCTTCTGCTTCAGAGGAGGGAACAACTGAAATAATTCCCCCTCTTTACCCCTTTCAAATCCTCAGCAGGTCTGTTCAGGAAATACTGTAGATAGGTGTTTTGTCCTGTCCTTCATCCTGCAGCAATGGGAATGGAAATGATCCGCTAGTCCCACTTATGCAGCTTCATGCTGCCCTTTATCTCACTTTGTGGCTGAGATCCTCCACTCTGGGTACACTATTTTGTTGCGTCTTCAGCAAAGGGCAGTGCAAAGCAGTAGGGTCTGAGGACCTTTTCCTGATCTCACTGGAGATGCTGTCTTCCTGAGCGTTTGGCAAGAGCTAGCCTGTCTTGCCCCTCCTCCATCTCCCTGAAGAAGAAGGATTAGGATTTGAGTCTGACAGTTGCCCCAGAAAAGCTCCTAAGAACCATCAAGATTTCCCCACTCCTCTCCCCAGCAGATACCAAAAGATCGGGAGGAAGCCTGTTTGGAGATGGTGATCCAGAACCTGCCAAGCCAAAAGAAACCTGAGAAAAGGCAAAACCTTCTTGTTTGCACATTTGGGGCCTAATCCTAAACACCCCAAGTTTTATTGAAGCCCCTTGTGAACTCTTGGGTTTCATTAGGAAAAGCTCACATAGCCATAGTGGCATATGTCAGTCACTGATATCTAGACCTTCCTTCCAATCGCTTTCTCAGCATATTCCCAGCGAGGAGAACATCTTACTAGGGAGCCTCACACGGCAGGGCTGAGAAAATGGGCTGCAAATTTGCCTTCCAAATAAAAAGACTGTCCATCACCCAAAATAATTAAAAGAATTGGAGGTAAAAATTGCCAGGCAGAGCCAGTGGCCAAGAGATTCTGATAAATGCTTCAACGAGGGGACTGTATGTGTTGAAACATCTCCCACAGACTAGCATTGGTGCCAAAGCACGAAGTGGGTTAATTCCAGTGTTTGTGCAGTTGCTTTAAATGTTGTGTTTGTGAGGCTGTACTGTTACTGAAGAGTTTTAATTAGTGTTTTTGTTTGCATCTATTCATGGGTAGGTCTGTTATTGTGCTTTCTATTGTATTAACCCTTATAACCGGAGCCATGCAATTAGAAGTGCCCTTTGTCATAAGTCTCCTTCTAGACATTTTCAAGTACACCAGATGGATGCAAAACGTATTATTTTCCTAAAAGGCCTTGTTCATTTTATTTATATAAAATAAGGCTCTGATTGTTCTAAGATCAGAATCTTGGTTGCTACTCACCTTGGGTTTTGTTTATGTTTCTTTGGCGTTTTAAAATCAGAGCTTAATTCAGGTGTTTAACATTGTTGTCCTTGACAAAAATCTATTTTTTCCATTATAACTAGCATAAAGTTATGCTATAGATCAGTGGTTCTCAACCTTTTCCAGCTCGCGACACGCTTGGTGGCATATCATGACCCCTAAGTTCATGGTGGCTAAGTCCATAAATGGCTATTAGCCAGAAAGGGGTTAAGAATGGTGTCCCTAGCCTCTGTTTATCAGAGGATGGAGACGGATGGCAGGAGAGTGATCACTTGATCATTGCCTGTTAGGTTCACTCCCTCTGGGGCACCTGGCACTGGCCACTGTCGGTAGACAGATACTGGGCTGGATGGACCTCTGGTCTGACCCACTACGGCCTTTCTTATGTTCTTATGACAGGAGACACCAGCCCAATCCTCCCAGGCCAAATCCAGCCATCTCCCCAGCTCTCCGCAACACACTTACCACTGTGTGGTGACATAGTAACGTATCCCAACACAGTGGTTGAGAACCACTGCTATAGATTACCCATCAGACTGACTAGGAAAATCATGCCCCCAGTTCAGCAAGCTATGGCTAATAGCTGGCTACAGTTAATGGTGAGCAAGCACAGGTTTTTCAAGCAGGAAAGAACTGAGGACATAGCCTGATTATCTAAGATTTTCTTGTAGGACAGAGAGGGCTGATACTAGAGAAAAGTACAATGGGAAAATCTATGATAGACACCAGTAGGTAGAGCACATTGCCAACAAAAGAATTTGCATTTTTCTATTTTGTAGATTGCTGTGGTTATACGCATGTAATTTTCTTAGCAGAAGCAATTTTTTAAAAATTGCGACATTGGTGACATTTTGTTCTTCACATTTGCAAATTGCACAGATCAGGGAAAGCATGCATATTAGGAAAGCAAACTCAGATCTGTCAGGCAGCATGAGTTTATGGCATCCCAGGAACTGTGTGTGGTGTGGCACCTTTGGAACAGATGGCCCAGCACAGCAAGAGTATCAGATCACCTGCTTTAACCTTGTTACCTCACTCTTTCTCACAACAATAGGATTTGCTAAGGCAGTTGATATTCATCAAAGGGGGAAAGCACTAAAGCTGACATTGAATTTAGTGCTCTGATTGCCTTTCTCCAATCCAGGGAGTCCTAATTTTTCATTTGCAAACATTTTCAATAGGTGTTTAGAACACCCATGCTTGTGTAGACAGGTACAGCTACAGCAACACTAGTGGATTGACACCGGCTTTCACTTAGGCTGCCTGCAGCTCTAGATTTCTCATGTATGCATGCATTGGGAAGTAGCAGATGCTGTTGAAAATCTCCAGTGAGTTCCTCCAAAACTCTGGAAGTTATTGCCTCTCTTTATTTTATTTTTGGGTGTGTGTGCCTCCTTCCAAATCTGTAGGACCAACAAAGGCCGGGATATCAAAACCATTAAGTCTCTGCGTGTGCTCCGGGTCTTGAGGCCTCTGAAGACCATCAAGCGGTTGCCCAAACTCAAGGTAATGCTTAAAATCCTCTGTCCCTGGCTCCATATTTCCAACAAGGTCAGACAGAATCCTGGTGAGGTAACAATCAGAGAGTGTTCCCCCATCTTTAGAAGAGGGTTCTTTCCTCTTTCTTCTCTCACTGCATTTGAATTCCAATCTACAGAATTGATTGATTCCCTGGTTAGCAATAGAGTAGAGTTTCCACTTTATATCGATTGCCTTTCATCCCCAAATTTCAGAGAATTCTACAAACCAATCTACAGAATTGATTGATTCCCTGGTTAGCAATAGAGTAGAGCTTCCACTTTATATCGATTGCCTTTCATCCCCAAATTTCAGAGAATTCTACAAACCTTAGAGATTCATTTACAGGCCTCTTACAAACTCAGTCTTCAATCATGGTACCTTATTAATATTAGGTGGTTTAAATTTCATATATTGATATTAAGGCTTGGTGTATGCTGCCAGTGAAATTTGGCAGCAGTCAACAGGAAATACACAAGCAACATAGATTAGCTTGCATATCTCTCATCAAGCTCCTAACTTCTGTGTAGCATGGTGTCCCCACTATGTTGTGCTAATGGAAAATGCTCTCCTGTCGATACAGTGTTAATATTTTTGCAGTGGTGAATTAACAATGTCAACTTCCAGATTGATTGAGGGGTTATCCACTGCCACTCAATCAAATGCACTCAATCGATCTAGTAGCACCAACCGTCAATATAGACATGCCCTCAGTCATGTAAAGCAGGTTTGGATTTTTAAATGCCCATTTGATGTGGTATTGTGAAACCCTCTTTTGGCACCCACCATCTACCGGAATCATTTAACCTGCCTCTGTAATGAGAGGTGGCCTCAAAATGATCCCCCAGATCCTGGTGCTGACTTTGATGGGCCAAATAAACCCCCAGATCTGGATCCCTTCCCATCAAACCTTGGGAGAGTTCTGCTCTTGATATAGTGGTCTGTCTTTCCCTGCAAGGCAGCTCACACCATGAGTTCCTTTTGCACTCAGAACTGATCCTTTTATTGCATTTCTGGTCCCTCTGATGCACCCACAAGGCTGGCTGATGTATCCATCACACTCCCAGCAGTTCTGACTTCTTTAGGTGAGCAGAGTCCAAATTAGAGTTGGTTACTGCCACGGAGACTGCTTGCAGTGGACACAGAATAAAACAAAATACTCCAAACTTTCAGGGCCTGATTTTTAAAATCAGCCTTCAACGTCCCAGCTGCAACTGGTTGCAGGTGCAAATGATAGCAGAGAGGTCTAAGTATCTGATCTGCCGGTACAGATAGGTAGTTTGATGGTCAAAGGATTCATTTGCTCCTGCAGATATTACTGCTCTTGCTATCATTCGTGTTACCATAGTGTCTAGTACAATCATGGGCCAAGACTGTATGCTAGGTGCTACGCCTACACAGAACAAAAAGATGATCCCATTTGCACTGGCATTTTCACACCCTAATTGATCACAGGGCACATAAATGGAAACACCATGAGTTTAAAAAAAACCCACGCTTATAGTATACTAAAAGCAGCTGAATGCTTTTAAATTAATGACTCAT
This sequence comes from Pelusios castaneus, assembly GCA_007922175.1. Taxonomy (NCBI): domain Eukaryota; kingdom Metazoa; phylum Chordata; order Testudines; family Pelomedusidae; genus Pelusios; species Pelusios castaneus. Next base: position 6,610,338 of record ML685794.1, read on the forward strand.
TTAAAAAGTACACTCTGTTGAGAGTAAGCTTTCTAGAGGTTATATTTGAAAAGCATATTTTATGAAACAGCAGCACTTCTATCTGAAATCCCTAGTAAGAATCATCACACTGAAAGAATAAACATACAGTGCGAGTAAGTTTATGGATCTAATATCTGGCTGGGGCACCTACCTACAGTTTTTTATTCCTCAGGCCTATCTGTCATGCGGAACAGTGTCTTTCAATTGTAATTAGGGATGTCCAATCTGTCTTGGCATTGGAAGAGAGGCTAAATAAATAAGTGTTCACTAACTCTACTGCTAATTGTACTATGGTGCTATGATATCCTGCCCTGAGACATGGTTGTGAAGAACCCTTATATGGTTTAACTATCCGTTGTACCTGATGGAGCAAAGCTTTCCTGCTAGTGATTTTTGGATGTCATGGTCATTTATAAAATAGCCTATTCTGCCTGAAACAGTGTCTGCTTCTGGCATCCTTTTCCTACCAGGAATGAGAAATGTCTTCTCAGGTAGTCCTTTTCAGGTAGCTTTGGTCCCACTCACTGCCAGAATCTGCTAGTTCTCCATGGTGAATCATGCTCTTGGGTTTGCTTTCTCCTGCAGGCTGTCTTTGACTGTGTGGTGACATCCCTGAAGAATGTCTTCAACATACTCATTGTCTACAAGCTCTTCATGTTCATCTTCGCAGTCATTGCTGTCCAGCTCTTCAAGGGCAAATTCTTCTACTGTACAGACAGTTCTAAGGATACACAGAAGGACTGCATGTAGGTACACCGTGCAGTGGTGAGCTTGTCTGCTTTCCTGGCAAAAGCATCCACTCTTGCCTGTGGTGCAGAGACAAGTGAAGGATTAGTAGTGAAAACTCTTGTCTTTCACCCCCTCAAACTCTGATAAATATCCAGTTTAGGTTTTGAATTAAGTCCTTGGTCATGGATTGCATAAAAGCCATAAAATGTTGTTTAAAGCAGTGGTTCTCAACCGCTTTGTTGGGACACAAAAGTGTGTTGCGTAGAGCTGGGAGGTGTCACGGAAAATTGGCAGCTCAGCTTGGAGCCAGCTTGGGGCTCCTGCTGCCCTCAACAGCCTGCTCCTGCTGCAGAACACAGGCAGCAGCCAGGGCCAAATGACTAAAGGGACTTAGGGCTGCAACCCTGAGATCCTGGGCGGGGGATGGGAAGCCACAAAAATTAACCCAGCCCCATCAAGCCAGGGCGCTCTTCTCCTAGTCTCTGTTTCCTTCCTTCCTTCTCTTTTTGATTGCTTTTTTCCTCCCCTTCTATTGGTCTCTTTCAGTCTGTTCATCCTGTTTTTCCCCACCTCCAATATCCTTAATTTTCTCTCCCTCTCAAGATTTCTACACCTTTACAAGGAGAGAAAAGTGTCCCTGCTGCCCCACAAGGTTAATACTTGAAGCTGCCCTCTTTAATCCTGGCAGTATAAAGAGGTTTTGATCTTCTCTCCCAACCTTACAGAGGCAACTATGTGGACCATGAGAAAAACAAGATGGAGCTGAAGTGTCGTGAATGGAAGCGCCATGAATTTCACTATGACAACATCATTTGGGCTTTGCTTACGCTTTTCACTGTCTCCACTGGAGAGGGGTGGCCACAGTGAGTACTGTGCTTGGTTCTGTCTGTTTGCAAGTGTCAGCAGGCGCAGAATTCGTGAAGAAACCTCCTGTTCCCCTTTTGAAGAGCTGTTTAAATGGTAGGGCTCATAACTGAGTTTCTCCAGGTGGAAAGGTGGTAGAAGCTGCTGAGGGAAGAGTTGGTGGGAAGGAGGTAGTTCACGAAATTATATCGGTATGTGACAAGTTCCAAAGGGATAGCTGTGTTAGTCTAGTTCAGCAAAACAAACAAGGAGTCCTGAAGTACTTTTAAAGACTAATAAATTTATTTATCGCCTGAGCTTCCGTGGGTGTAATCCCACTCCTCAGATGCATGAAATGGAAGCTGTAGCATATCGGGGGGCAGGGGGAAAGGGAAATCTCCTTTGGTAAGAGTAAACCGGTCCAAATCTCTATTCAGACCTAACCTAATGGTGTCAAATTTCCATATGAATTCCAACTCTGCAGTCTCATGTTGAAGTCTGGATTTAAAGTGTTTCTGTTGAAGCACTTGTAACTGTCGTCTTTCACAGAATGTGCAGGGAGGTTGAGGGTTTCCCTAATGTTTTTTAAATATTACCATTCTTGATATCTGATTTGTGTCCATTTATTCATTTATGCTATTATGCTATACTCTCTCAAGCCTTGGGAAAGGGGTTCCCCACTTTTGGCCTGCAAGGCTTTTTAAAATGGCCCGCACTGCCTGGCTGCTAGCTGGGAGCCGGACCACAGCTGCCCAGTCCCGGCTGCGGCTGCCTGCCTCCATTCTTGTTTTGGCCAGGGCCGGATTAGGGCTTGTGGATGGGGTCAAGGGCTCTGGGAGGGTCTGGGAGTTGCAGGCTGGTGCAGCTGCGGAGTGTGCTGGGGGGCGGGGAATCTGGGCTGGCACAGCTGGTGTGGGGGGAAGGGAAGCAGCGGGAGTGTGGGCTGCGTTGCTGCTGGCTGGAGCCCACACACCTGCCCACAAGCTGGCCCTGTTCATCGGCATCCAGCCACTCTTTTCTTTTCTTTTCTTTTCTTTTCTTTTCTTTTTAAAAAACCCTTTTTCAATTTTTTTCAAATTTTAAAAAAATTGTTTTGATTCAAGGGCCACAAATGCAATTTTTACATCCCTGAAGGGCCACTAATCTATTTAATTACAAATTAATTTAAATGTAATTAATTGATTTTTATTAATTACCGGTACATATAATTAAAATTTAATTAATTAACTTTTAATTAAATAGACTGGTGGCCCTTTAGGGTTCTAAAAAGTATATTTGTGGCCCTGGAGCCAAAAAGGTTGGGAACCACTGCCTTGGGAGGTAAGCCTCTCCTTGCTAACAGACAGCCCACCCCCCTCCCCCCAATCTTAAGCAAATACTTACCAGCAACTACAGACCATACAACAGAAACACCAAGGTAGGCACCTATCCCTGCAACAAACCCCATTGCCAACTCTGCCCACATATCTACCCAAGTAACACCATCATAGAACCATACCAAACCAGCCACTCCATCAGGGGCTCAGTCATCTGTTCTCCACCAATGTGATATATGCCATCAGGTGCCAACAATGCCCCTCTGCCATATAGATTAGCCAAACTGGACTGTCTCTAGGCAAAAGAATAAATGGACACAGATCGGATATTAAGAATGGTAACATTCAAAAACCAATAGGGGAACACTTCAGCCTCCCTGCACATTCTGTAAAAGACATGGCAGTTATAGTACTTCAACAAAAACACTTTAAAACAAGACTCCAATGTAAAACTGCAGAGTCAGAATTCATATGCAAATTTGACAGCGTTAGATTAGGTCTGAATAGAGATTGGGCTGGCTCACTCATTATCAAAGGAGATTTTCCCCTCACCTGCCATGCTACAGCTTCCATTTCATGCATCTGATGAGTGGGATTACACTCATGGAAGCTCAGGCAATAAATGAATTTGTTAGTCTTTAGAAGTGCCACAGGACTCCTTGTTTGTATTGGTATGTGAGAACTTTGACTGGTTAATGGATATAGGAGTCTGATAGAACCAACTCTCTTGTGCAGGGGAAGCTTGGACAGTCTGGGGGCTGAAGAGAATTTGAGGCCAGGTCATCTCCCAGCATAAGTCAGAAGAGAATTCTGTGGGATAGTCCACTTTCCATGTTGCGGGAACTCTGGGATAATCTCTCTCTGTGTGTATGATCAAGGGGGAGCTCTGGGGTACCACTTTTTTACAAGGGACAAATACAAAGTTCATCTTCCAGGCTGGGTGCTGGGAAGAGCTCTGGAACTCTCATAATGTAGGAAAGGGGAAAATCTTATTGTAAAAAATGGTAGCCACCATTGTCAGAACATGACTGGGCAGATTAGGTTGAAGATTTGTGGTATCAACTTGACCAGCATGCATGGTGGGGGTGATGGAGATGAATATTAAAGGTGGTACTGTTGAGCACGTGATGTTCTCCTAGTCAGGTGCAATGTGGAGAGGCGTCCAAAATGGACAAGCCGTAGGCATGTGTGCGATCCTTTGTGCTTCTCGTTTTTCCTATGCCTCCAGGGTGCTTCAGCATTCAGTGGATGTGACTGAGGAGGACCGGGGGCCCAGCCGCAGTAATCGCATGGAAATGTCCATTTTTTACGTTGTATATTTTGTGGTCTTCCCTTTCTTCTTTGTCAACATCTTTGTGGCTCTCATCATCATCACTTTCCAGGAGCAAGGAGACAAAATGATGGAGGAGTGCAGTCTGGAGAAGAATGAGGTAACACACAAAACCCGGTCAGCAGAGGGAAGGATGATTGTGGTTTGCATGTACTGTGGCAACAGATTGCTTCAGGAGTGGTGGAGCCAAGAGCTAAGGCACATGATTGGAAAGCTGGGCTCGTATCCTATAAAATTCACTTCAGCTTAGGTAACATCTGCTTTTCTTTGCATTTACTTCTAGAACGTGGGATGTTTTAATCACACCTGAGTCATTCTCACTGATTACATTTCTGCTCAGACTGTCCAGCCGACAACAGTTAACCAGCCTTCCCAGCTTTTTGAAAAGGAGGCCATTATTATAATGAAAACCCATCTGTGACTGCTAAGTATCATCCCCATAGGCACTCGAGTGGAAGAGCTAGGGAGCCATGTTCCCTCCCCCACCTGTTTCACAGAGAAAGTTTGCCCTGGACTTTGAGGAAAATTATTTCCTTGTCTGCATTTTATTCTGCATGATTGGCCATTGGTAGCCAAAATTTATTCAATCTAAACTAATATTCCCATCCATTACACAAGTGATGTGCCGACACACATGTGCCTATTAATATAACCCAGCAGCAGTAATATGAATTAATAAAAGAATAACCAGACTGGGTCAGATCAGTGGTGCATCTAGCCCAGTATCCTGTCTTCCAACAGTGGTCAGTGCCAAGTGCTTCAAGGGGAATGAACTGAACAGGGCAATTATCGAGTGATTCATCCCAGCATCTGCAGTCAGAGACATAGAGACACGCATAGTATGGGTTGCATCCCTGACCATCTTGGCTAATAGCCATTGATGGACCTATTCTCCATGAACGTACCTAATTTTTTTTAGCCCAGTTATACATTCGGCCTTTGCAACATCCCCTGGCAATAAGTTCCACAGGTTGACTGTATGCTGTATGAAGAAGTACTTACATTTGTTTCTTTTAAACCTGCTGCCTATTCATTTCACTGGGTGGTCTTTGCTTCTGGTGTTATGTGAAGGAGTAAATAACACTTCCCTATTCACTTTCTCCACGCCAGTCATGATCTTATAGACCTGTTATATCCCTCCCTTAGTCATCTTTTTTCCAAGCTGAATAGACCTAGTCTTTTTAATCTCTCCTAACATAGAAGCTGGGCCATATCCTTAATCTTTTTTGTCGCCCTTCTGTGTACCTTTTCCATTTCTAATATCTCTTTTTCTGAGATGGGATGACCAGAACTGCACACACAATTCAAGGTGTAGGCATACATGTAACTGCCATGATTTCCTGTGTTGTTGCTGTCTACTTGCTGACAAACAATGGGCATTTTCAGATGATAACTTGAGCTACTTTCTGTCCATGTGGCAATAACCATACCCTGACCTAAAGAAATGCCCAGGTGAAAGGACAGATGTGTTCATTATTCCAGAGTATGGCTATTACTTTGTTCACAGAAAGTTCCCTAGAGGTTTGACTATGTCTAGTGGAGAAATCATTTTGAGACATAATTCAGTTATGTTTCCTTTCTTATGTTCTGCCAGCTGGATAAAATAAGAAACTAGGGTAGCTAGGTTTGACATGATCATGGGGTTGGTAGTAAGCATGTATATATGGAAAGCAGCCTGTTTCTGCAAACTACTGCAGCATTAATAGCTCGGTAATTGTCCAAGGCCTGGTGCTCCGATTGTCTCTGCTTATTCCACATGAGCATAAACCCCAGTAGTAATGTCATTAACTCAGGCCATCATTTTATGCTGAATTTGAATGCACGGAAACAGATTACAGTCCAGTCCAGTAAAAATCCTGCATTGTGTCATGACGTTGCAGGGTCTACATTTTACTACAGATGATAGTGTTCCCGGAGATCTCAGAGTGACAGAAGACTTTCTGTAGTGCTTTTTCTCCAGCATAATGATTAAAGTAGCATCCATGGCCCCAGGCAACCCACTTAACTTGCTGGGAGGAAGAACCTGAGGATCCTGGTAGTGGCAGATATTCTGTCCAATCTCTTCCTAATCCACCTACCCTGCCTGTCAACCCACTTCTGCATAATGACATACAGGGACCCCCAGGAACCTGGGATTCATACAGCGCAGAAGGACAATTTTCTCTCTTCCATTCACCAGTAGCAAAGCTGATTTCAAAGAACCAGTAAGAAGGCATCGTGGGTAGTGGGAGGAAAAAGGAGAAGCTGAACGCAAGCTGACAGACTTTGTTTTGTTCCAGAGGGCGTGCATTGACTTCGCCATCAGTGCCAAACCTCTCACTCGCTATATGCCTCAAAACCGACACACCTTCCAGTACCGTGTCTGGCACTTTGTGGTCTCCCCGTCCTTCGAGTACACCATCATGGCCATGATAGCACTGAACACCGTGGTTCTCATGATGAAGGTGAGCTGACCATGTGGACCCAGGATGGCTTGCCTCTGTATAGGGAATTGGAGAGGAGGAGAAACAGCCTGAGTGGGATTTAGAAAGTATATCACTCGTTTTAAGAAGATGCTGGAATCTTGGCTTGAGGTCCAGTTTCACATCATGTCTGTTGGCATAGATGACTAGGAAAGTTGATGGGGGTCACAACCTCAGCTCTTGCACTGGTGTCTTTGTTACTCGAGCAAATATTTTGTTTGCACTCAATCCATCAAGCACAATCCTTGCTGTGAAACCTGAAAAGCAATTAATCCCCACAACACACAAGGCTAGATTTTCAAAGGGACCTCACACCAGTCTCTGAAACTGCACCTGCATTTTTCATACACGAGTTATGAATCTGGCTAAATGTTTTGCTTGCCCAAATGTCATTCTTCCACCTGGGGTGGGAGTAGGGGAGGAGAGAGATATTTTGGTCTTCCTTGTGCAGAAACTTTCATGTTTTACATTGGCATCATCTTCCATCTCCTCTAATTTTTCATGGAGAGGATGGCTAACACTCTCCCGTTTTTAATAAAGCCCATCTCTGTTCTTGCTTTCGTCATACCCTGTAGGAAATGCTTTCAAGAACACAGATGTACGTTAGAAAGGTCAAGACAAACTTATACTGTGAGCATTGTAGGTAACAAAAAGTGAATCTGAAACAACAATGCCTTTAACAGGAGTACCTCATGAATTAGTGGGACAGTAGCAATTGTAATGTGATCTGGGCTAATTCGGTGATCAGCACTTAGGAGGAGTTGCCACCTGGGTGACTCTTTCTCCGTCCCCTTCCCTTAGCCTCAGAATAAACAAAGCTGAAGGGCAGAATGAGCATTACTGAATATGTAGCTGGCTTTAAAAAAAAGAGGGGTGGAGGGACAGTTGTCGCTAGTCAGTCAATAGCAATAGGATAAATCTCAGGGGCTTGGGCAAAACCTAATTCCACCATGGAACTAAATGACCCTTGTAAATGCAGTTTTGGTAGCTGACTGTAGACTGGTATGACTCTCTCTCTTTCTCTCTCTCTTTCTGGCAGTACTATTCCGCTCCCTATACATATGAGTTGGCTCTTAAGTACCTGAACATTGCATTTACCATGGTGTTCTCATTGGAATGCGTCCTGAAGATCATAGCTTTCGGCTTCCTGGTAAGTGACCAGTACTAGCACTCCATATCAGCTTTTGGGCACTCCGTTCAGCTAGCAGTGGTAGTGGACTTTGGCTTCTAAGAGTGTAGCTAATATTCTGTTCTTTTGCAATTAATAATTGGATTTAGCTTCCAGTGACGTAACTGGTATCAGTTCTTCTTGAGGATTGCACATTTTCTCCCTGCTGGAGTCATCCGTTAGATTCACGCTAAGCAGCATGACACTGGATGTCTACCAGCTTTCTTGATGAATCCAGAGTTTCTCAGATTCCTGGCCCAATATCTAGAGCTTTCCAGATTCCTGCGTCAGTATTTTAGCATGAAATCTGGGGGTTTTCATTTAATCTGAGCAACAGACAGTCACCCAGTGCTGAACCAAAATAGTGGAGTTATTTTTAATGGATTTTTATATTTTTAATGAATTTATTATTGCTGGCAGCTGGCAGGTTATCAGGCCTCACCACCTGGGTAATTCAATGTCCAGACCCATTCAGCCATTGGCCTTTCTGCTCAGACTGCTAACTAGATGCCAATTACTACCATGTTGGTGGCCAATATTATGTTAATACCTGTCCACCAGAAACTGGATTGAGTCCACTAATTCCTGTTAACCAGATCATGAAACACCCATCCATTAATAACTTTTGTTCCCTATCAGTCTGACCCAAACTGGAACTGGTGACACCAGGGTGAAAGGCTTTGGATTCAATGATTTCATTCCCTTGAGTCTCATCCACTCCCCACTAATCATCTTATTATTCAGGCAGAAGGAATCTCTTATGTGTGAACATAACACTTTTTCTTTTCTTCAGTTACCCTTAGGAAAAGCTGATTCAGTTTTTTCTTTATTTCCTTTTTCCTTTTGGTCTTATGTTTAAAACAAAGGACTGGAAATCAGAAAACCTGGATTCTGTTCTTGGCTGCATATCTGACTTATTGGACTCTCAATCTCTCTCAATTTCACTTTCTCTATCTGTGAGAGAGAACCCACTGAACTTTTCAAAAGTAACTCATCTCTACTTGCTACTTGCCCACCTTTTTAAAGCATTTTGATTTCCTCAAATGGCAGATGCTTTATAAAGACAAAGTGTTTTTGGTAGGTCAGTTTCTGAAGTTCTTATTCAGACAAAACTTCCATTAACTTCAGAAGTAGTTAGTACCCATTTAGGCACCTGATTGTGTTAAATAGTCAGTTGCATAGATACCCCGGTGCATAGTTTAAAGTAAACAGGTGGCTGTGTCTCTGAGCTCATCCATTTGTGTTTGTGCCTTCTGGCGGGCGTTCGGTATTTTCTCTGTTCTTAAGTGCTGCTTTTTGACAATGCAAGCAAATTCTGTGCCTTTTAGTTCCCCTTGGCCTATTCAGTGCAAGAGTTAATCTCATAGAAAATTATTTCACTGTATATATGCACCGTATATAGGTGTGTACAGTCACCTCAGCCACTGGACACTCTTTGGAAGCATGGTTGCACAGAAGGAGTACAATATCAGGTGTGGTGGTTGTTATATGGGAAGACTTGGTACGTGTTTCAGTGTTGCCTGGATTTAACATCATTTTGCTCCCAGCCACATATTTTTGATCTCTGCAGAACTACTTCCGGGACACGTGGAACATCTTTGACTTCATCACAGTGATTGGCAGCATCACAGAAATTATTTTGACAGACACCAAGGTGAATATTCTGATCTTGGAAATCTGTAGCAATGGTGGAGGGAGAAGTGTAGGGTAGGTGTGGTGATTTTTGCTTCTTCTGATTGTTTGATCTTTCCACAGCTGGTGAACACCAGCAGTTTCAACATGAGCTTCCTCAAGCTGTTCCGGGCTGCTCGCCTCATCAAACTGCTCCGCCAGGGCTACACCATTCGTATCTTGTTGTGGACCTTTGTGCAGTCCTTCAAGGTAAAGGACACATCAGTCACATCAGAGGGGGGGCAGGTGTTATGGTGGAACAGTTACTAGGGATTCAGGAAGAACCAGGAATTTTTGAGTCAGCATCCAAACTTTGGAGAACTTATATGAAGCAACCCACTGAACTTTTCAAAAGTAACTCATCTCTAATTCCAAGTGCAGGAGGGAGAAGCAATAAATCCTTCCTTACAGAAAATGGGGGGGAGGCGACTGCACCATTCCAGAGGTCCTTAGAAGTCATTTTGATGCACTTAGTATGTGCTCATTTGCATGTCCGTACCCAGCATGCTTTGTTGTCTGTCATCTGTTGTGTACGGGGGCTGTATGATGATGTGCTTTTGCATATATTAAGGTCTTTGTCTGTATATTTTATAAACCACAGTTATGTGGCATTTTAACTTCTCATCCCTGTGGTGAAGCATTGGAATGGGCTATCTAGGGAGGTGGTAGAATCTTCATCTTTGGAGATTTTTAAGGCTCGGTTAGACAAAACTCTGGCTGGGATAATTTAGGGGGAGTGGTCCTGCTTTTTAGCAGGGGGTTGGACTAGATGACCTCGTGAGGTCCCTTCCAACCCTATTATTCTATGATTCTATGATTCTATGTTGCACCATTCCAGCAAGAAGTGCCATTCTGGCTGGTTCTTTGCAACAGGCCAGTGGTTCCCAGCCTTTTTGGCTCGAGGGTCACAGATATCATTTTTACAACCCTGAAGGAACACCAGTCTCCAGCAGCAGCCAGCCCCACTGCAGCTAGATAGAAGGAGTTCAGCGAGGAGGCTGCTGATCTCCTGTCCCCCTGGCTGCAGCATGGAAACTGCACATGTCCTGTATCCCCATGCACTCTACCTGGCTTCCTAGGGAGTGGCTCCCTTCTGCAGCTAGGGTGATGGAAGATCAGTGCTCCCCTCCCTCTGGCTCCAGCAGGGACCCTAGCACTAGGGACCCAGGCAGAGCACTTTGATTTTGCTGGAGCCAGGGAAGGGAAGCACTGATCTCCCCACTCTGTGGCATCAGCAGGGTCCCCATCCCCTATGGACCAGGGGGAGGGAAACACTGATCTCCTGTCCGCTTGGCTGCAACAAGGAGCCTGCACTGGTCTTTTAGCCCTGTAGAAATGTGCTCTGCCTGGGTCCTGAAGCAGTGACTCCCTTCTGCAGCCAGCAGGAGGGGAGCCACAGGCCACTTTGAAAGCCCCCATGGGCTGAAGGTTGTGATCCACTGCAGTAGGCTATTAGGGGGGTCAGCACGGTTCACAAACTACTAAATTTTACTAATATTCTGAAGCCTCTACCTGTGCTAAACCAGGCTATTGCTATCATCTATTTCTTTTCAGGCCCTCCCGTATGTCTGTCTCTTGATCGCTATGCTTTTCTTCATATACGCAATCATTGGAATGCAGGTAAGCAAAGATGTCCAGGTGCTTGTGTATGCTCGTACAAGACTTGACCAGACAGTGTGAAGCATTTTGCCCCGTGTCACCCCTGTTAGAATACCCGATCTAGCCTCTGCCTAGCACGTTGGATTTTGTTGGCTGGCTCAGATGCTGAAGAGGGTTGAAGGATTGTTCAGAGGGAGCTGCAGCATGTAATACACCCACAGGTTGTAGTGTGTGTCCCTGGCAATGTACATCTCCAGACTGCCTTCTCCAGGGATTATGTCACCATGACTCCCATGATGTAGTACACATGGCTGGAGCCCCTCATGTGGATTACATAATCAGAGATCTCTCATTTTGCGCTCAGGTGGGCAACCCATGTGAACAGCTCAGTGCACCTGTCTCTTTCCAAGCACAACTCTTTAGTTCATTAAACCTGCAGAACCCAGTTCACAACCAACATCATGTCTGCCGGGGACCTCCTGAGGGCCTTTGGGATTTTGGTTCCTCTTGCTGATCTCTTGTGTTTGCTTGTGAAGATCTCGTATTTCAGAAACCTGGGTTAGAGCCTGAACCTGTGGTTGAAGTCGGTGTGTGTTTGGGGTACTCTCTGCAGAACCAGTCGTGTAGTCCTCGCTCCAGCAGAGTGCATGAGTAGCCCCACTGTATTCGGTGGGACTTGCTCATGCGCTTAATGTTAAGCAAATGCTTAAGTGCTTTGCAGAATTGATCCTGTGGGTTGAAGACTGTCCAAGACCCACAGTGCACAGCTGTGAAGTGCTTTGGGAAGCGGGGCAGGAGAACGTTGCTATGATTGTCATTACCCTCTGCTCTGGCTACCGAATCTGGTTTCCCTTGTTTGAGTGGAAATTTAGTTGTTTAGTGGGTCTTCCCACCAAAAGTAGACTGACTGTGTTCTGTTTATCTATTTTTGGCCACCTTCCCCTACTTCCCCATCCCCCATCCAGGCTTCCTTAGCCCCACTCAATTGCCATCTGATTTAATCCCCCCTGTGGTGTGATAGTATTTGATGTGTTTTAACACCTTTGTGAACAAATTCCCCAAGCAGGAGCGAGTGGGTGTTGTTTAAGCAAAATAGTTGGAGGCAGAAAATATTCTACAATTACACATTCCAAAAGCCTTTTGTGGGAAAAAATAGTCAGCGGTTAGTTTATTTTTAGGTATACTGAAAGTAGAATAGATATGTAATGATACTGGTACAATACTTTTCCACTCCAAAGTATTTTACAAACACAGACTAGTTCAGCCCTACAACACCCCAGGGTTGTAGGGCACCAGTATTAGCCCCATTGTACAGATGGGAAAACTGAGGCATAGGTTAAGCATCACTGGCAGAATCAGATTAAAATTTAGGATTTCCTGGCTCCAGTTGTGTGTTGAGACCATGCCTCTTTCTCAAGAGGCATGTGCTCAAAACACACGCAAGATGCACCAAAAGTGACATCTAGATATCTTAGACATTTAGAAGGCTTCCATTGCCATATTATCTGAGCGCCTCACAATCTGGAATGTATTTATGTGTACCAGAAACACGGGTACATATATTCAACAAGCCAGATTCTCCTTTCATTTATTATGGGTCCATTGGCTTCGTGGAGCTGCACCAATGTGCTTTGAGAGGGGAGAATTTAACCCAAGGTGTTACTGCCCTTTTACAGAGAAAGTCTCTTGATACCATAACATGAAAAGCATCTGACAGCTTTCCTGATCTGCTTTTTGGAAGGAGACAGCTGCTGGCCAGATGGCTTCCCCCCAAACTCACATGCATGTCTGTCTGTGCTAGTGCAGTCCCTCCCCCAGGGACAGCCAGCATACCTGCTCTCTGATCTGCAGGGTGAGCTCCAGCAGAAGGAGCAGCTTTTCAGATGTGTAGCCATCATGGAGCTCCCTGGGCAGGTGGGAGGGAAGGTAATGGACTCCAGTCCCTGGCTGCGCAGGTCGGTGCACTTCCTGGCTTGACAGTTCTTGTGTGTTGAGTTTTCTTTCCTTTTTGCCCTTAGGTTTTTGGGAATATCAAACTAGATGAAGAAAGCCACATTAACCGTCACAACAACTTCCGCAGCTTCCTGGCCTCCCTTATGCTCCTGTTTAGGTACATGTGTGATTTGAATCATAAACAAACATCTTGGTTTTCCCCATCTCATCCCTACCTGAGTGACAACGCCGAATGCTTGCCTAGGTGAAGGGGTGTTTGCAGCAGCAGATCAGCTGCAGGGCCCCATTGAGAAAAAGAAGGTGGTGATCACAAGTCAGCCTGGTGCACACTCACAACAGCTTTTCAGCTTTACACTTGGAGCCATTAGTCTCCCTGGCCATCTCTGGGGGCTCCTGATGTTCAGCTTTGGATTTCTGTCTTGTGGAACTTACTGCTGCTGGAGAGCAATGAAACAAGTTTCTTTAAAATGTTGAGCTGTGCCACCTAGGATGGAATTCAAGGGTGCTTTATCCATTTGCTTTGGGCATAAGACAACCACTAGCTGGAGTAAGGAAGCAACCTTGCTTCCCACAGTGGCTGCACAGTTTAGTTCATTGTGGAAGTTTCATGCTATCTTCTGAAGCAACTGGCATCGGTCATTGCAGAGACCGTAAGTTCTGAGGTGGCAGTTTTTATCATCTTCCAATAGGGGAGGTGGAGTGAATTCCCAAGGATCCTGCTTAGATGTAGTCAGATTGTGGAGCAATGAGGGCCCTGCTTTGAGCTGCTGTTAATGGTGGCTGTGTTTCCGATGCAGGAGCGCCACAGGGGAGGCGTGGCAGGAGATCATGCTGTCATGCCTGGAAGGCAAAGGCTGTGAGCCAGACACGACGGCAACATCCGGACAGCATGAGAATGAGCGCTGCGGCACAGATCTGGCTTATGTGTACTTTGTCTCCTTCATCTTCTTTTGCTCCTTCCTGGTGAGTTCACCTCCCTCCACCCCATTGATTGCTCAGTTCTCAGAAGGAGACAGCACTGACTTATCCAACACATCCCATTTTCCACCCCCGGCCCTGCCTTCCACTACTCCACAGTGGGTGAGATTCGCTGTAAGAAGAGACTTGGGGACATCCTACTCTACTCTCTGCTCCAGGTTCCCTGACCCTGGTGTGACCCTTGGCTAAACACTGCAGGTTGCTAAAGAGGCTAGCGGTCTTATTCTGGAGACAGCAAGCAGTGTTTGAACAGGACTCTGTCGCCAGAAGAGCCAAGTATAGCTCGCTTCAGGGACTGTGGTTGGGAGGGGCTGTCCTACCTTGGAGCCCTGTCCCTTTCATCACGGACACAGCTCAGCAGTATTTTGCCTTACACCCAGTTTAGTGGCATCTGGCTGTCAGCATGAAGAGTGGCCGACCCACTCCTTCAGTCAAAGTGATGTGCAGGATTTATCATGATGTGCCTCCTGCCTCTTTTTTCATTTAACAGGGAACCTGTGGTTGCACAAATAAACATGTGCTGTCTGGGGCAGGAAACTGGGGGAGGGGAGTTACAGTTGCCCCACTGCCCCCCACTGGCATACAAGCCTGTGCACGCACACATTGCATGTCTACACTGGAGGCTCTGTTAAGTTGACCTTGTTAAGTCGACTTAGAGAGTCCACATTGAAAACTCCTGTCGACTGCCTGCGTCCACACTGGCAGGTGCTAGGTTGACGGAGGAGTGGTGCGTTGTGAGTAGCTGTCCCACATTGCGCTGGGCCTGGAGGCTAATTAGGTCAATTTAAGGGCTTTCCCCTGTCCACACTGCCTTAAGTCAACTTAATAAGGTCGATTTAAGCATTAAGTTGACCGTAAGAGATGGTGTTATTAAGTCGACTTAAGGAAGCTCTTAAGTCGACTTAATAAAAGCCCAGTGTGGACGCAGGAGTCTGTAGGTCAACTTAGCCTTCCTTAAGTTGACCCAAGGCTCCAGTGTAGACGTACACAAGATTGAGCCTACATGTGGAAGTGGACGGGGAGATGATCTCAACTGTTTTGAAAAAAGTGAGTGCCTGGGAAAAGCACTGTTCGGGCTTGTCGTGAATCAGGTTGTGGCTCTCGGTGTCTCTACGTGTAGCTGATCAGAGTGGGTGGCATCCAGTCATGCATCTAATCAGAGCTCAACTCATACTGCCTGGTCTTAGTTCTCATTGCTTCCTCTAACGCCACTCAATGGCAAAGTAGCTCTTCAGGTCCTCAAGGCGGAGAACCACTGTGCCTGCAAGGCAAAATAATCTATCCTGAAAAAAGGCCATTGTTACGCCAATTTAAGTGTCTGCATGGAGAGTGCAGAGCCATAATTGTAGCATCAGTTCCAGTAATGCTGGTAAATTTACCTGAGCAACTCAGATCTAAGGGTCAGAGGTTCTCCGCTAAGACAGAAATGTCTGGAGAAGACCAGTTACAGTCACCTAACTCTGCCCAGCCTTCGTCAGGAATAAGGAAGGCAAAGGTATGGGATAGGGAAACTGCAAGTGGAACGGACAGACCGGAGAGGACGCTGTATATAAGGGAATGAAAGTAAGAAAGGGCGGAGCTCTGGGCAAGAAATGCAATGCCCCCATGTATGGTGAAATGCATGGACACAGAAGGTCAACATGAACCCCTCAGCTACAAGAGGGCCATGGGGCTAGGGAAGGTGCTGTCAGATTAGCTCCATCTCCTGCTTTTGGGCTCTTTGATCCCTGACTCAGACAAGTCACTGTTCTGAGAAGTGACCCTGCTGAGAGCCTGGTGCTGTTTGGAGTCTCACGGGCTGGTTAGACACAGCCCAGGAGAGTTATGCTGAGGTAATTACCCTTTCCAGCTCTTGCTTGCCTCTTGCCCAGCACGAGCGGTTCCTTACCCATGCTCTCGCTGCTGGCTGAAGGTTAAAAGCTGGTGTTTAGTGGCTCCCAGGAATAATAGGTACAGGTCATCCCTGGAACAAAGGTTCATGTAACACGTCAGGGAGGAGTCCTGTGCGAGCTGCTCCTGCGATGCCAAAGAGAGACTATTTCCATTGTGATGCAGTGTACATGTAGTTGGATACTGTGTTAAAAGTATCAGCATTGATTTGTGTGACAATCTGATTCTGTAGCTGCTCCAATGGGAGTTCTGTGCCATGCTCTTTATTTACAGATTCCTGTTTTCTTTTGACTTCCATACGTTACTCTTCTGTTGTCTTTCCCTCCTCTCTACTCTCTCCTTCTTGCCTTCCCTATCTCTCTGTCTCTTTCCTTCTCATTTAGATGCTCAACCTGTTTGTGGCTGTCATCATGGACAATTTTGAATACCTGACTCGGGATTCTTCCATCCTGGGGCCTCATCACCTAGATGAATTTGTCCGGATTTGGGCGGAATATGACAGAGCTGCGTGGTATGTAGCCAATCCCCTCCTCAAAGCTCTCTTTTTCTGGAACCCTTTTGGCTGTAATACCTGGGACAGTCAGGGAAGGGAAGGGAATTGGATCTGCTCACATGCTCAGCTGTGATAGGAAAATACCAACTGGCTCCTGGAAGATCCAATGGAATAGAACCACCATCCTATTTGTGAACTGCTTTCTAGCCCCCTGGGCATCCTGCTCCTTTGATAACTAGTGATGGACCGAAGTCCAAAGGTTTTGGCTGGTTCTTTTCAGATAAGCATGATACAGTTCAGTGGTTATCCAAACTTTTGCCTATTTCTACGGCATCCCTCTATAGCTCCTAGCTGTCTTCGTACACCGCCACCTTCTAACTGTTGGCTCTTGATCTTCCTCCTTTCCTGTTTCCTTCTGCCAATCAGATTCTCACACTCTCAAGACAATCTGCGAGCAACTGTCCATCCTACAGCCCCAAATACTTTGTGCACTGTAGCGTGCAAAAACACCTTTGGAATCAATGTGTGAGGCTGCGAAGTTAGCTGGGCTCCCGTTAATTAGCAGCTCAGAACCTTATTCAAGATGGTTTGGATGGGGATGAACCTGAGGCTAGGGCTAGATTTATTATGGCCAATGCACTTTGCCCTTCCTTTTTGAAATGAGAGAAGGTTTTTGGTTCCTCTAATGGTTCCTCAGGCAGCCTTTCCTGGAGCCCTGTGAAAAGGAAGAAGCAACATTGCATCGGGGGTGTCTCTCAAACTGTTACTGAGGAAGAGCCAACAGTGCTTTGGGAGACTACTCCAGACACAACCCCCAGCAGTGCTCTAGGAAGGCTGCTTTCAGCCTGCATGCCTCAGATCACTGGGAGCAGTTTTGGGACAGTTTGCTGAGCTCTAACCCTCAACAGGACTATCACAGCACCAGCCCTTAGCAACAGTCGCCATCTCTGGCTCCAGGTCCTCACTGGCGCTATGAGTTCTGCGGAGCGCCAGCTCCCTGCAGCATTGGGCAGCGCTTTGGGCAGCCTGTTTGAAACCATGTATGCTGGGGTCTGCGCTGGTGTCAGGCACGAGATGATGTCACCTGTGGAGCTCTGCTCCAGTTGGAAGCTCACCTTTGGAATCAATCCACCTTCACATCTTTGCAACCTCATTTATTGCTTCCTGAGAGATCGCTCAGGCAGCAGCTGTTCCTACCAATTGTCCCTTCTTAGCGCGGTCCACTTTGGCGCCATGTCCAGCCTGACTCAATTTAGTGGATGCCATCTTCCCAGGACTGCTTCTCAGTGACCGCATCCAAGGCTGTGAAGGCTGAAGTAGGCAGGGTGAGCCACCTGTTATGAGATGCACATGTATCATACAGTTCTGAGACCAGCATCAATCAGCAGTAGAACAGAGCTCTGGTAATGTAGACTCGGGACGTCCAAGCAGTGCAAAGCAGGCTCCTGGCAGTGGAATTTTTCACCTCAGGTTTTTAGGAAGGGTGACATCATGATCCCAGCAGTTGCTTTATTCCAGTGCCATTTGCACTAGGAACTGAATGCTAGCAAGAGTTCTCCAGGCCAGGCAAAGAGAAAACCTGCTGTAGGATCCTGTGGATAGCATTTTCCAATGTGGTCCAGTGCGAGTTTTCACCCAGGTCTCACAAAACATGAGAACCTGTGCAGTTTTGCCATACAGTCTAGCCAGTTATTATGGAAAACACTGGGAGGAAACAAGATGCTCCAGATTAATTTTAAACTCTATGTCTTTAGACTCTGCTACTAGGTATGACTAGGTATGAGCTGGCCCTGTCACCTGGATGAGGCTGCAGGTCTATATTTTGGGGATTCAGTGGGTGGGTGGGTGACAGAGGCCTACATTAAAGAGACCCAGAAGCTGGGTTACCTCCGGCCAATGAAGCAAAACTACCTGCAGTGTGGGAGGAAAGTGAGGACGGAGCAGAGGAAACAACAGACAAAACGGATTCACCCTGTGATGTTTCTAATAGTGGCTAGGGAGGCTGCAGCAATCTCTCCTCAGCTCTTCCAGCCAATAAATTTCCATTTTCTGAAAGCCTCTGATCTGTAGGCTGCTATCAGAAACTAGGTATTCGACTACACCTGTGCAGTAGGTCTTTTGTTCCGCTGTCCCACAGACTTAATCAGTTAGATATTTAGGCTTCTAAAACAGGGATCTGAGTTATATCCCAAGATTAATGCAAGCACTCCCTGGGGATGCTTGATTCTCTGGCTTTATTTGGTTCCAGTAAAACATGCCCTTGGCACAGCATGGTCTAGTGGGTAGCGCAGAGGTCCAGCCCTCAAGTGACCTGGGTTCTAATTCTCCGCCATTGACCGGCTGTATGGCTTTGGGCAAGTCACTTGACCTCTCCATGCCTCAGCTTCCCTATCTGTAAAATGGAGATAAAATTTATTTGGCTGCTGACCTCATAGGGACATTGTGAGGATTAATTAACTGATTTCTGTAATGAACTGACCATGTGTGGCAAATTCTCAGCCTGTGTAATTGGGCACAATTACTTAAAAGTGCAAAATACTCATAGAACCCTAAGCAAATAGCTATGCACTGATGTACATTCCCATCCTTGAATTTCAGATCTCTCTGACCACTTGCAGCCTTGCAAATGGCATTAATAGGGCTTGAGTATCTGAGTTAGTTCACCTTTAGTTACTAGGACAAGCCTTTGAGGGGGATCCCCAGTTTAGGTGAGAATGAAGTTGCTAACCCCTTTGGAATAGAGAAGGTGGTAGCTATGTTTATATGGTGGCGACTTTCACAGCCTTCTTTGTTGGAGCCAGAAGGAGAGAGACATGGACCTGAACTAGGTGTCTCACCCCAAGTTAAGTTCTCATTTCCTCTTCTCCATTATCTCAGTGTCCTATTAACCCACGTGTGCTTCCTTTACAGCGGCAGGATCCCGTATAAGGATATGTACAAATTAGTACGGGTGATCTCGCCTCCTCTGGGCCTGGGAAAGAACTGCCCCTACAGGGTGGCGTGCAAGGTTTGCCTCCCAGTCCCCAGCCACAACCTGGCAACGGGACGCACCATTAACCCCTCCTTCTGCCTCCTCTGCTCCACACTACTGCGTCTCACAAGGGAACCCTCACGTTGCTTTCCTTTGAGTTTAAAGAGGTCCAAACCTGCCCAGAACCAGCAGCTGTTACCTTAGGGAAGGGGGGAGAGGGATCCATCTCAGAGCCCCATTGATGTGAATTGAGACAAATTTATTCCCTTGTTTTCCTCTCTAATGCAGCGAACCCTGGAGTTCCTCCAGCCTTTGCGCGGTGTGAGGATGTTGCCTGTGGCAGAGAGGGCAGCCATTGGCAAGCAAGCATCATCTTTGATTGCAAGAGTCTCAGAGCCATTCCAGTGGGAACTCTTTCCTATGATGAATGGAAACCAAATATTGTTTACAACTAGGAAATGAGAAAGAGAAGGAACAAAGGCCTGGGCTGTGGGGATGTTACTGGAAAGAGGGAACACAAACTGAAAAGGAGAATGAGGCACGGAGCCAAGGCAAAGATCCCACTGATAGTTGCTGGAATCCTCTTTAGAGGTTCGGTCATTGTGGCCCGACACCACAGTGTTTTACCGTGGTGCAAAGTGGTTTTGAAGAGCTGTCACAGAATGGTGCAAATGGGGAAACATGGCTCTTGGTTTGCCATGACGCAAAGAGATGACTACTCAATGGAGCAGGTTACCCTTTGGGACTCCAGCAGCTGGACTCAATGGCCTGCTGTTTATTCTGACCTCCCACAAGTCCAAGATATTTGGGCTGTGCCTCGATTCCAGCAGTAATTCAGACTAGTTCATGAGGCTCCTGGCCACACTCTGCCACTGTCTGTGCTAAATTCTGTGTCTGGGAGTGCAAACAAAGCAGCCCCTCGGCACCCAGTTGCATCTTTTCCCATCCCATCTTTTCAATCCTCTTTTGGGGAAGCAATGAGCAAAATCCTCTTCCCATCTGCCTCCTCTTCTTCAGGAGACAAAAATTTCTGCCTTTGAATAGGACAACCCTCTGAGCTCCTTCTCCCCATTTATTCTTCCCCAACCTGGCAGACCAGGTCATGGGGAACAAGTGGAAGAACAAGAGATGTTCCTTTGGTGAGCAGACTCTCTTGGGAATTGCCAAAGCTTGCTCTATGCCACAATCATTTCCAGTCTAAGGACCCTCACTCCATTAGGGAAAGGAGTTCAGTGTCTGGATGGAGTAGTGTAACTTCTGCAAGGTCCCTCATCTTTTGTCGAGAGGAGAGTGGTCAGGCATTTGATGACTCTCAAGATGAAGTGAGGAAAGCACATGCAACTTCATTCAGATGGGGCGATGACTGTGCCATGCATAAATCCACAAGAAGGCAGATGGAGATACTCTCCTGGACAGAATGTCGCTTGCCCTTTGTCAGGACAGTGCAGAAAAATGGGATGCTGAATATGAAAGCAGTCTGGCTAAGCCATCATCAGGCAGACACACCAAAGCGGTCACTGAAACAAGAAGTATTCTAGCTGAAATCCAATGAGCTATGTTACCTGGCTGGACCTAGTCACATTCAGTCAAAACGTGAAAGCAAAGCTCTTCATCAGCAAAGCAGACCTGAGATCCCTGGGAATGGAAGCTCTGACTCACACATCTGTTTCTTTACGTCACCTCCACCCCTTCTGCTATTACTAGGAAGAGAAATTAAAAGATTATTTTTTTAAAAGATGGAAGAGATGGTCATCCTTGCCATAAATTGTCCAAAATTGTTGCCATGGTTCAACCATAGTAGAGCAGTCACAGAGACCTCCAATTCACTTTCCCAGCAGACTGGGTCTTATATGCCAGAATCCAGTCCTGTATCACAGCCCAGACTATCTGATCTTGACAATTTGGCTCTTGAGCAGTAAATCCTAACCAAAATGGTCAGTGCAAGGTGGTATATAATCTCCTAGTCTCCTGTAGACTTTCTGCCCTTTCAGTCTATGCAGAGAATACAAACCAGGTCCTCTAAAAGATGATAAGATGTGAAGATCAACCCCAGAAAACAAAGCATTCCAGTCCTGAATTTCTTACAGGTCAGCTAAGACTTGGTCCTAAGACCCTCCACCATCAAATTCCACATCCCGTTCATAAACAGAGCTATCAAAGCAGACGCATCCAATTCCCGATAAATGGCCTGAATGTTCTTTCCATCTAAACCAGCCGTTAGGCCCATTCATTACCGTCCATATCCGGGTTGATGGCAGCTGTTTCCCTTTTCTTCCTCTCCATAAAGACAAGTTTTCTGGGCACAGTCATGTTGATAAGTCTGTGAAATCTCTGCTCTGAGAAGACACAAAGCTTACAATATTTTCTATGAGGATAACATGGTTCTCATACTGCAGGGATTTATCACCAAAGGAAAATCTTCCTTCCTCACAGGAAATCATTCTTCCTTGGCTGAAAACCTCTACACTTCAAAGGAGGAGTATGATACAGGCTAGCTGTGAAAGAACTGCTAAAATTTACTCTGATGCAACCAACCAGTTCAAGAAACATCATTGGCATTGGTTTGCTTTTGCTCTAAATGTCTGGGCTTGATAACATCAAAATCCTCCATAGCCAGCTGAATCAAGAGCTGCATTTCTGAAGAGTCTGCAGACACTGACAAGCCAATCGCAGGACGGGGCAGAGCTTGCTCATTACATTCCACAACAGCATCCTGGACAGAAAGGGCATCAACCACTAGAGAGAAAATCTGCAAAGCTGTCAGCAGGCCTGTCGGTCAAGACCTGTATAAAGCACTGCAGACTTTCCTTCCAACCTTCAGCAGGAAGCTGCTCTCAAAACTAATCCTAGAGAAGAGGAAATACCTTCCTCTGTCCTCCTTATCTGTCTCTCTCTACTAAAGTTTCCTCATTGCTCACTACAGCTGATTGGGAAAGAGGTCAGGATCCTGAATGGAACATTTGTTACTTGATAATTTCCTCTCTGGAGCCAACCTCTCCCCCAGTCAAGCCTCCCTGAGATACATTCTTCAGATGTCTCTGCAATGGCCTCCTCTCTGCTCCATGTGCATGGTTCATATGATCACTCTTAAACGTTTGCATTTATCCATTAGCAATCCAGTGTTTCAATACAGACTTTGAAGTGTTCATCTGGTGCAAGGACAGGAGAGGTCTGGCCAAGCCTGGAGTCCTGTGAGACCTATCTGAGCGGCCTTCAGTATTTGCAGGAAGAGAGGTGCAGCCCAAATGTCTTATTGTGAGCAGGGTCAGTCCCAGAAAGGAAGCCATCATGTGACAAATTTGTGGTACCTCAGCTCAGCAGATCTAGGCAGGTCGTTGGAAGCAGTGGAGAATAAGGTGGGAATCCATCTAGGAAGCAAGCTGAGTAACTGTTCCATTGCGGGGAATCTCCAGAGAGCTCCAATCTTGAAAGGCCAAACAGCTGCCTCTGCTGAGACTCTTTAAACTCCAATCTGATGGAACTTGCAGCCGCATGTGGGAGAGAGCTGGGGCGAGAGCATGGCATGCAGAACTTTCCTCCTGGTTTGTTTTCTCAGCCACTAGCATGCCTTTTGCACTGGTGCATGGTGGGAAAGTGCTCCAACCACAGGGCCAGGCGGAAGCAACTGGGCATATTCCTTTGACAAGTGACCCTGGCTCACTGCCTTCTATGCAAAATGCTGCCCCCAGATTGCATAGACATTACAAGATGGGGATACACGATGTTCCAGCCATGGGTTATGTGACATTTTGAAACAGTGCATGGGAGAAATGGCAGAGTCCATGAAACACTGTTGGCTCCTATATGTCGCAGAGATACACGCTGCCACATCTCAAATAACCCATCGTTTGAGCACTGTATATCTGATTTATGCCACTTGCACACATCCCTGGGACTTGTGAAACACCTGTATTTGCAGGTGGGGATGGGTTGAAACCAGGAAACGAATACCAAGAATGCAGGGAAAATAGAACTAACCTAGCCAGCAGCAGCAGCAGAGAGCTGGAGAAGCAAGCAGATTAAGCTGGCATTCATGGGTCTGTGTGCGGAGTGCTATAAATCCTCATCAGGACGGACACTTGTGTATGATTTGCCTTGATTAATGGGTTTCCTGTTCTTTTCCTGTTTGTCCATTTGTTTTTTTCTCTCCTGTTTCCTGTGTTATTATTTTGTTTGTTTGTTTTGGCTCTCTGGGAATGCCTCGTCTCCTTCCTCTCTGCATCTTCCCCTCCTTCTACTCCTCCTTCCCTTACTCCTCCTTCCCACCTTTCCCATCCACCCCTTCCTCCTCCATGAGCAGTGGCCGCATCCATTACACTGAGATGTATGAAATGCTGACTCTCATGTCACCACCGCTAGGCCTCGGCAAGAGATGTCCCTCCAAAGTGGCCTATAAGGTAGACCAACCCTTCCTTCCTTCCTTCCTTCTGGGCTAGTGCTGAGCAGGGAATGGGTGGGGGAACTGTTGAATACTAAGGAAGCTGGTCAGAAATCACATGCTCCATAAGGAGAGGTACTGTCCATTCTGACCGAGCTCCATTTTGGGTGTGATGCCCACCATTGTAAGGTAGGACACTAGGGTTGTGGCATTCCTATTATGGGAAAGGATGGAAATCTGGGTCAGTATAAAGAAGGGAAGTGAAAGGGAAAAATGGCTCCATCTGAATAGGAGAAACAAGAGGGACATATCCAGTATTGCTCTTGGGGACAACTGGATGGCCCTTTCAAATAGCACTGCTAGGGGATCTCTGGTAGAGGAAACTCCAGGGTGGCCCAGTCTCTACATGACCCCGAACCATAGTGCTCCCAGCTAGCTCCCTTGTCAGAAACTCAGTCAAACCTCTTGGAAATGTTCAAATGACAAGGTGCTAGGCAATGGGGGTTCCTCCTGTAGGCACGGACGTGTGGTGACAATAGTTCTGTGGGACCAGTTCTCCCTCAAGAGCTCAGGCAGTGTGGAAAGGGACTGCTCCATGCTGAGGCTGAGCTGGTGAGAGTCCCATCTCTTTGTCTGCTGGGGCTTTTTCCTTTTGGGCACTAGAGTGATTGTCTTTGATGGTCCCTTTGTTTGCTGTGCTGGTGCTCTGGGGAAGCACTCTAGAAACCTGTCAGCCATCTGCATGGTACCTGTGGCAGGGGAGGAAGATATGAATGGATAGAAGCTGTGCAATGCTGAACTCTGGGCAGACTGGCCCATAAAGGCATGCAGAGTGAGACACTCTGTCGTAGTGTTGGAGACAAAACTCTGAGAGAATTGTGAGACTCCACTCACACAAGTACTCTCACTTGCTCCCATGTACACATTTGCTAGCATTGTGACAGAGTCAGAACCTTCTTGCCTACGATGCACCAGGAAACACTTAAGGATGGGACGGATGTGGGTGGGTGTGGGGAGAGGGAAATCCTGATGTATATACAGAGCAAAATATACTCTCTGGAAAGTGGATCTGGCCATTTGAATTTGTCCCCCTCTTGGTGAAGGGAGCATGGCTGCCCGCTCCTGCCTCGGTCGCCTTCCTCTCTCTCTCCGTCTGCACTCTGTCTATCTCCCCCTTGGATAAGTTGGATCCTATGCATGTGTGATCATATGCTGGCAAGTGTCATCTCTGAAAGACTCAAAAAGGGGGCGCCAGGATGTTGCATACTGGGCAAGGGAGCCAATCAGAAGTGCCCAGAGTTTAGGGGTGTCCCTAGGGGAAGGGGCGGAAGCTTGATTGCAAAGCTGCTCTGAAGCAAGAGATTGAGTGATCCCATGGGGCTGTCTCCCACTCTGTCATTTCCAGAGCTGAATTCCCTGAGTTTTCAGGAGTCCTTTCCAAAAGCACAGGGAAGATTCCTTCCTTCCCCAAGTGACAAGATTGTTCTTGGGCTTTAGCGTTGGGTCCTGGTGAGCCAAGGAAGGCCCTGGGAGGTGGGGGAAAAGGAATCGATATGGAAGGGAGCGGGCGATCCTTGCCCTTCTTTTTTGGCTGTGCTGTTTTACTCTCTTGCTTTTTTCCCTCCTGCCTGCACGATGTGTTTTTCGATATTGGTTTTCGCCTGCTGTGTTTTCTCTTTCTTGCGCAGAGGCTGGTGCTGATGAACATGCCTGTGGCTGAGGACATGACCGTCCATTTCACCTCCACCTTGATGGCGCTGATCCGAACAGCGCTAGACATCAAAATTGCTAAAGGTGAGGGTGGGGAGATTCGGGTGCGGGCAGTGTAGGCTGCAGACGTCTGGTGGAGCTGACGTATTGCACTGGCGAGGCACAGGGGTCGCTAACTCCCTGTTCAATCAGATTTACCTCCTCCTTGCAGGCTGAGCAGTACATGCCGCAGTCCCCAGGACATTAGGGGCAAAGTGTGACATCACTGCTGTGGGGCAGGTGCTGGGATGGAGGAAATTACTAGCGGAGAAATCAACCCCACGCAGTAACCGTTCCAGACTGAAACACTCTCTGGCTCCAGAAAGAGCTGTTTCTTCAGAGCTGCTGACACTGCCCTCTTCCATGGTGGGCAGCTCTCCACTGAAAGCTTAGAAAGCAGGATCACATCTCCTGGGAGGGGTGGAGGAGAGATGGAGCACCCATCCTACCAGCAGAAGAGAATCACAAAAACCCACCCTAGAAAGGGGAGCATCTTATGTTGTTCTGTAGCAACCCCCTTTACCCAAAGGGCAGAAAGCAGCATCATAGGAGCCTGTGGAAGTCACATCCCGCCCTCAGCAGCCTGTAAGCCCTTGAAAGGCTGGGGAGAGTGAGGGAAGCCCAGAGGGAGACCCCTAGAAAGGGAAATATTTTAAAATAACCCTTAAGAGGATGTGGAAAATATCTCAGATATGCTGCCTGTTCTTGGCCCATAACAAGAGATGAGTAGAAAGTCCAATGGATGGGACATAGTTCTGGGTGTTTCTGAGACCAAAACCCATCCCCATCCAGCTGCCTGTGTGAATGTGAATTGGAGCAGTGGCCTCAGCCATGTGCCCAGTGGAGAGGTATCCATATCACCAGAAAATCTGGCACCAACTGGCACCCTTCTCGGCAGTCTCAGCTGGTCTGAATGGGCCTGGAGTGTGAATTAGCTTCTCATCCCAGAGGTGGCTGCACCAAGTGAGATCTGAAGCCTGCAGGGAAGACCATATGGGCAGTTTGCCTCGGTTGCCTCTGTTCTCCTGGGCCATCAATTCATTGCCTTTCGCCAGCTCTTAGTTTAAAGAGGAGAAAGTGGTTAGCACAGGTGTGTGAGAATGGAGTGGAATCTGTCCTTAGAGACCAGGAGAGCTGGATGATGGCAGTTCTGGGTGGGGGCAGGGAGGTCTACATTGTGTGTGAGGCTCTTACATGGATGAGATTTCATTAGATTTTCCCATTAAGAGTTGCCTTTTGTTGATAGTGGCTCTTTCTCCAAATTATGGCTGAATAGTGCCGTATCATTTAAAACCAAATCCATCTTAACCTTGGAGACTGAAAGAGTTACATTCAGCTCTGCTCTTGGCATGGAGCGATTCACAGGGTACATCTACACTGGCCTACACCAGCCAACTCAGGCTCCCGGGGCTTGGGCTTGCAGGGCTGTTTAACCACTGTGTAGACATTTGGGTTTGGGCTGTAACCTGAGATCTGGGACCCTCCCTCCTCAGTAAGTCCTAGAGCCCGGGCTTCAGGCTGGATCCAAACATCAACACTGCAAGTAAACAGCCTGTTAGCCCTTGCCCCATGAGGCTGAATTGGCGGCTATGGGCCAGATGTGAGTTTTTAATTGCAGCAGCAGTCAGACAAGCTAACAGAGCAGTAGGAACCATTCAGAAAGGGATCAATAATAATACAGAAAATATCATGCCACTCTATAAATACATGTAGTCAAATTCCAAAGGGGTAGCCGTGTTAGTCTATTGTAGAAAGACAACAGAGTCCTGTGGCACTTTTAAAGACTAACAGATTTATTTATCGCATGACCTTTCATGGGAGAAAATCCCACTTC
>ML685794.1:6638122-6671006 GCA_007922175.1 Pelusios castaneus
TTCTCCCATGAAAGGTCATGCGATAAATAAATCTGTTAGTCTTTAAAAGTGCCACAGGACTCTGTTGTCTATAAATACATGGTATGCCCAAACCTTGACTATTACATGCAGTTCTGGTCACCCAGTCTCAAAAAAGCTGTATTAGAATTGGAAGGCAACAAAAAATGATTAAGGGGATTTACAGGAACAAAAGAGGGGGATTAAGCTTTGATACGAGGAAAGATTAAAAAGACCGGAACTGTACATCCTGGAAAAGAGATAACTAGTGGGGGATATGATAGAGGTCTATAAAATCATGACTGGTATGGAGAAAGTGAATGGAGAAACGTTATTTACTCCTTCACATAGCACAAGAAACAGGGGTCACCCAATGAAATAAGCAACAGGTTTAAGACAAAAGGAAGTACTTTTTCACACATCATACCACCAGCCTGTGGAGTTTGTTGCCAGGGGATGCTGTGAAGGCCAGAACTATAAGTGGGTTCAAAAAAGAATTAAATAAGTCCAGAGAGGAGAGGTCCATCAATGGCTATTAGCAACCCTCTGCCCTGGGTCTCCCTTTTAACCTCTGCATGCCAGAAGTTGGGAGTGCACAACAAAGGATGGATCACTTGATGGTTGCCTGTTCGGTTCATTCCCTCTGAAGCACCTGCCATTGGCCACTGTCTGAAAACAGGACAGTGGGCTCGATGGACCATTGGCGTGACCCCGGATGGCCATTCTTATGTTGTTAGACCTATTTATAAGGACCCATGTAGTAAATGCCACTGAGTACAGTAGAAAATGTGACTAATGAGCTTAGCTTTGAACAGGAGGTGTTGCACAGTCTCCTTGCAGCTGGTCCCATCAACACTCCATACGGACCCTTCTCTCTCTCGGTTCCAGGTGGTGCAGACTGGCAGCAATTGGATTCAGAGCTGCAAAAGGAGATTCTGGCCATCTGGCCTCACCTGTCCCAGAAGATGCTGGACGTACTAGTGCCCCTACCAAAAAGTGAGTCTCTTCCTGCATCATTGCTGCCAGCTTCCCACGGTTCTAGGCCAGGGAGGCATCTCCTGCATGAGGAACAGCCATGTGCCAACAGCAGCACGTTGTGTAAGAAAAAGCCCAGAGAAGATTTGCTGTAAAACCGTACCCTGGTCCTGATTGTAAAATAATAGCATGCAGTGATCTTCTCAAATCAAACCCTTTCGACCGGGAGATCCATAGGCAGGGTTGTGGTGGAGAGAGGATTGTCTGTTCCCCCTTTCTTTTGATGATATTACAGCAACTGTGCGATGGGGATGCATATCTCCAATGTTTTATTACTATGGTTCTAAGATGTTCTCCTCCAGTCTGGCCAAAATCCACCCACAACACTTGGTCTTTTAATTCCATTTCTTCTGGACCCCTGACCAGAGATTGCCTTTTAGGGTCAGGAGAGTAAGATGAGCATTGTGAGATTGCCAATGTGTTGGCAATAGTGTCACCTTCTCACCTATTGATATGGCTAATCTAAAAGCGTTCCCCTTTATGCTTGTAGCTACTGACCTGACGGTGGGCAAAATATACGCAGCCATGATGATCATGGACTATTACAAGCAGAGCAAAGCAAAGAAGCAGAGGCAGCAACTGGAAGAACAGGTGAGGTTCAACCACCGCTAGTGCTCCCCGGCTGTGGGGAGGAGAGTGATGAGCTCACAGTGCCTTTCAAGCGAGGGCCTTTACACAAGATGCTGACCACACCCTAATTCTCAATCTGCTGAGAGCAAGTGGCTGTCACAGCACTAAGGCTACGTCTACACTTGTTAATTTAGGTCGACTTAGCATGTCCACACTTAAATTTTAAGTTGACTTCGAGGGGACCCTACAAAGTTGACCTAGAGCGTCCAAAATGGATGCCTAGGTCAACTTCTAGGGTCTAGATGGACCTGGGACTGGTCCACAGTGGCGGGGGGGGGGGGGGGGCACCCCTTGCCAAGTGCCAGGGGGGCTCAGCCTTTGCCCCACTGTACCTGAGTACAATGGGGCAAAGGGGAACAGGGACCCTGGCAGGGCATAGAGGCAGGGTGGGCAGGGCTCTGCCCTGCCCTTTGGGGGGGCATGCTAGGCTCTCCCTGTGCCAGCCACCCTTGCAGGGAGAGCAGTGGGGAAGCCCTGGAGTCCTTAAAGTCGACTTAGGGGTACTCCACGTCTACACTGGCTTAAGTTGACTTTAGAAAGTCGACTTAAGCAGAAAGTCGACTTAAAACAAGGTTTTAGAAAGTCAATTTAATTTTTCCTTAAGTCGACTTAAACAGCGGCTTAAGTTGACTTAAGGAAAGTGTAGTGTAGATGCAGAGTAAATTAAGTTGACTTAAGCAAGCTTAAGTCGACTTAATTTACAAGTGTTAGATGCACCCTTAGAGTGAAGAACTGATGGTTTATAGGATGGGTGAGCGAAGGAGACGACAAGTAAAAAAAGAGGTGGGTGATTTAGGGCAAATGTATTCATAGCAGTGAAGAGTTCATACTAGATGGAGAGAGAGGAGCCCAAAAGATGGATTCATAAAAGGGGAAACATTATCATACTTTTAAGCTTCTATACAAAGGATTTACAGAAATGGTTTGCACTTTAAACAGATGGTTTAATTTTTATTACAGAAAAATGCGCCTATGTTCCAGCGCATGGAGCCTTCATCTCTGCCTCCTGAGATCCTTTCCAATGCCAAAGCTTTGCCTTACATCCAGCAGGACACCCTATCGGGCCTGTAAGTATAGCCCTTAGTGCCTGTCGTAGACTTGTTCTGGCATCTCTGTTTCTACAGATATTATTTGATGTCCTGAATGAATGATGCTGGAGGCAGCCTAGTGACGATGGTGTGGAAAAAGCTGATGTACTCACTGCTTTTTTCGCTTCTTTCCTCTCAAACAAGGTCAACTCCCAGGCTACTACACTAGGCAGCACAGTATGGAAAGGAGGTGGGCAGCCCGCAGTGGTCAAAGAACAAGTTCAGGACTATTTAGAAAAGCTGAACATGCACAAGTCCATGGAACTGGATGCAGTGCATCTGAGGGTGCTGAGGGAGTTGGCTGATGTGATTGCAGAGCCATTGGCTGTTATCTTTAGAAACTTGTGGTGATTGGGGGAGGTCCTGCACAATTGGAAAAAAGCAAATATAGTAGGCATCTTTAAAAAAGGGAAGGACGAGGATCCAGGGAACTACAGACCAGTCCCTGGCAAAATCATGGAGCAAGGGGCTAGGACACATGACTTATGAGGAGAGGTTGAAGGAAGAAGGCTTATTTAGTTGCAGATGAGAAGAGTGAGGGGGGATTTGAAAGCAACCTTCAACTACTTGAAGGGGCATTCCGAAGAGGATGGAGCGAGGCTGTTCTCATTGGTGGCAGATGACAGAACAAGGAGCTCAAGTTGCAGGGGGGATCTAGGTTGGATATTAGGAGAAACTTTTTCACAAGGAGGGTGGTGAAGCACTGGAATGGGTTACCTAGGGAGGTGGTATCTCCATCCTTAAAGTTTTTTTAAGGCCTGACTTGACAAAACCTTGGCTGGGTTGGTTTAGTAGTGTTTGATCCTGCCTTGAGCAGGGGATTGGACTAGATGACCTCTGGAGGTCCTTTCCAATCCTAATCTTCTAGGAATCTGTGATTCCCTGGTGGTGCACATGAGTGGTAGACAGAGCCCATGGGAAAAGGAAATCCTAATGGTCATCATAAACATCTTGATCATTGTAGGATGAGTCCAGAATTATGAGCTTCTGGTGTGTTCTTTTATTAGTGTCGCCAGAGCATCCCAAAGAGCCACATGTCATGGGCAGCCTCAGCATGTATCCAGCCATGTAGACACAGAAGTTGGAGAAAAGCTGTTTTTTTCAGTTCATTGGTGGTTCCAAAAATCTGGGAAAATAGAAGTTTTTCAGAATTTTCAATGAATGAAAAAAGCTAGGAAACCTTTGATTTGAGTCAAATCAAACAAAATGTTTGATTTTGGGTTCTTTTAATAAGAAAAAAGTAAATGAAGCGGGAGAGGTACAAAAGCAGAAGAGGAAGAGCCCCCCCATACAATGAGTACCTGGGGTGTGGTAGACTCAAGTGTGAATCCCTACTCTGTGACAGGGCATTGAATCCAGCTCTCCTGCCTCCTATGTGAGTGCCCTAATGCCGAAGACATAAGCCATTCTGGAGTGGGGTTCTCTTAGCCTGCCGTTGCCCTTGTGAATCTAGTCCAAATTGAAATGTTTTGTTTGGATAACATTGTTCTGACTTTTCCAAATTGATTTTCTTTTTTCACTTGGACCAAAACAATTCACCGAAATCACCATGAATTTGCAAATTGTTTGTCATCACAAATTTGTATTTTTTTCAGCTGAAAAATTTCACCATGCTCTATGTGGATAGCACTGAAAACCTAGTGTAGCATTAGCAGAACAATAAACAGTGCAATCCAGGAAGACTAGTAGCCATCTGGGACTGAATCTTTCACCTCAAGATCCCCATTTAAAACCAGTCCAAGTTAGTAGTGACCATACATCAGAACTATATTGATGTAAGGGAAATAGAGGAAGAGGCCAACATTGCTCCATCAGGAGCTCTTTAATGACCTGAAAATCAAAAAGCAATCCTACAAAAAATGGGAACGTTCTCTTAAGTGAACTAGGGAAATGTGAGCTAGATAAATTTAGTATAAAGTGGATGCACAGTGCTTGAAAAACCATACTCAAAGAGTAGTTATCAGTGGTTTGCTGTTAAATTGGGAGGATGTATTTAGTGGGGTCCTGCAGGGATCAGTCCTAGGTCCAGTACTATTCAATATTTTCATTAATGACTAGGATAATGGAGTAGAGAGTGTGCTTATAACATTTGCAGATGACACCAAGCTTGGAGGAGTTGTGAGCACTTTGGAGGACAAGTTAAAAGGCAGAATGACCTTGACAAATTGGAAAATTGGTCTGACTTCAACAAGATGAAATTCAATAAAGACGAGAGCAAAGTTCTTCACTTAGGAAGGAAAAATGAAATGCGCAAATACAAAATGAAGAATAACTGGCTAGATGTCTGCTGAAAAGAAGCTGGATGTTAGAGTAGTCTACAGACTGATTATGAGTCCATGTGATGCAGCTGTGAAAAACCTATATAATTCTGGGGTGTATTAACAGGATTGATATAAGAAAGACAGAGGAGATAATTGTTTCTTTCTACTCAGCACTGTTCAGGCCCCAGCTGGGGTGCTGTGTCCTATTCTGGGTACCACAATTTAAGAAGGATGTGGACAAATTGGAAAGAGTCCCAAAGGAGAGCACCAAAAATGATAAAGGGTTTAGAAAACTTGACTTATGAGGAAAGATTGAAAAATCATGTTTAGCCTTGAGAAAGGAAGACTACTCCATATCCAAGGAAGGTAGGACAAAAATAATGAGCTTAATCTGCAGCAAGGGAGATTTAGGTTAGAGATTAGGAAAAACTTTCTCACTATAAGGGTAGTTAAGATCTGGAATAGCCATCCAAGGAAGGTTGTGCACCTGCTTTTCTCAGCCTCAGCAAAGAGGTGAAGGGGAAATGAGAAATGTGGCAGGGAGACAGTTCCTAGAGATGGTCCCGTGAGTCAGTGTTGAGGTACACCGCAGCACAGCATGCAGAAACTTGCATTTCCTTTGCTCTTACTGTACCCTGCCTGGGGAGTCTGTGTGCACTTCAGTCTGTGAAGCAAGGGCCTTTTGCCAGCTCTAAACTCACCTGAAAAAGACATCAGAAGAGGAAAAGAAAAAATCAGTAGTGCTTGAACGTGATTGGTACCATTCTCAGGAGTGACATAACACATTCCTCCTCAGAGCCAATGAGACCACCAGATACATGCGTGTCCAATTAGTAATGCCACCCGCATGAGCAGAGCTACCCTAATGATTGCCAGCAGCCCCAGGGGACGGTGTCACTGTATCTCTGCACCACCGTTAGCTGCAAAAGAACTGAACTGCTCCACAGGAATCCCAAATGTCCAATCGCCCTTGTGATTGGCAAACCAGTCTGACCACCCAGTGGTCTGTTCCCACATGGCAGGTGGCCCAACGGATGTCCCTGTTCAGTGAAATGCCAGGCTGAAGTTTGTCTGTGAGCTGGGACATTGTGAACTTCAATTCACAACGTGCCCACCAAAAGAGCGACTTGTGCCAGGAGAACTTTGAGAACACAGTGCTGAGAGAAAGGGGGTCGCTTTTTCTCTGTAAGAGATTTAAGTCAGAGAGGCTGTCAGCGATCGCAGCATGCAGATTTGTACTCTCTCTCAGCCTCTCTAACGTGGGAATGTCATTGCAGGAGCAGCCGGAGCGGGTACCCATCACTGAGCCCACTCTCTCCTCAAGAGATATTCCAGCTGGCTTGTATGGATTCAACACATGGGCAGTTCCAGGAGCAGCAGTCTCTGGTAAACCAATGCCCTGCCTTTAACATATTTCCTTTGTGGTCTTAGCCCCTCTGCTCTGCTCTGTTTTCAGAAGGTAGTTCCAACTTTATCGCCCCATCCTGCAGGTGCAGATGGCTCAGAATCCTTCTTGGGTTCAAGCAATAATAGCAACTTTCTTGCTGCTACTTCCCTTTACACGCACACCCCACCCTGATTTTTGGAAAGCACATTCTCTAACAGCATCCACCAGCTTGGCATCAGGAAGTATGGATCCTTTGCCATAGGCAATGTAAGGTCAAATGTGCCAACTTCAATAAGAGGAGCAAATGGGGGAGAACACTGATCTCTTAACTTCCTGATCTTTGGAACCCACGGTACCAAATTAAGATGTAGTCCTGTCTAGGGCCTGATTCAGAGCCCACGGGATGCAATGAGAGTCTTTCCATTCATTGATTTCAGTGGGATTTGGGTCAGGTCCTAAAACAGGCCACACCACTATGGCCCTACATGAAAGGAATATAGTCACCCATTTCATCCTAGATCCCTCTCTCGACTCCTTGAAACACGGTTTTCCCCCTTGACTCCTTCCATTGTAAAGCAGGTGGGCTTCAGATGGCTCTTTATACCTGCAGCTCTCTGAAGGCCTTGCTTTCTCCCTGTGTGGTGCAAGGAGTCCTCTGGCTACTTGATGAGCGGTCTTCTAGTCCTTTGGGAGGAAGAGAGAACACACATTCGTACAACTGCTCTGAGCACATGTGAGCATTCTGGTGCATTTCAAACCATGCATAGGCCTGGTTTGTAGCAATGTGGAGAAGCAAAATGTACACACAGCACATACTAACATGGCCCCAGATGGCTAGCTGGTGTAAACCGGTCGCGCTCCATTAGAGCCCTGCTAGTTTACATCAGCTGGGAATCTGGCCTGCCGCATGTATCAGAGCTACTGAGGATGCCACGTATCTGGAGCTGTTCACATATGTTTCTAAAGAATGTCTCAGCAACCCAGCGTTCCTCCTCTCTCTGTTTCTGGGCACAAAACATGAGTGAAGAGGAAATATCACAGGCTGGGCGGTGCTTTCAGACCTTTTGAGGCAGTACAATGGATTGAGATAATGCAGTAAACTATCCTTTTCTTCACAGGTCGATTCCTTTTATTAAATCCTTATTTCAGTGGGTTACCGAATGCTGAACAATGGTATCTGCTGTTCTGGGATTCGTGTTCATCTTGTCGTCAGTGCTGGTGTCCATTATCAAAACTGAACTGTTGAACCGTGTCACACAAACGTGAACATACACATATGCCCACATTCCAGTCCGCAGCACTAGTGTCTGTGTATGTGTATATATGTACACGTGTGTGCATCTGGCACCACCCTTACACTTGTTGGGCTGCAGTGTTGTATCACTGTACATTTCCAGTCTGATCTGTATGCTTCTCAGAGTTTGTAGCTCTATCTCTGTGAATTCTGCATCCCACACACACCACCTCTCCATACAATTCAACCCTTCAGCCAAAAATGGAAACAGGCCAGTCAACCTTTTGTGGAGACTGCTGGCAATGAAGGAGGGGGTCTGAATTCATCCCTTTTATCACCAGGAAGTGACGACCCCATCTCTCTGATGTCACTTCCTAGCAACCCAAAATATTGGCACTTGCTTCTGTTTTCCTCTTTGACCAAAACAAAAGAGATTTTCAAAGTCGGAAATAAACCAAAATATACAAATGTGACATCGAGCCCTTTCTGATTCATTTAACTTGGACCTGACTGGAAAACCTTCAAAACATTTTAGAAAATCAGAGTATAGAAGATTCAGCACGCTCAAAAAGAATAAAAAAAGAAATCTAAGCAGCTGAAATGTAGATCGTCCAGGGAGTTAGAAAAATCAGTCCAGGTTTTCCTTCTGTTATTGCTAAAATTAAAAATTAGTGAAGTTTGCCCAGCTGTCAGCCAGGGCAAGAACCTGTGAGCAGGTCTGTGCGCTCACCTGGAATGGAGCCTGAGACTGAAACAACATTGACGTAAACTGCTGTTAACAATGAATCCAGACATTCTTACAGTTTGGCGAACCAAAAAACTTCACCCTGTTCTAGAGATTTGAAGGATGCAGGGTCCTCTCCTATCAAGCTGTCCAACAGGAACACAGACGCTGGCAGGAGAGGAGTTGTGATATAATCAAACCAAATCCTATGAGTTTGGCTGTGTGTTTATTTCCAGGAGCCAGAGGTTAGAGAGTTTAAAAGAGTGCAGCCCTCTAACCGTGGCAACTATCTCCCCGTGGACACTCAGGAGCGCGCTGTATCTGGGAGGGCCTCCTCCATGCCACGCCTGACTGTGGATCCCCAGGTAAAACCAAGCGAAACCGTACCCGGATGAGCAGAACAGCAATACGTGACGGTAGCTATTGGATATGAAAAGGGGGACCATATTTTTCCCTGTGAGAGATTTGATGCTGCACTGCCCGGCCCTGCTGTAATGTGCTAGTTATTGTTAGTGCTTTTCCATTGGCTGTCTGGATGGATGGCACTGGGAAGCAGTCTGACATATGTACTGATATGGCCCCTATTCCTAATGTACCTGAGCACCTACCAGTCTGTCCCATAGTTACCCTCACAACAGTGCTGGGAAGCAGGGCAATGCTGTTCTCCCCACTGCAGAGAACTCCCCACAGAGTGGGAACTGAGGCACTGAGAGACTTGCCCAAGGCCACACAGGAAGCCTTTGGTGGAGCAGGGAAAAGAACCCGGGTCTCCCAAGTTCCAAGATAAAACCCAAACCGCTGGACCCCCAGCCCACACCCAGGTTGGGCAGCAGTAGGACTGGCTTTCTGGTGTTTCATTGAACATGCAACATTTTCAACGTCTCTCTGTGCACCTGGCAAATATCTGTACTGGCAACTACTTTACTTCTGCTTTCCTCCTTCTGCCATTGTCCAGAAACAGATGCACAGCTGTCTGGCCCTGGGCAGCCTGTCTTGATCACTCCAGGCCACGCTCCATTTCTTTGTTTGTCTGCCCAGTTTTTCTGTCTGTTTGTCTCATATACCGCTTTTGACTGAGACATGAAAGCTTTTCTCGGGTTTGTTTTCATGACCCTTTGACACAGAGCATTGGGACCTTGTGTTTCCTTCAGTAGCAGGGACAGTACAAATAACAGGCCCTTCCATGCCAAAGGGGGCTGGACACATTCTCCATGGGGTACATCCACATTGCTTATTTACAGTGGCCCTCTGAGGGATGAGGAGATAAGGAGAACTTTTCTTTGCTGATGCTACTGATTTAACTGGTAACTTGGCACGTGGTAACTGTGGATCATGTCTGATGGCTCTTTGTTTTATTTTTCCCAACTACTGCCTGTCCAGCCATCACCAAATGTTCTGAGACAGTCCAAATGGACACAGAAGCTGTTCTACCATCAGGCACGAAGGGAAATGATTCCCTCTGGGAGGACTGGCTGAACACAGTGTGGGGAAGGGGAGGCAAAATGGCAGCAACAGCACTGAGGAGCCGGAAGGAAATACCTTTCATTTAAAGGCAAAAGACAAGAAGCAAAAGGAGGCAGGTTCAGAAAGATGGCACAAGGAGAGAAAGGGAGGGAAATACGAGGAGAGGGGACTGAGTGCAAGAGAGAAGGGAAGAGAAAGGATGGATCAGAGATGGAGAAGGGAAAAGCAGATAAGGTAAGATAAGAAAAAATAAAAACAGGGAGAACTGATAGACTCATAGACTATAAAGTCAGAAGGGACCACTGTGATCATCTAGTCTGACCTCCAGCACAACGCAGATCACAGAACTTATCCACCCACTGCTGTAATAGATGGGCAACAAAGAACAAGAGAAAACAGCGGTGGAGAGAGATAAGAAAACAAGGGATGGGTTATAGGAGGAGAAAGAAATGGCAAAAGGAAGAGGAGAAACATGGAAACCATAAAGGATCCTTTGAGAGGAGAAAATGGGGAGAAATAAGGTGCTACAAGAGAGGGATCAAGGGTTGGAAAAGAAATGGTGTAAAGGGGTGAAGGATATGGAGAATAAATAAAGTTAGAAGGGCAGGGGGTCGACTATGAGAATAAGAGAGTGAAGGCAGATAGGGGAAGGGGCAGGAGCTGAAGAGCAGGGAGCTGAGTTGGTGAGAAGGGGACAGGCCAAGGATGAGCACAAAGAAATGTGGTAGAAGTTATGCAAATAAATTGTGAAGGACAGAGATGGGAGCGAATAAGCCAATAGGAACTCATCTTTCTATTCCCTTTTGAGTTTCCTCTGCTCTCCCTTTTTCCATGTTGATTTTACACCAGCTGAGAATCAGGTCCTATCTTTTTAATTCAGTGATAGATGCTGGAGCAGCTCCGGAGCCTTTCTGTTAAATTTCCTGCACTCTCTCCTGGAAGGAGTCTGAGTTGGGGGGGACTGTACTTGTCTTCCTCTGATATTAGACACCTTGGCCATGTCTACACTGGCAATTTAGGTTGACTTAAGGAGGCTTAAGTCGACCTAAATTACTACACGTCTACACCAGACTTTCATTAAGTTGACTTAAGAAATTCCTTAAGTCGACTTAATGAAAGCTTAAGTCGACTTACTAAGAACCACCGGGTAGGTCGACCTAACCCTTCTTTAAGTCGACCTAAGCCCAGTGTGGACGCTTAAGTCCACTTTGTTAAGTCGACCTAAGGGCAGTTGGGTCGACTTAACAAAGTGGACTTAGTCCATGTCCATGGACATCATTTTGTTAAGTCGACTTAATAAGGTTGACTTTAAGTCGACTTAAAGTCGACCTTATTAAGTCAACTTAACAAAGTCGACTTAACTTTTTCTAGTGTAGACATAGCCCTTGACTTCGGAGCAGCCACCGGCTTCTCCTGCCACAGCATCTGGCTTCCATTAATCAGCCCGTGGGGTGCATTTCCAGGTAATTACAGACACGAGCTCTATGAGACGATCGTTCTCCACCATCCGGGATAAGCGTCCTAACAGCTCTTGGCTGGATGAGTTCTCCATGGAGCGAAGCAGTGAAAACACCTACAAATCACGCCGACGCAGTTACCACTCCTCACTGCAGCTGTCTGCTCGTCGCCTGAACGCAGACTCAGGTGAGAGGGTACTTTCCCAGTGTGCAAGAATCTTCTTCAGGTGAGTAATTCACTCCTTTCTGCAGTTGGAGCTTCAGTGTTACTCTTGGGTATGGCAGAGTCATGGGGCCATGCCTCCCAAAAATAATGGTAAAGAATCGAGAACTAGAAATACAATACAGTCCAACTTTATTGTCAGGCATTGCAAGATATCTCCTAGGACAGCATGCAGAATTAAATAATATGTTTAGAGAGTTCCACAAGGGGCAAAGAGGGGAGGGAGCTGCTAAGAAATATGGGCAAGGCAAAGCTAGCTAGATGGATGGATGGATGGAGAGTCTGTGAGCCAGAGGGATGCAGGAGCTGCAAAGGACAAGGCTGTCTTGTACCAGCTGTGGAGGGCTGGACATGCAGAGGGCAGACTGAGGAAGAAATAGCATCCAAGAAAAGTTGCACCCACAGTCTGAGTTGTCAAAATGAGCAGGCCAGTTGGTGCCCCATATTCGGGACTTGACTTGGGGTCCCTCCCACTGTGGTGCGTTGCCTTCCTCCGGCTGGGATGGACCACAAAGCATCTCGATGCTAGATCTCTATGATTGAGCTTTCACCCAGGTCCTTGCTCCATCATCCATCTGGCTCAGCTCTCCTGGGTGTGGGGTGTTCCTCCTCTCAGCCTGAAGGGGGCTACATCCGTCCTGATCGCCTGTTTCTTCTTGATGCTGGCAGAAGCCTGCACACGACTTGTGCTGAGCACTGCAGTTCGTCCCGTCCCAGGCAGCATCAGGAGTGGGAGTAGCACCAGTTTGCCATCCCTGCCTTTCAAATGTGGCTGCAGCTCTTCAACTGTAGTGAGAGCTAGAGACTCCCAGGATTCACTGCAGCTTCAGCTGCATTTGGTGCCATTGGCTTTCTGATTGGCAAATCCTGCTTATGTGATGGAGAGGAGGGGGCCATGTGGGGATGGGCAGAAACAAAATGACAGTAGCCAGAAAGCAAAGTTGTTTTGGTGTACATCCAGGAGCTGCCTCAAGAGGGAGAGGCAAGTAGAGAGCACTCAGGTATGGAAGATGAGCTGGAGTTGGTCCCTAGAGCATTTGAGTAACCAGGTGTGAACTGGATCTTGCAGTGCGCAGGGAGTCCGTGGAACTGCACGGAGACAGGGCTGCAGCCTTCTGGAGAGATGGGTCCTGACAAAGCCATGGAGAAGAGAGGTGCCGTGGATCAGGCATGGATGACAGTTTCAGCAGAGCTGAAAAGGAGACAGTGACTTGCATCGCCTTGTTGTGGGGCTGGGGATTGGCAGATTTACAGGCACGGGAGAGTAGGAGGAGAAGGAAAATTCAGAGGCTAAATTACAGACAGTAGAGGCAAATGGGAAGTCTGTGCCAACACAGCTGGAGGCAGAGCTGCGTTTGAGGGTGGCCAGATGTTCACCTGAAAGAAGTTGCAACCAAGTCTGAGGGTTTACTTGTTTCATGGAGTCGAGTGTAAGAGAGGTGGGGGCTCATCAAATGCACTGACAGTTAGTTATATCCAGCTGCGAGTGATGCTGCAGGGAAGCATAAAAGTGGAGATAGGTTGACAGAGAAGGAGAAGCCATAAAACAGCAGCAAGCTGAAAATGGAGTTTATGGGGTTCAGTCTCAGTGTCTTGATGCAGGAGGAATTGAGACAGAGAGGAAGCAACCCAATAAAACAAGAGTAGAACCACTGCTGGAGGAGCTGCACAGCCCAGAAGGTGCTGTAGAAGGAGAAAGTAGCCCTCAGTATAGGGGCTGCACTGAAATTCTGGAGAAGGAGGAAGAAGAAAGACTTTGTCAGCCAAAAAGATAGAGGCTATTAACTAGCCAGAGGAGCAATTTCTGTGCTATGACCAGAGCAGCCACAGAAAGTGATGTTAGGGGTGGCTGAAGAAGTCAGAGCTACTTTCACAAGCACTTTGCTGAGCGGGTTTTTAAGAAGATACTTGGCAGTACAGATACCCTCCTCCTGTGGGGAGGCAGGGGGAGCTGTCAGGATCCTTGGCATGGAGACAGACCCCTAACTGCCTGACCTAGCAGAAGTGTTGGGTTAACAGGATGGGGAGAGCATGTGGGAGAGAGAGCCCTGGGAGTTAGAGTGCAGATGACAGCACCCTCCTGGTGTGGTTGTGGTCTCTGGACCCCCACTGTGGCCAAATCGAATATCTGCCCTACTGAGGGCTGCTGGGGGGTGCCTCACAGTCTGGCTTTGTCCTCCCAGGCCACAGGTCTGAGACACATCGCTCAGGCGGCAGAGAACGAGGACGATCTAAAGAACGCAAGCACCTGCTGTCCCCAGACATCTCCCGTTGCAACTCAGAGGAGCGGAGTCCTCAGGCAGATGGCGAATCTCCCATTCGGCACCAGTCCAGGTCACCCAGCGAGGGCAGGTCGCAGACACCCAACAGGCAGGTAGGGATGAAACCAACAGCCAAAAAGCCATCCTTCCAGGTAGGGTCCTGGAGCAGGGAAGGAGGCAAGCAGTCATTCAGCCCTGAAATCTGCAAAACCCCTATATCTGGGGTCAGGCAGCCTTTGCTCAATTACTCTGTATAGAACAGCAGTGCTGAAAAACCCTACCTGCATTTGGAGTCCCATCATGCTGGGTGCTAGGTGGGAGGCAGGCCCTGCCCCCAAGAGCTCACAGTCTATCTAGACAAGACAGACAGCGGGTGGGAAGGGAAACACAGGCACAAACAGGTGAAGTGGCCTCGATCACAGAGCCAGTCCATGGCACAGCCTGGAAGAGAACCTAGGACTCCCACGTCCCCATTCAGGGCTCGGTACACTAGACCACTGTTTCTCAACCAAACACTGGTGCTCCTCAGACATAGTGCAGGTTTTCCGTGGCCCACTCTGACACCTCCCCATTGAGGGGGCTGAGTGGGAAGGTGGAAGGTGCAATTTAAGTTTCCTGGCATCTGGAGGTGGATGTTGATACTTCTCCACAACCTTGCCCTTCATCCAGTCATGTGCACCCGTGATGAGTGGGTGTGAAATGGTCCCATTATCCTTGGTAGCATCTGCACTAAACACAAGCATCCAGGCAGGGGTGAATCAGGCCTGTTCATATGAACAGTGTTTGTCAGTGTGTGAGAACACCACTAATTACCATGCACACAATGAGGGGCTGCGGACATCAGGCCCTGGCACTTACGTAATGCAACACGTGCCGGACTGTGACTGCATAAAGGAATGGTTGTGAGGCCCAAATCACACCATTGTGAGATCGCTGAAGGAAAATGGGAGCAGCTGAGAGAGTTGCCACTTCCCTGTTTACTCTGTCCTGATTGTCTGAGGCCTTGTCTTCATTAGGAACTGCTCTACGCTGAAAAGTTACACAGGCAGAACTACATCTCTTGGGGGAAACGAGGGAGTTGTGAAAAATTCATGCCCCGAGAGACACGCTTAAGTGGGCCTAGCCCGCAGTGTAGGCTGTGTGGGTCGAGAGAAGAATTCTCTCAAGGAGGCAGATCACCTATGTTGCCGGGAGAGCCATTCCCATTGCTGTAGTCAATGGCAACACTGGAGCACTCCAGCAACGCAGCAGCAGCGGTTTGAGTGGCCATATAGTGGGTGTGTTCTTGGCGTAAGTAGCTAAGGATATGTCTGTCCTACCAGGACACTGCCATGGCGTCACAGCTTTGCCGCTGGAGTGAAGATCTTCCTACGTCTACAAAGTTCTTCCATCAACCTAGCTGCATCTGCAAGGGGGTTGGGTTCACCTAACTACGTTGCTCAGGGTCTGAAATTTTTCACAGCCCTGAGCAATTTAGGTAGGCATTTTAGGCGTAGACCAGGCGTAACTCAAGGTAAAAGCCTCGTGAGGATGAA
Organism: Pelusios castaneus; assembly: GCA_007922175.1. Taxonomy (NCBI): domain Eukaryota; kingdom Metazoa; phylum Chordata; order Testudines; family Pelomedusidae; genus Pelusios; species Pelusios castaneus. The sequence continues at coordinate 6,653,419 of ML685794.1, forward strand.
GCAGATGGAGTATTCATAGGAGTTCGCAGGTTGAGTTCAAGCCCAGGTTGGCCCGTGGCTAGCTGGAGTTAAGAAGACACTTCTCTTAGGGAGGACACAGCCATGGAGAGATGGGGCAGGATGCAGCTTTTCACCAAACTGTTCAATCCCAGCTGTCCTGTACACATGTATTCTCTCCTTCCATTTTGCAGGGCACAGGCTCCCTGAGTGAAAGCTCCATCCCCTCGATATCTGACAGCAGCACCCCGAGACGAGGTCACCGGCAGCTCCCGCCCGTCCCCCCCAAGCCACGCCCTCTCATCTCTTATGCCGCCATGATGGGGCATCCTGGTGACACCTCCCCACAACCCGACGAGAGTGATGGGGGTTCCCCTCTGTTCTCCCAGGCTCTGGAGACAAACAACGCCTGCCTGACCGAGTCTTCCAGCTCCCCGCAGGGAAAGCAGAGTCGGCACTCTACTCCCCAGCGCTACATTTCAGAGCCATACCTGGCCCTGCATGACGACTCCCACGCCTCAGACTGCGGTGAGGAAGAGACGCTCACCTTTGAGGCAGCTGTTGCCACTAGCCTCGGCCGCTCCAACACGATTGGGTCAGCCTCCGCAATGCGGCACAGCTGGCAGATGCCCAATGGGCACTACAGGAGGAGGAGGAGAGGGGCCGCGCAGGGGGTGATGTGTGGGGCCAGCATCGATGTGCTGAGTGATACGGAAGAAGATGACAAATGCTAGAGGCTGCCCCCTCCCTCCGATGCATGCTCTTTGCCACGCGTGGGAACGAAACGGAACCAAAATCAAATGCAAGAGAAATAAAGTCTTTGCGCAAAAAAAAAAAAAAAAAATAGAACCCACTGACCTCCCTGACTCCTTTTTTTTTTTTTCTGCACAAAGAAATGTTTGATTAGCTTGCACGCCCCTGGTCTGATAAGGCTCACGCACCAGCGGGATGAGTATGGAAACCATGGAAACAACCTCTCCCAAGAGAAACAGGACTTTATGCCTATGGAAAATCACAGGGTGGATCTGCTGCCAAGCAAAACTCAGCAGGAAGCAGCCAGAACTCTGGGATTGATTTGTATTAACCTTGGTCCCTGGAAGCTTGGCCTAAGGTCCTGGCTGGTGGATTTGGGCATGTTTTATTTTTCCCTTGGGAAGTCGGAGTGGGAGGATCGGAACAGACACATGGTCCTTCCAGAGACACAGATGCCATCCCTTGTGCTGCCTATGGCTTTCAGTTTGCTTCCCAGATGCATCAACGACAGAGCTGCCAGGAGGAACGTGGGTTACGGGCTGGCGGGGGCACGGGCTCAGCGGACAGCCAGCCACTGCTGTGCATGGTGGGAGGGGATGGGCTTGGGTAAAACCAAAACAAATTGTCTTGTACCATGTGGAGATTATGGGAGCTGGGACTGGGGCATGGGGGCAGTGCTGCTGAACGTAACCACCTTGCTCGTACATATATTATTAATATACTGAGAACTAGAGGTGCGTGTGTGTATATATGGTATGTGTGTGTATATATATTTATATGCTGTATATATAAAGATATACACATACAGGTATTTGTTTTAGTCAACTGGCACATGATATATCCAGGCCCAACTTTCTCCTGCAGGACCTGTAGCCAGCAGGCAAATGTCTTCTGCTGACTTATGGTGCCAGGTATGTATTTTTCCTACCCTGTGTCTTGTTCAACTGGACAAACAGGGCTGGGTCAGGCCCCTCTTTCCCCTTGCCAGGAAGGTGGCAGACATGGTGTTTGAAATGAAAAATACAGTTGTAGGTAGATTTAAGACAAAAGGAAAAGCCTCCAGTGAACTGTTAACACAGGTGGCGGTTTTATTGCTAGGCTGTGATTTTTGCATGTGGTTGAATAGCAGCTACATTGAGAAGCTGAGAGTGTGCCAAGGAAGTTACTACTTCACAGTTTACACTTGGGCACCTAGCTGTGTGCCCATGCTTTGTGTTCCTCTCTGAGGTATGGGGATATTTCTATATGCCAATACCTCTCCATTCCCTCTCGTGCATGCAGCTGGCTTCCTCTCTCGGCCTTGCTGCTCAGGTGCCTCTGCGTTTCGCTGATGCAGTAGGGGGCTGACACAAAGCCCACTAAAGTTGGTGGATGTGTTCCTATTAATCTCAGTAGGCTTTGGATCAAGTCCTGATTGATCCCCCTTTGTACTTGCTGAATGCGAAAGAGCTGCATACTAGTAAATGGCGTGGGAGAGTAGGAACAGACTATGTCCTCCTGAGCCCCCTCATGCCTGTTGAGCAGGGCTAGATGATGCAGATAAGTACAGAAACTCCACCCAGCCTCGTCCTAACCCAAGAGACCCCGAGGAAAAGCAGCCATCCTCTGTAACAAAGGAAGCGAAGGACTGAGCATCATATTTTTCAGAACCAAACTAATTGTTCTGGTGAGGGGATCAGAGCTGCAGCTGGAGCACATGGACATTGGGGATGAGCATGTCTCCCTTCCCCATTCCTCAAGCAGTTTCATTGCTTCATGTAGGGAAACTCCTGCCCTTCAAGGTCACCTTGCAAAAGCAGTTCCAAAGCCACCACTGGAAAAAATATAGGCAACATCCTTTGTTTTCCAAAGTTCAGATGTAGGAACTGGAGCTGGATTGCATTACCACAGCAGATAGAATCTCTCCTGGCCTTGGCAAACTCCATTTGATGTGGAATTGAGAAGTGTTTTGATCTGACAGAGGAGACCTGGGCTGAGATTTTCAAAACTGGCTGGAACTTAACAACTAGCATCAGTTCAGACTTCAAGGTGGATAGAAAGCTGGCTAGATCATCAGGCTCAACAGGTAGTGATCAGTGGTTTGACATCTAGTCGGCAGCCGGTATCAAGCCAAGTGGCCCAGGGGTCAGTCCTGGAACTGGTTTTTTTCAACATCTTCATTAATGATCTGGAGGATGGGGTGGATTGCACCCTCAGCTAGTTTGTGGATGTTACTAAGCTGTGGGGAGTGGTAGATTCCCTGGAGGGTAGAGATAGGCTACAGAGTGACCTAGACAAATCTGATGAATGCAGGAGTCCTGCACTTAGGACGGAAATGGTTAAGCAGCAGTTCTGCAGAAAAAGATCTGGTGGACAAGAAACTGGATATGAGTTAACAGTGTGCCCTTATTGCCAAGAAAGCTAATGGCATATTGGGCTGCATTAATAGGGGCATTGCCAGAAGATTGAGGGTGGTGATTATTCCCCTCTATTCAGCACCAATGAGGTCACATTTGGAGTATCGTGTCCAGTTTTGGACTCCCCACTATAGAAAAGACATGGACAAATTGGAGATAGTCCAGCAGAGGGCAATGGAAATGATTACGGTGCTGAGGCACATGACTTGTGAGTAGAGACTGAGGGAACCAGGCTTATTTAGTCTGCAGACGAGAAGAGTGAAGAGGGATTTGATAGCGGCCTTCAACTACCTGAAGGGGGGTTCCAGGGTGGATGGAGCTAGGCTGTTCTCAGCGGTGGCAGAAAATAGAACAAGGAGGAATGATCTCTAGTTGCAGTGGGTGAGGTCTTGGTTGGATATTAGGATAATCTTTTTCACTTAGAGGATGATGAAGAACTGGAATGGATTACGTATGGAGTTGGTGGAATCTCCATCCATAGTTTTTAAGGCCCGACTTGACAAAGTCCTGGCTGGGATGATTTAGTGGGAGTGGTCCTGCTTTGAGCAGGGGTTGGACTAGATGACTTCCTGAGGTCCCTTCCAGCCCTAATCTTCTAGGATTCTGTGAATTCACAATGAGCTGTGTGGTTAAATGCTCTAGTCAGCTTCCAACATCTTAACCATACTGTCTAATGACCTGCTGCTTACTCTTTCACCAGCAAATTTTAGTCAGCCTGGAGCAGATCTTGGCAGTATCTTCTCTCCCAATTCACAAACAGATTGGCATAGTCAATGTGCCCCCAATCTCAAATGAACTGAAGAAGGTTTGTTTGAGAAATTTATGAAGGAGCTGCGGGGACAGTGGAATGCAAGCCTTTTTGGGGGGGGCATTGCCTTGGGAAGGCTACATTACTCAGGGGTGACTTGTCTGCTCAACGCAAACCAAGGGCCTGTCAACCTGTCCACTGCACTGTCCTGATGTTTCATGCCAGATATTGTACAGAAACAGTCCATTTGGGACAGGTGTATTGGGCCTATTTATTGTAACCCTTCCCCTGTTAGCCAGGTGCAACATGACTTATAATGAGCTTTCCTAACCATAAAAATGTCCTGGCTGCAAGGCCCGGTACCTTATTGCCTTCTTGAGCTAGAAGCAGCATGCTGTATATCCTCTGAGAATCTCTCCTCTCCAACAGGATAAGGAGCCCATGGAGGTTAGGAACCCATATCCCATTGAAAGGTCAGTGAATATTGGGCACCTGACTCCATTTGTGCCTTAAAAATCTCCCCTAAATGTTCCCACTTCTAGTACTTCAGCATCATGTAGTATTTGACCATCAAGCTGTCCCTTCCTCAGCAATGAATACTGTTGTCAAAGAGCCACTGCCCAGTTGTATTGTGATGGGGAAAATTCCATATTTGGATGCAAGAAGAAACAGTTCAGTGGCAGGTTGATTCTTGGAGCTGCTCAGGGTTTTCCACTGTTAGAAGTAGTCCTGTTGTGAGGCTGGATTTGTGGACAGAGTGCAGGTAAGGGAAATAAAGGCACAAAATGAATGCAGTTTATGGCTCCATCGTGCCGTTTTTCTCCCATGGCTCTGCCATTTACCCCATCGCTCTGCAATTTGCAGATGCACTGTTCCTCTGTCTGCAGAGGAAGGACGGGGAGCCACGTTTATTATATACTACATGGCTTTCTTGTAAACAGCAAAACCTGGAAAGGAAGGTGTGTTTCCAGGCCACGTGTTCTGTCTTCCCTCTGTCAGTTACGCTGTTCAGGGAGAACACATATGCAATCTGCGGCATGTGCTCTCCCCAATGTGCAGTACCTGAAACAAGTGGTTGCATGGAGCCAGAAGACAGATTTAGCAAATCAACTGTTTCTTCTCCCATTCAGTGACCTTTATGGAGAAATTGAGGTAGGAGACTTGCACTTTCAGTTTTAGGCCATTCAGCAAGTCCATCCCTCTCCAGCCAAGCTCTGGAAAAACATGCTCAGCTATGCTGAATTAGGACTTACATACCGTACTGAACCAGGACTTGAATGTACTAAGGATAGGTAAGAGCGAGTCAAAAGCTTTCCCAGCAGGCAATGCTGGATTGGAATGGATTTGTCTGGAGTTAGTTTTTGGCTGGCCTGGTCTGCTTGAAAGTTGAAAATTTACTTTGCTAAAGTTGAGCAGTGCCACAAAAGCAGTCCAGTCTGCGAGGGGAAGGCTGGCCACCCACTTTTCACAGGAAAACCACCCCAGTATTCCTTGCCCCTCCCTTCCACACAGACACGTGCACATGCACGGGAACAAACCAGCAATTGGCAGTTGACACCAATGCGTGGAGTGGGTATTGTTCTATAGCAGCTTTTGTCTTATGGCAAAGAAATGGGCTAATCCTGCACCTGGTGAGGTTGAGGGTGCGTGCAGATTCAGCGTAAAGGGTGCTGGGGGACTCGGGGTTGTCCAGCGGTAGGAGGAGGTTGAGCAGCTGGTGCTTGTCTCCAGTACTATGGTGCAGCATGTTCGGGACGAGTGTGCTGATTATCTGCAGAGTTCAAGTGGCTGAGTTGTCTGGGGCAGCATACTAATAAAGGAATTGTACTATTTAAAAGACAGCCTGTGGCTAAACTCCAGATCCAGTTGTAACTGATCTGGCAATTATGTTCTGCCAGCCTTATTCGCCCTGCAGATTCACAGGTGTGTGCTGCGCTTTGCTCACAGTGGCAGAAACATGCTAGTGTAGAATGGCTGTTTTGTTTCCACCCCAGAGGTGGTTGCATTTCAGCAAGGCAAGGAGTGACTTCTGTACATACAGGGCCAACGCCTGGTTCCTTTGAAGTCAGTGACGGTTTTACCGTTTATTTCAGTAGGTGAGACTTTGGCCTGGGGTCTGTATAAATGATCTGGAACCGAAGATGCTGTGTAAAACTAACACCAGTTGTCATTGCCGGATCTAGAGTTGTATCGGCGTGTGTGTCAGTGGGAGGCTATGCTCATGTTCGGGTGGTTTGAAGTGTGAGCATTTGGCCCTTACGTTAGCGTCTTTTAACCATGCCCACATTTCTGTCTGAGAGTTATTTTTTACTTTGTCTATGTTGTCCAGCAGCCTCAGTCACCCAAAACCTAGCTCTGGATGAGTGACACATAATTCTTCACCGCCCACTCAATAAGCTACTGCTCAGTACTTAGAAATCCTGGTGGCGTTAGCTGATCTGAAACTGGAAGTGAGGTTCAGCCTCCCACCTTGTTTTCTGAAACGTTTCAATGAAAAATTGCAACCGGTTCTAAGAAGTCACCAGCTCAAAAGGAGAGAGATTGGGGGAAAGATCCATATTGTAGGTTCCAAACACTTCCACTACCTTTCTGTGCCCCTCTGATGTACTCTAAGGAGCAACCATACCCCTTTCGTGTGTGCCAAATCCTCCTGTCACCCCCAAATGCTTCCTAATAAGAGGCTAAATTCCTCCCCCGTAACCCAACCCCTGTCCTAGCTTTCTGACTCTCTTGCTCTCCCAAGTAATCCATTCCTGTACCAGTTCTTTCAGCTGTTGGATTCTCACAGAACATCCCTAAAAATGACTTGGGCCACCCCCTTGCAGCAGGTTAACGTCTCTCGGTATCCCCCAGCAAGCAGACTGACTCCTGCTGTCAGCTCCCAATCTGGCCAGTTTCCAGGTTTCATCCTGCTGGACTGTGATGAAGGTTAACCCAAAGTCCAAATGGATGCCCGGAAATTCACAAACATCCAAAGCCTCTCTGTAGGGACTCCCTGCCTCACTATGCTTGATCTCATGAGCCCACCTACCAAACCGAAACGTAGCAATTACATTTATTGTGTTGCTAGGCTTTGATTGGTCAGGCACCGGATGGTGTGGAGATGGATGCATTTTAAAAAAGCAAACAGTGATTAAAGAGTGGGGCTACCATTGCACGGGCCAGGGGTGTGGCCCTGACTTTTAGTGTTTTGACGGCCATTTTGTGTGTTGAGCAGAGGGCCCTCACGGCTGCTTTCAAACCCACTCAGTAGAGATGGGTCTTCGTTACTGCACTTGGATCCAGATTGAGCTGTGTGAGTGCAGCCCAGAGAGCTGGGGTTCAGGTGTATCTCTGATGCACAAGCTCCCCGAACTGGTCTGTTTGCTGTTACAAAGCGCTCGTGCCGGCTGCTTGGAGAAAAGGAGGATCCGCTCTTCTGCGGTTCACAGGCCATGTTGTTGCCAGGAGTCGTTTCTGACACTAGGCGGAGACAGGCAGGAGCGACATACCTGGGGGATGGCTTTAGGCCAGGAGAAGGTACCATGGGCCCCATTATGTTGGTGTTCCAAACGTGACGAAGGCAGCTTTCCAGACCCATGGATTTTCTTGCACTCTTTTGTGTCCTTCATTTAGCACCAACGTAAAGGCTCCCTTGGAATTTCCTGACCCAAATCCCAGAGGAACCGTGAACAAAAGACCCTCGTGGTCCACAGGCAGTCCCCGTCTGGCTCCTGGGCTTTTGTCGGCTAGATATCACTCGCTCAATGCATCAGAGCAGGTCCTTGGAGCTTGATATCTCTTGGATAAATAGGCAAAGTGCAGTGAGGATCAGCTCTGTTCTTTGGGGCCTCATCACCCTCTGTCTAGTCCCCACCTCTCGGTGCTATGGGGGAGCTGCAAGGTGGCAGTGGCCTGGGCAGTGTTTGAGCACAGGGAAGATTGGTGCTGTGCATTGGCTCTGGTGCCTTCATTGCCACCAGAGCCTCAGCTCAGGCTGAGCTGGTCCTCAGTGGCGTAGGTGCCCGCTGCCCTATCAGGGGCCCCTTCGGTGTCCATGGAAATCAGCTTTCATGTAAAAACACCACACACTTCTCTTGTGGGTGAAAAGAACGCCAACCAACCATGGGGTGTCAGCCCTGCTCTGAAGCCCACTGAAGGCAATGAGAAGATACCCATTGAAGTCCATGGGTTTTGAATGAAGCCCTGACTGAGTGAACAAGAAGAATCAACAGTGATAAAAATCCTGTTCTGGCTCTCCTAACACCCCATGACTAAGGGAAGTTGTAGGGACTCTACTGTCTGGATCAAGAGGTGAGACACACCATTAGCAGTCATCTCTGAAGCCTGGTGATGGAGCTGAAATGTTAACATTGTTAACTAGCTGCTCCTGGCTATCTAGCAGGTACCTCCAGTTTCTCGGCTGCTCCCACTTTTATTATCCCAATTTGGCAGGGCTGGGGGATGCAGGGCTGTAGCGCCTCACAATTGGCTAGCAAAGAAAAGTGTCTCAATTAAAAAAACAAAAGGAAAACTAATAACTCCAGAACTGGCATGAGGTAATCAACAGCTGAATAACTCTGAACCAATCAACTTGGAGGAACTGACTCTAATTCTTTAGCAGCAGGAAGGCACAAGTGTTGCCGTCAGCTTGTTCCAAAGATCTCTTGCAAAGGCGTCTCTCCTCATGGTACAAACTGCTGGGACAGGAGGAGGTCATGGGCAACTGGGGTGGGCATGAGATGTCCTCCCATATGTATTGTAAAGAAAGGGGTTTCCATCTTGACCTTCTAAATGCAAAAAGATTTCTGACAATAAGCCATGCTCTGTAAATACGTTATTGGGGGTGGGAGGTGGGGTTCTGTGGTGTGTGTCCACTAGCTGGGTGGGAGGAGCTATAAAGGAGGGTCCTCGTTTCACATTCGTTTTAAAGCTTATAACTTAGGTCTCATTATTATGATTCTAGCTGAGACCAGCAAGTGTGCCATGAAGTTTATAAGAGTTTTGAAATATTTCTTAATTTTTTTAAATCATGTTTCAAGTTTAGTATCACTTCAGTGCACAGACTGGTCTCTCTCCCCTATGAAGGCTCATTCTGGCCCCCCCTCCATTGAAGGGAAGATGTGTCCCCTCCCCCTCCCAGCCCTGGGAATCTTAGACTGAATGCTGGTATATGCCACTGGTGGAAATGATTTGGACATGGTTCAGCCCAGAGTTTATTGATTGGCCGTGAGGACGCTGACTGGATCATTTGCTCATGGCTGGAGCTGGAATCTTGGTTTGGTTACAGGTGGCTCTGCAGTTAGCGAAGTCTAGATTCAGGACTGAGATTGGTTGATTCTTTAGATCCTAGAGCACAGAAACAGGACTGGGCTTAGATCTGTCTGAATGCTGCAGCGGGATTGGGACTTAGGTTGAGGCTCCAGCCCAGTGATGGCACCAGAGGCTTGAAATGGAGCTGAGATAGGTTTGAGGAGAGATCTTGCTAGGTGTCTACACTCTGCATATTGCCACATCTGAGCACCTACAGAGACTGGCCTGCTCTCCAGATGCGCTGAATCTGCCTCAGGATAGAGCTTAAAGACTTAAAGGAAGCTGGTTTCCCGACTTCCTTGCATCACAACGGAGATGCGATGTCCCTCCATGTTGGAGTCGTGACTCACAAATGAGAACTGAGACTGGTGATGATAGAGGGACATGTCCAGCTCCTGCAGCCAAAACGTTTAAGTAGGATGGAGATCAGGTCTCCCTCTGGTGCTAGAGCTGCCAGTCAGAGGAGGTTGGTGCTTCCCAGCTCCTGGATGGAATATCTGCCCCCTCCACATACACACTTGTTGCCCAGACACCTCACTACATACTTGGAGTGGGAGACGGAAGCATTTTCTTCTTGAATGTCAATGGTCTTGGGTGGGAATAATATGAAATTTGCACAAGTTAGTTCCTGTGGAAACCATAATGAACAGGGAGTGGAGGATCAGTAAAAATCAAAGTGCTATTAAAATAAAACACTCAGAGATTATTTGCATCCATGTAACTAGAGCAGAATTTGCCCCTTCATGTGAAAAAAGAACTAAAATATTGCCACACAAGTTCTATAGTAGCCCTTACCTCAATTATTTGATGAGAGTTGTCGTATGTTACGTAGATACCAGCTGATTTACTGAAAACTTATTGGTTCATCAGCCAAGTAATGAGCATACATCCATAGCATGGATGTCGGGCCCGAGTAGAGGTTTTTATTCATCTACATTAGTGTTTTATTAACATACAAAAGCTGTTTGTACACAATTGCACTACAACCCACAGTGTTGGGAATCTTTCTTTTTAATGGCACCACAAGCATGGACTGATTGTATTTCCTTTGCAGAGTCCAGTATGTGGTTAATTTCTGGAAGGGGATAAAGTAACCCGGGAGGTCATAGGACTTGAAAGCAAATAGGGACAAAAGTGTACCAGCCTCTAAAACCAAAAAAAAAAGAGAGAGAATAAGGGAAAGGTACCACTAGGGGAGCAAATTGCTTCAAGGTACTGATGCAGCCTGCATACCCTTTTTAAGTCTCTGGATTAACTCTGCTTCTGTATAATGCATCTTCCATGGCCTAAAGAAAGCTTCACAGCCAATAGACCTTTTCTTCCCCTTGACAAGCCCACGGCATTCTGCTGCTAAGATCTCTGCTCATAGTCCAATTCTAGGTTCACTGTGTACTTGGAGCAAGTATCTCCAAACCAAGGGGGCTTTTGTTTAAATACAGCCAGGAGCTATTCTTTTGTACTTGAACAACCCTTCAAGGTAGCGGGTGGAGAACTGGGGAGGTAACAGTGTGCTTCCATGCAGGGAGTAGGCTATGGCCAGATATAGAAGATGGAGGAAATCAGGGAAATAGTTCAGTTTCTGCATCTAGATCTAGTGTTTTAGAAAAACCAAACCCCATTCAACTGGCGTGCACCGGTATGATCCTTGTACCAGTGTACAGCTGGCTAACTGACCCTGAGTTGGTACAACATCCAACAGTTCTAAACAGCCATCACCTCTGGTGTTGACTCAGTGCAATTTTCCCTTGCTTAATACTGGAAGCATGTGAAGATTGAGTAACAAAAAGCAGAAAAGCTGCTGATAAGCAAACTGGCATGCAGCATTTCTTTGGGGTTTCTTTCCATAGCCACATCCCAAAATACACAGGGAGTTTGAGAGCTCCTCCAGTAAGTGCAATTCTTATTGGCGGCCCATAGCCATGATCCCTCTGAAAGTCTGGGTGCATTTCTCCCAAGCCAGCCGCTGAGCTCAGTACTGCATGTTGATGAGGTGGAGATATTGTAACATAAATGCTCATCTGGATCCAAAAAGAAAACCACAAAAAGAGGGGAGTGGAGGGGAGAAAAATGTAACACGTTCATGTTTTTTTGTCAGAGAAAAAATAAAATAAAAACTTGTTGTAAAGAATTAACCAGCTGCCTTCTCTTTTTCTTCTCCACATCACAATCTCCCAGCAGGTGCAGCTGGGATCACTGGACATTAGGTGTTGTCCAGGCACATGGTCAGAGATGGTCACTGCCCCAACGAGGCAGGGAGTTGATGTGATCTATCCCAGGCCATCCAGCTGGGAGTTGAACTCATGATGCACCCCATCAGATGGCATCCATTGTCGCTGAATGGTGTTATGCCGCTTAACACTGGCTGAAGATCTGCTCCCAGTGCAATGCCCTGCCTGTGGGCACATGCTGCCTCTCAATAGGTGTTCGCTAGCCATTACAATCATACATGCAGAGTGATCTTCCTTGGAAGGATCTCAAATTTAATTACATTGTGCATGCTGTTACTTGGTGGTTCAAAGACATTTCTTTTCTGTATTGATGCTGACATATTGTGCAAACTAGGTCAAGAGTATGCCCTCATTTCATATGCTCTTTAACAAGTTGTTACCAGCAGCCATCATTTACAGTGATAGAGAAGCACTTTCTCTGACCCATGCCCCCATGCGGCATTCTGGAGTCTGTTTCATTTCGGGCAGTTGTATTCCTTATCATTATTAATTAAGATATTTGTGGATTTAGCAGCCTGTCTGATCTCATTTGACATCACTCACCCAGTGTTGCTTTTCTGGAAGCTGCAATACACTGGAAACAACAAATTGAAGAAGACAGAATTTGCTAGATCCTCCAGGTTTTCATGTATGGTGTTTAGTGAATGCACACAAAAAACCAGCTGGTAACATTCTTAGACTCTTAACTTAGCAAATGTTCATCACAATGGCTATGTCTACACTGGCAATTTAAGTCAACTGAAATTAAGCCACGTCCATACTAAGCTTTCATTAAGTCGACTTAAGAAATTCCTTAAGTCGACTTAATGAAAGCTTAAGTCGACTTTGTTACTACCACTCATTAAGTCGACTTAAGCCTTAAGTCAACTCCTTAAGTCGACTTAAGGACAGTGTGGACATGGAGTAACCCTTAAGTCAACTTTATTAAGTCGACTTAAGGGTGGTTAGGTCGACTTAACAAAGTGGACTAAGTCGACTTAAAGCTAAATCAACTTAGTCCACTTTGTTAAGTCGGCATTAATAAGGTTGACTTTAAGTCGACTTAAAGTTGACCTTATTAAAGTCGACTTAACTTTTCTAGTGTAGACATAGCCAATACGACTTCAGGTTCCAATCCATCCTGGTCTCATCACATTGCGGTGCACAAAAATACTTGCACCACATCAGTCGTGTTATAGTTGCACAAGATTAGTAACAGTAGCTAAGATCATGTCGTTGGGCCACAAGGTAGCAGAATAACCAAAATATCTGTCATTAGCCATCACCTCCGTAAGCTCTGGTATTGTCCGTATAACAATGACATGCTCTGGCTTGGCTTTAACATGGATTTTTTTTAACAAACAAATATGTTACACATTCAAAACACACAACAGTTTAACATGATCAGGCCCCAACACTCTTTACAAACCCTTACCCATTTCAGGGGAGCCCACAGTAATGTTCTTCTGCGTGTTGTACCCCCTTTCCTCTTGAACTATATTCCATTGGGGCTGTTGGGCATGTGAAGCTGCCTGGCTTTAGTGGCATCTCTCTTCAAAACACAACTCAACATGCTCCATCTTACTTGCCCTCCCTGCTTGATACCGTGGGTCAAGGGTCTCACATCAAAAGAATCTCTCTGTTCCCCAGTAGATAGAGAGCAGTGGATCTCAGCCAGGGGTACACAGAGGCTATGTCTGCACTTGCAAGTTAGTTCGAATTAAGGAAGCTTAATTCGAACTAACTTAAGCCTTGACCACACTAGGCTTTCATTAGTTCGAATTAAGGGCTTCCTTAATTCGAACTAATCAATTCGATTGCTTAGTTCGAACTAACCCTTAATTCAAAATAATTAGTTCGAATTAAGTCAATGTGGCCATATTAATTCGAACTAACTGCTTAGTTCGAACTAATCAGCAGATTGACCTTCATGCAACTGACTAATTCGAACTAAGCAAGTGTCCTGCATGGCCATGGCCGGTTCAAACTAGCATTTTAGTGGGGCCATGCTAGTTCGAATTAAGTTAATTCAGACTAACTAAAATTAGTTCGAATTAACTAATTCGAACTAGCTTTTGTAAGTGTAGACATAGCCAAGGTCTTCAGGGTATATCAACTCATCTAGATACTTTGCCTACACTTACAACAAGCTACATAAAATGCCCTAGCCAAGTCAATACAAACTAAAATTTCATACAATGACTTGTTTATACTGCTCTATATACTTTATTCAGAAATGTGAACACAATATCTATACCAGATTTCTTTTATAACAATGTGTTAAAAATGAGGAAGTAAACCCTTTTTTAGTAATAGTGTGCTGTGATATCTTTGCATATTTATGTCTGATTTTGTAAGCAGTTCTTAAGTGAGGTGAAACTGTGGGTCTGCAAGACAAATTAGACTCCTGAAAGGGGTACAGTAATCTGGAAAGGTTGAGAACCATTAATATAGAGAAACCAGGTTTAGCTTTTTGAATGTTCCAGGCATGGCTATGTTCTTACATGGCAGGGTAGCAGTATTCTGGTGGGTGATACTGTATCTGATGTTTAGCTGCTTCAACGGAGTCATTTAAACATTTGTCAAAAGCCGTGAATTTTGGAATGCTATAAATAATTAAGAGATCGAAAATGTAGCGATGCCTTATTTGCTGAGAGAGTGAGAATGAGTTTTTAATAACAATATGACACCAGGATGATTTGAACTGGGAATCACTGAAATATAAGGTAGCAATTTTATCTAGTGTCTTAGCCACTTCTCTGCTTTGAACACAGTTCTGGCAGGGAATAAGACAACGCAGTATGATCATTTGGAGGTTGTCGTCTGGTCCGAAAACTGCAGGAAAATAATTAGAACGTATTCTGTGTCCTGCTCTCCATTTTTGCAAAGCTGTTTAAAAAGCTGAAGAGTCTCCGTGCAATAGTAGTTCCTCATCAGTGGTGCAAGAGGTTTGCAGGCTGTGTGTCTGCAATAAATATTTTACAGGTTTTCAAAAAGGATACTGTTCTTTAAAAAGCAGCACCAATTAATGAGTTCAATAAAAGGATCAAGGAAATTGCTCTGCTCATCTTAAAACATTTAAAACTGAGCTTATTCATTACGGAGGGCAGAAAAAAGCCCAAGGGAGACATGATAAATGACAGCAAATACAGAAAGTAAAGGGGCGTTATAAAGGAGAGCCGGCTCACTTAGTCTCATTAGTAATAATTGAGATCAGAACAAGCGTTAATGGGCTGAAACTTCAGGAGGAAAAATCGAGATGAAGTATTAGGATCTCTGTGTTCCTCTTTCTCTCCAAGTCAAGGAGAATTCTCCCTCTGCGTTCTGTGTGAGCAGACAGGAGTCCAGCACAGCACACCAGCATGTGCATAACTTTTAAGTGTGGGAGCAGCCTCTGAATTCTGTGCATGTGATCAGTGCTTTGCTGGAGTGAGGCCATGGAGAGCAGTCAGAGCAATGGAACAACCTGCTGGTGAAGGTGGTAGAATGTCCAGCACTGGAGATATTCAAGGCTCAGCCAGACACCACATACTAGGAGTAATTCTTAACCCTCTGCTGCTGTAAGAGATTAACAGGTCCCTTTCCAATTATTCTGTGATGAATGGACGGGAAAACACCAGCCAAGGTTCTGGCCTGCCAGAGCCAACTGTACCCTAGCTAACATTATTCACTCCAGCGCAGGTAGCTTTTTAAGAAAACCATACAGGACAAATAATTTGCAGCAACTTATACATATAATGGGCTTGACACATGCGTCCTCTGCCTCCATGGTGCTAATCTCTTTGGACCCAAAAAGGCCTTCAATCAGGTGGGCTGGAATTGCCTTTTTTGGGTCACAGTTCAAGAAAGCAATTAAGATGTGCGTAAGTGTCATTTACTTCCATGGGCATGCTACTTAAGCAATTACGTGAACAGGGATACTTCCTTAAATTAGGGCATTATACTTTAGAAAACAATAGGTTTTGGTCCTAAATTCTTGTTCTTGAATTAAGTAACTTTCTAAGGGAATTGCAGCCTACGGTATTTCATCTGTCTGACACTTTATAGTCTGCATGTCATCTTTCCCTCATTTCATACTACTTGTTTCTTTCCTATTTGCCTTGGTGGTTTTTTCTGATTTTTTTTTTTTTTTTACAACATAAAGCAGTGAACAAATGTGAAATGTTTTTCTGACCTACTGGATTTAGCTTTATGTTGTACTTTGTATTTTTTCCTACTTCAATGTAGCTGTTAGTGCTTTTTCCCGTTGCACTATAAATTGTTGGAAAACATGCTTCACAGTAAGAGACTCAAGTGCTCAATCTATTTAGTTTATCAAAGGGAGGTTTAAGAAGTGACTTAGTCGTGTCTGTAAGGATCCACATGGAGAGTGGACTGCAGAGAGCACTTTAAACAAGAAGACTGAAGCGTAACAAAAACCAGTGTCTAGAAGTGGAAGCCAGACACATTCAGCCTGGAAATAAGGTATACAGAGAGCATGATTAATCACAGGAACAACTTCCTAAGAGACTTGATGGATTCTCCATGGCTGGAAATATTTAAATTGCAGCTGTATCTCTTTCTAGACATGCTCCAGCCCAGCCAAATGTGACTAGGCTTGATCCTGGGGTGAGGGGCTCTGGAGTGTGTTATGCAGGTCAGACTAGGTGATCCCTTCTCACCTTCAAATTCATGAGTCTGTGAAAAAGGAAATTCTTCCATGATGAAACCCAGTGTGTGTGGGGGTTCCCAAACAGTCCCCAGGCTAAGAGATGGCAGCTCAGTTAGCTGTCTCTGAATGCCCCACAGAAGCTGCAAAACATGGGCTGAGTATTAGAGACAGCCCCGTGTGGAAGGAATGTTTGACATTGCTCCTGCCCATTCCTGGTGGAAAGAAATCATCCTGCAATGACTGGAGTCGTCTCTGCTGAGTTTAGTTTTTTAATCAAAAGGTCATGCAGTGCCTAGGCAAGTGCCTTACAGTAGTCCATTACATCAACACTGTAACATTTATCAATCAAACTTGTGAACTCAAAAGACAAAGGTCTCAAGTTAGTTTGACAAGATCTATTTTCCATAAACCCATGTTGATTTCTTACCCAAGGCTTTCAGAACCCACAGCAGTGGTAATCTAACTATTTCACTCCAGGTGGTTTCAGAAATAAATCAGTAGGAATACAATTTTCCCATCTGACAACTATTAATACAAGCAAGCATGTATGCTCTTATCTAAAGCTAGTATGCATTAGATTTAAGCACACACAGCCATAAGCAATAGCTTTAGAGATCACAAATAATTAGCACAGTCTGGGATATATTAAGTAATTGCAACAGATCAGCATTGGCGAGACACTTCCCTCACCAGGGAATAAAGGTGTCAGGAAAAATCTCAATGGCTTCAGAGAACTACTCCAAAGTACACTCTATTATCGAGTCCTTTCTCACTGTCACAAAACACATACCGGTAGATCATAGTGACACCTACTGGGTCATCTCTTCTCCTAACTTCAATAACTAACTGCCTATTAACAGCACATTCCTAACTATCTTAGCCATAAGAAGCTTCCGTACCAGAGATGCCTAAATTCCAGGTTTCCATTCATGTGTTTTCTTTCAGTCTCAAATTGTTGACTTTTCTGTTCCCTCTTCCCATTCTGATTAACAGAGACTGCCAGCCTGCACTGATCTTGCCTCTAGACACCCTGCTTGTTCAGATTAACCCTTGACTATGCGATGTTCTTGTCCATTAATTCTTGGTGGCTGAATACAAACAGTGTGGCTACCATTTGCTGGATTAACTTCTGGAATACAAAACCCCTCATATCCAGGTTAACAGATTGGTATTAATTGTAGTACCTTCCTTTAATTCTGAATTAATCAGTTACCATCTCACTCCACTGTCTTGCCCAGGATCATGTCAGACTGACAAGGCTAAAATTACTCGGGTCATCCTGTTTACCCTTTTAAAATATCGACACACTACATTTCTTCGTCTTTTGGACCTTCCTCACTGTTCCAAGACTTAATGAAAATCACCATTAATGGTCCAGTGGGCTTTTCAAACAGCTCCTTTAAAACTTTTGGGGGCAAGCTCTCGGGCCCTTCTGATTTTGGAATGTCTAACTTTAGTACCTACTACAGTAGAACCTCGATTATCCGGGTTAATGACCGGCGCCTGTGAGCCGGATAATCAAAAAGCCCGGATAATCGAAGCTC
>ML685794.1:6671406-6704542 GCA_007922175.1 Pelusios castaneus
AGCTCTTATCAGGAGCTGCGGCGTTAAGCCGCCGCAGCTCCTGCTGAAAGCCGAGCCCTGGGGCTGAGGGAGCTTCTGCGGCCACCCGATCCCGGTCCCGGTTAACCGAATTTACGGTTAATTGAGGCCCGGATAATCGAGGTTTCACTGTATTTGACATCCTCCTGAGATACTAGTGGAATGGAAAGAATGTTATCATCATATAATATGATTTCATCAGCTGGTCGTTTCTACAAATCTTGAATACAATTTATCAAACACGTTTGCATTTTCTGCTTTGTTATTGAGTGAGGACATATAAACTCGAGTCTAGCTTTGTAGTGTGGCTGCTTGCACCCAATCTAGGCTAACCCAGCTGCTCAGACCCAGGTGCCAATCACCTGAGTTAACTCTGAAGTGAAGATGTACCCAAAGAGAGCTAATATATTACAGGCTTCGGTAAGGACAGTAAGAGCACTGTTCTGGATAAACTGAATCCTGGTTTTACAATGACCAGATTTTTTGGAGAATAAAAGATTACAGAAGGAGTAGCCTTGAGAAGATGAAGTACGAACAAGCAGTTTTAAATCAACCCTGAGCAATGCCCTCAACTTGGTTCTATCGCATATGATAATGTGTACTCCTTTGCTGAAAGAGCTATGCTATGGGCCTGCTAGCTAGTGGGGAGACAGTGCAATGACTGAATGACAAAATGCTGAGCCCAGGATTCTCCAGAGGGCAACTCTTCAGCACTGTCTGACAATCAGGATCCTTTGGCGAGGGGACCAGCTTGACACCCTTTGGAAAAAAGAGGCACTCAGAAATCACCAGATACTACTAAAATATCTCAGCCATACGAAGCAAAGATGTTACCTAGGTGAAAGAAACTCTTATTGTGGGAAAACCATGGCTCAGCTGGAGCTTCGCACTGACCAGGAGCTCCTCCATCTCAGTGGAATCCGGTGTCAGAAAGTGGTTCCATCCATTGTTTGTTCTCACCCACAGCCTGTCAGGCGCTGAGTCAAACTTTCATCCTGCTGCAATGGAAAGGTTAAATATAGCTGAGCATCATCTATATAACAATGGAAATGCAGAGCACACCTTCTTATAATAGAGTGTGGAAAAATAGAGAACAAAAGCAGTCCTAAACCAGATCCCTCAGGAATGCCACTCAATAAAAAAGCAGGGGTGGGTTATACTGGTTTGCTGAATGCAGGACTAGTGAACGGCAAAAATTAAGGTTTAACCCAGCCTAACACGCTTGCTAATAACCCAAGACCAGACTCCCGCTGTTCAGCATTCACTGTGACAAACGCCACTGATTCACCCAGTGAATCTAACAGTGCCAAGGCAGCTGAAGCAGTGGCACTTAGTAGCCTGATTGCAAGAGGCGCTGAAGAGATGTAGCACGCAGCGGTTGCAATGTTTGGTGTGAGTGCTCAGTGCCTCTGGAAAGGAAGCTGTAAGGATGATGATGCAGCCTCTGTGCTATGGCACTTATGGAGACTGAGCTGATGTTTTACACCAAGATAGCAGAGACATATGGGACGGCAGCTATTGCCTCCATCCCTTCTCCCTCCCCACCTTCTCTGCGGGTGACAGAGCTGATCAGAGTATTTCAAATGAAGAATAACATCTGTCAAAGTGCCACCTAGGAACCAGAGTTCCTTTGCCTTTCAATGAGATTTCAGGCTGAAAGTGCCCTGCACACTTTTGAAAATGGGTCATAGGCTCCTAAGTCATGTAAGCCTTTCTGAAAATTATACCAAATGCTTTTCTTTTCATTAAAAATAAATGACCTTGTTTAGGAAAATTAAACTTTTTGTACATAATTGGTAGCATGGCTGAAATTTTTTGCTTCTCTTAAAATACCTTGTGCTTCCTCCACCCCAATTTTCTCCTCCCAAATTTGTATTGAAGTGTTGTCAAAACAGTCAGTTATATTTTTATTCTTGTAACTCTGGGAGCGTCATCTTGGAAGCATTTTTTTTATCACCAAAAAATATATTGCAAAAAAACTTTGAACATGTGAGAACAGGCCCATTTCAGACCCTTTGGCGTGAAAGTAACTTTGAAATTGCAATTTTTTTTCCAAAGCAGGTGACAGTAACATCATTGATTCCTTTATGGAGAAGGACAAGGCCTGATGAAAACAAAGTCTGAGTAGGGCTATCAAACAATTAAAAAAATTAATTGTGATTAATTGCAAGATTAAAAATGTCATGATTAATCGCACTGTTAAACAATAATAGACTACCATTTATTGAAATGTTTTGGATGTTTTTTACATTTTTAAATATATTGATTTCAGTTACAACACAGAATTTAAAGTGTGCAGTGATCACTTTGCATTACTTTTATTACAAATATTTGAACTGTAAAAAAGAAACAGTATTTTTCAGTTCACCCTGATACACATATTGTAGTTTGGTCTCTTTATCATGAAAATGTAACAATTTTATTACATAACAGCACTCAAAAACAAAACAACATAAAAAATGTTAGCGTCTACAAGTCCACTCAGTCCTACTTCTTGTTCAGCTGCTCGCTAAGACAAACAAGTTCATTTACATATATGGAAGATAATGCTGCCCTCTTCTTATTTACTATATTACCTGAAAGGGAGAACAGGCATTTGAATGGCACTGTTGTAGCCGGTGTTGCAAGGTATTTCCATGCTAGATAAACTAACCATTTGCATGCCCCTTCGTGCTTTGACCTCCATTCCAGATGACATGCTTCTATACTGATGACAGGTTCTTCTCTTTAATGGTCCAAAGCAGTGTGGACTGACACACATTCATTTTCATCATCTGAGTCAGATGCCACCAACAGAAGGTTGATTTTCTTTTTATGTGGTTTGGATTATGTAGTTTCCGCTTCAGAGTGTTGCTCTTTTAAGACTCCTGACAACATGTTCCACACCTCTCAAAATTTGGGAGGCACTTCAGATTTTTAAACCTTGGGTCGAGTGTTGTAGCTATCTTTGGAAATCTCACATTGGTACCTTCTTTGAGTTTTGTCAAATCTGCAGTGAAAGTGTTCTTAAATCGAACAGCATATGCTGGATTGTCATCTGAGACTGTCATAAAATGAAATATATGGCAGAATGAAGGGAAAACCATGGAGTGGGAGACATACAATTCTCCCCCAAGGAATTCAGTCACAAATTAAATTAACACATTTTTTTAATGTGCATCATCAATATGGACGCATGTCCTCTGGAATGGTGTTTGAAGCATGAAGGGGCATACAAATGTTTAGAATACTTGGCACGGAAATTCTTTGCAACGCCAGCTGCAACAGTGCCATGAGAATGCCTGTTCTCACTTTCAGGTGACATAAGAAGTGGGCAGCATTATCTCCTGTAAATGTAAACAAACATGTTTATCTTAGCAATTGGCTGAACAAGAAGTAGGACTGAGTGGACTTGTAGGCATTAATGATTTATAATGTTTTGTTTTTGAGTGCAGTTATATCATTAAAAAAAACCCCTACATTTGTAAACTGCACTTTCCTGATTGGTTACACTGAGTAAGTATATGAGATGAATTGAAAAATGGTATTTCTTTTATCTTTTTTACCATGCAAATATTTGTAGAAAAAGTAATGATATAAAGTGAGCACTACACACTTTGTATTCTGTGTTGTAACTGAAATCAATATATATGAAAATACACAAAACAAACAAAAATAGTTATAACTTAAATTGGTAATCTATTATATATTAACCATGCAATTCAAAATGTGATTAATCATAATTAATTTTATTAATTGAGTAAATTTGTTTTGAGTTAATCGCTTGAGTTAACTGCGACTAATTGACAGCCCGGCTGAGAAACTTTAATTCCCTCCCCAAAGCTCTTTGTGGTGGCACATTTCCCCCTTTCACTTACCTCCTTCCTCCTCAGTGACGTTCCCACCTCAGCTTCAGTTGAATGCAGCTTCATCTGGAGCCAATCAAAGGTGAGTTCTTTGCATTGGCCTGAGTGAAACATTTCTTCTCAAGCCCTTTCCTTCCCTCCACTTTCCCTACCCAGCTGTCCCCAAGCACCTCATGGAAATGGCTTGAGGCGTGGCACTCCTTTTTCCTAAACCTGCATTCCCCCCACCTGAGGAGGCAGGGAAGGAGTGTTTGTTCAAAGCAGCCCCACTTTCCGGGTCTGCCAGTAGACCCCAGCTTGCTTACCTCCAGAGTGTCCACTTTAGCTGCATCCTTTGCTTCTCTCTGACAGCTCAGACGCACTTGTGACACGGCCACCCCTAGAGAGGGAGAAAAGGCACATTAATGTATTTTTCATACTGTATCATTTTTATGGGAACTTTTTACAGCGCCTTGAGTGGACTGGATTGCATCAAGGAGCTGGCCTGGAAGAGGACATGAGGACGTGAGCCTCCTGGCCGTGACGGATGCTTTACCAGACATCATGGTGTGTGGCAAAGTTGCCTCTGCACTGTGCCCTCTCATGGCCGAGTGTTTCTGCCATTATCTCCTTGGCCTATTTCAGCTGTTGATGTGAGCTGGCTCTCCAGCCAAGCCAGGTAACAGTCCAATCCTTTGCAAGACCCCAGAGTTCTTCACTTAACATCCAGCAGACAACAGCAAAAAAACTGAATCTTCAGCCCAACTGCATTCAGCTGGCAGTAGGAATAACAAAGAATGTATCGCCCACCCACAGGAGTGATGGCTATGGGGTGGGACGCTGAGGAGCCTATAGGATGTGTGAGAAGTTGGGAGGTAGCATGTGGCGGCAGCTAGAAAGCTGGGAGGCAAATGTGCTGGTCAAGAGGAGATGAAATGCTTCCCCCTCCCAATGCCCCAAGATATCTGTTGCTCCCAAGCTTAAAACCACCACAGCCACAGCCTTCTTGGTGTGGTTCCTAAGCAATGTGTGGGTCTGAAGAGATGAGTCTCCCTCACCCCTGTATTTGTTCCCAGCAAGGGCGGGTCTTGGTGCCTGGGTTTCTGTGAGCAGTCAGAGGAGAGCAGACCCTTCCAGGACGAAAGCCTACAGGCAAAGAGCCCTTGGGAATCAGGTGCTGACGGATGAACAAGGATGAGCGCTTTAAAAACTGGCTAGAAGGGATGCTCTGGGTGCAAACAGCCTTTGCCTCTCCCCCTTGGGGTGTCTCTCCTCATTTGCAAGCACACTGCTGTTTGACAGGCCCTGTGTCATGCCCACAGCAGGGAGAGGGGTGGTGTCAGCAGAAGGTGCTTCTCCCGTTTAGTTCACTCAGTAAGGTTGGTTCCCATGAGGCTTTCGCTGCTCAGGGAGTCCTTTCCCTCATGGTGCCTTTTGATCCGCTACACTACAGAATGGCCCCTCACAAGGATCATCACGTGTAGGATAAAAGAATCAGCCTCCGAAAGCGCAGTGTAAGCGAGCACTCGGCACACACACCAGTTACCATTGAGGTGTCTGCTAGCACATGAAGCACACAGCTGCTGGTGTAGGGAAATGAAGCACTGGATTCCTCAGCTGCTGTCCATGGCACCAGTCAGTGGAGATGTGCCTGTTCCCACCAGCTGGGATTTTTAATGTAAATCTCTGGCAATGGACTTGGACGGGCAGCCACAGGGAAGACATGGAAAAGCAACTGGCCAGGAGCCCCCTTTAATGCCCCCTACCATCATGTTCTGTAAATGCAATGAGCAGGGAAAGGTTGTTACAAGAGCACTCTCTTCCAACATGGCCTCTCAGGGCCGCTTTTTCCTTGCCTTCCCTCCAGACTGCACCCAGGGGAAGCAGAGAGACACACCAGGAAACACTCATCATTTTCTTCACGCTCAGCTATCCGCTGGGACTTGGCGGCCTTCAAGGCAGCTGTGGCACTAGGAAAAGCTGGAGTTGTCCAGCTCCATGCACGCACAGCTTGCCAGGAGAACTAGGAGTCTGGGGCCTCATCTCCTGGACCCAAATCCAGACAGAAAATATCTTGCACTGCACAGGCAGCAACAGCTCAGGGGCAAAGTACCATCTCTTAGTATTGCTGCACTCCCACTAGCCAGAAAGGTCTCTCTCACTCTCGTGGGCTTCTTCCAGGACTTAAAGTATGTGGTGGCCCAGAACTGCGTGACCTCTACAGCTTCTGTAGCTTCCCATCCAGAAGGTCCTGCTTCAAAGCCCACTGAATTCCACAGGATTCCTCCTATCAACCAGTGGCTTCTGGATCAGGTCATCATCAAGTGAACCCAGAACTATTTTATAAACTGTGATAAAACCATGTGCAGAAAGGCACAACCTGTCCAACCTCTGCTGCCTATAGAGAGTCTGGTTGCCATCCTGCCAGGTGACCACGTTCTTCCAGTAACCCGCACCTTCCTTCTGCCCCCAAATCATCCTACCATGAAGGAACCTTAGTGGATGCATTGCTAGAGTGAAATCTTTTCCTACTTATCTACTGCTTCTGTTCGATGTGGAGTAGAAGTCCTG
The DNA here is from genome assembly GCA_007922175.1 of Pelusios castaneus. Classification (NCBI taxonomy): domain Eukaryota; kingdom Metazoa; phylum Chordata; order Testudines; family Pelomedusidae; genus Pelusios; species Pelusios castaneus. Next base: position 6,677,820 of record ML685794.1, read on the forward strand.
CCTTGCTGCCATGTACCAGCAAAGCAATAAGGCTTAGCAGGGGTTGCCATTTCTGCCTTCGTCCTTCTGGGAGCTCTACATTGATTTTGTAGCCCATCCAGACATCATATCACTCCCCTGCTTCATCTTACAATCTGACCCTTCAGTAATATTCAGAGCCTAGCAGCATCTAAATTAACTGCCTTCTCTCTGCTCCCATGGTTTTCTGGTCCAGAAAGGCATCTTTATGGGTCATGACAAAACCTAGCAGCAATTCTCTCCCAGATGGTTCATTCCAGAGATGTAGATTCCACCCATGTCCCAAATTTTTTACCTCTCAGATGCATCCACCTTTTTCACATTTTCCAGTGAATTGTTCTTCACTTTATAGTCTTTCTCAGCCTTGTTTTCTCCCTTTCTAGCTTTTCTCTCCCTCTTTTTCCTCCTATTGTTTCTTAAAGATGCATGAGTGGGGAAAACTGGCTCAGAGGTTGGGGCCTGGGAGTCCTGGATTCAGTTCTTTGCTACATCACAGACTTTTGGGGGTATGAGCACAGAGGTCCCTTCCATGATACCACGTGTGGCTAATTGTCTGCTCTTCTACGGTGGGTCCCCACTTTGCTCTCCTGTAGAGGTCAGGGTACATCTCTGGGCAGTGGGTGCCTCTGTAGGAACATTTTTATCAAGATAGTATTGACCAGTGACTTATTTATTTTCAAATAAATACAAGCCTTGTTTTGTATAAAGATTATTACAATAGTGGTAGCGTATGAATATAGAGTATAGAGGTGTATTCCATTACAGAGGAATTGTCTTTCACAGAAACTGTCCAACAGAGAGCTTTCTTGCTTCTCCAGGTGGGTGTAAAGCTTGCAGACATTTTTCAAATAGATGAATGTTTTTGATGCACTCAAAGATGAAAAGCTGTGGGCGCTTCTCAGCTGTCTGATCAGTGCTCCCCACTTTAAGTCACTGACCTGTATTTAAAGCGCTAACCCCAACTCAGAAGGGGATTGTCTTCAAGTGGGCTGTTGATAATTTGTCACACATGGGTCTGGCTTTCTGGCCAATGTTTTCACAATACAATTGATTTCCAAGGTTGCATGTGGGCAGTTCACTGCTGCAGTATTTACCTATACACTTCCACCATCTGCTTCTATCCTGGGGAAAATACTTTGTGACAGTTCTTGCATAAAGGCGTTACATAACCTAAAGCTCTATTCTATTTGCATGGTTTAACAATGTGGGCTGACCCAGCAATAGCACACTGGGGCTCATTGTATTCCCTTCCTCACATGGCTGGCAGGAGCCAGAAAGGTCATGTAAACAATGCATAGGGACCTGGGGACATGGGTGAAGGAACAATGTTTTCTGCTGCTCTCCATCCCCAGCATCATTGGTGGTGGAAGCTGTATGTAACCTTCTAGCCAGATGACCGGTTTGGTGCCATAATGGGAAGGGTGAATCCAAGAGAAAGGTGAGGGTTTCTTGGAATTTTCTAATCCCCGGCCCTTGGTAGATGTTCTAATATATGAAAAACCCTGGGGAAGCAAGAATTTGTTGATTCTAGTGGGGATATCCTTTACCTCTGCTTTCTTTGCAAAACCACTCAGTGGTCTGCAACCAAGCCAAACTTTGCCTTCTTCCCCAGAATTACTGCTGCTGCTGGCTGGGAGCTGAGGCCTTTTAGGGTATGTCTACACAGCATTCGGTAGTGAGCCTTCCTGCCCAGCTCAACAGACTTGGGCTCACACTAGCATCTCAAGAATAACTGTTTAGACAGCACACAGAAGTTGAGACTTGGGCTGGGGCTCAGGGTTGGAAACCTAGGAAGGGAGGAATATGTGCTGTCAGTCTGGGCTGGGCAGCTGGTTCCTGCTCACTCCCACATGCTGTGTAGACATAACCTTAGATTTGGTGGTGCAAAGCCTGGTAGCAGAAACCACATTCTTTCATTCAACATCTTCTTTGATCACACCCTGCCAGTACTGGCTGGGACTCCAGCTGTTAATAAATGGTAGCAGCTGGAGGCTGTGTGAGGTGTACAAACATTAGTTCCACCTTAGTGGACAAGACAGTATCATTATCCTCGTTTTACAAATGAGGCACACCGGGATTAAGTGATTTGCCCAGGATCACACAGATAGTCAGTGTCAGAGCAAGACTGACCCCCAACTGTGCTGAGCCCCAATCCGTGGCTTTGACTCTCCTGATTCCTTTAGCACAATAGGTCTGTTAGTGCCAGATTCCAGCTACTGGGATAACGGTAGCGTCAAAACTACTTTTGAAACAGGTCTGTGGCTGCTCCATTCTGCTGGTGAGGTTTGTTCTCTCTCTGAGGTTTGCTGTATCCTGCTCTGAATGGGGAGGATCAGAGAGGGGAGGGTGAGATACGACAGCCTGCCATCCCTTCAGCACAAATCTGGCCATTCTCAGGCAACTCTCACCAGCTGCTGAGATGTTCTTCATGCAGGATTCAGGAGTAGAGCTGAGAGAAATTCTTTTTGCCAGCACTTCTTTTTTTTGTAGCCAGAAAATCCAAAGTTGGGTCGACCAAAACATTTAGCAACTTTGTGTTACTCGTGGTGAATTGTTTCAGTCAAAGTAGATCAAGTCTGGAAATGTCAAAACAGTTCATGTTACTATTTCCGAAACCTCTACCAGCCTCCTCCTCGCCCTTCCTCCTGTTTTGTGAATGTTGCCTAAACGCAAAACATTTGGGGTCGAAGAAAACCCTTATTCCCAACCGCCCACTCCACATCCTCAGAGGGAAGTCTAATGAAACCTAACGGCTAAAACACTAGCACGTGCCTGAGGCTGTCTTGGGGAGTTAACTGCAGGCAAATGGCTTTCACACTTATACTTATGTGGAGCTATGTCCTTCGTCTACTGCAGCTAGTTAGCCACAACATGGCGATGAGTGGAGTCAGGGGGCGCTTGGTCAGTGCAGGTCCAGGATGCCAAAGAAATTAAGTTGCAAGTGGCATAATTCAAATGGCAGAGCTAAAACAGTGCAGCTAGATTGTAACCTCCAGAGTCACACCCATGTAATGGGGTGCAGAATTTGGTCCAAGCAAGGGCTACAGTAGCAACAACTGTCATTTCAATCAGAAAGGCCCTGCACACAGGGTGTTGAATGTACTTAGCCAACACTTCAGCTTGGGGTTGGCAGCCCTTGTCTTCTGCTTTAAGGAAACTTATGTGGTTGACCACTTGCCTGGCTGATTAATAAGATACTGCTCATTATACAAGTATGTTTAAACGTATTTCATTGCAGGGCGTGCTTGGGCCACAGGGAGAGCTGGAACACAAGAGATAAAGGTAAGGAAATCTGGGCTCACTAGCAGGAAATCATAAACCTGTTTTTAATAAAAGCATGGAAAGTCCCTGCAAAAATCTTTGCTACAATGAAGATAAGGATGTAGAAAAGTAGGAGGGATTTGAAGGCATGTTACCTTCTTGAAGTGTTACAGTTAAAACCAACAAACCACAGCTCCTTCCCTCCCAGAGAACGCAGAGCTGAGATTGGATTCCTCCAACAAGGCACTGTATTCTGCTCTGGCGATTTTATTTGTGTTATGACAGCACCTAGAGGCAGCAGCCACTAGTTAAATTCTTCCCCTCTAGTGGTGCAAACATCTCATTTTAGAAGGAAGCTGAAAGTGCCACACAAATTTATTTCCTACGGTTGGACTCAGGGAAGACTATTCACATAGGGTACTCTACACTAGAAAAGGTAAGTCGACTGAACTCAAGGGAGCAAGAGCACGTGCCTTCTTTGACCAAGGTTTCCCTGATCCCCACAAAGGCAGAGTGTAAACCTAGTTTGGATTTGTGCATGGAAACTGAACTATTTTGTGAAGCAGATTTCTCACAGTCCAGTTCCACTGTAGCATTGCAACATCTCTGCCTGCACTTGCTGATGAGCATTTGGCACAGTGGAACACTGATTCCTGTTTATAACGATGCTATTTCAGTTCTTTCTACTAGGGCTGTGATTGTGACCAGTAGCCCTAACGCTAACTGGTCAGCGAAGAAACCCCTCTAACTTCTGTGGGGCTTCCTACTCCACAGACAGCAGAAGTGCTGTGACACCTGACTCTGATCATGGAGCCCTGAACAGCTGGGGGATGGGCAGAGAGGGGGAGCTGGCTGGCTGATGCACAGGGCACTGCTGAGGATTGAGGGTGTGGTTTAAAGGCCTTCTCCTTCAATGGCAGGGCAACAAAGGTGAAATGAGGCTAATGGGGGATGAGGCTATCGTGCAAGTCTCACATTTGCCCAGCTGACACCATATAACTGTTCAGAGAGCCCAGAGCTGGATCAGGCGCTTACTTTGTGGCAGAAAGACAACAGAGTCCTGTGGCACTTTTAAAGACTAACAGATTTATTTAAATAAATCTGTTAGTCTTTAAAAGTGCCACAGGACTCTGTTGTCTTTCTACGATAGACTAACACGGCTACCCCTTTGGAATTTGTGGCAGAAGTTTACATTCAAAGGAGCCGGCCTTCCATTTGGTCTTGGCAATAAGGTGCAAGAAAGCTGCTCTCTGGTCGTCAGTGGCTCAGACTAGGAGGGGCAGGGCCCACGCTGGGTTTACTTGTGGCCTTTACATTTCACTTTCTCTTTAAATCTAAACACTGTGTGTATTTAAATTTGTGGAGGCTTTTTCCCCCAGGTTAGAATAAACCTTCAAACTGGCCAAGCAGTGGGTTTCAATTACAGGGGAGTGTCAATTTAAATACCATGGTCCCGGCAGCTAAAAGCTGCGTCTTAGCTCCCCGGTCCTATGACTGTCAGCTAATCTCATCTCCTCTAGATAACAGTGTATTAAGGAGTCCGTGTCAGCTGCGAGAAGGGCTGTGAATTAGCAGTTTTCCCCCTTTTAACTAGTGGCTGCTGCCTCTAGGTGCTGTAAGCTCTTGTCTTACACTTCTTGGAGGGAGTAGACGCAGCTGAAATCTACCACAGAAATAAGGATGAATGGTGGTGTATGGAAGGCTGTCCGGGTTCTGGATGGGGTTGCAAGACCCACTCTGGTGATAGCCCTTCTCCCTGGCTCTGAGAAGTGAGGGAGGGACAGATCATGTCGGCATGGAGCACCCAGGTGGGAGGGAGAGGTTGAAAATCACCTCTGGAACAGGAGCGGTAGCCATGAGGAACCAGAGAAAGGGATGGCTGCAAACCCAGCCCCCAGCCACTTAGCTGAGCTGCTGCTTTCTCTGAGCAGGGATAGCCACAAGGTGGAATATTACACAGCCTGGTGGCCCTCTGACGCTGGGCTCTGGCCTGACTCCCATCTGGGCTCAGGTAGGAGTGTATAACATGACACAGTTGTGTCTAAACAACCCCTGTTGGCCATTCCCATATCTCTTCCAGCATATACGCCTTACCCTGCCCCTCATGGGGTCATTGACCCAGTGCAAAGTGGGCATTAGATGGGAAAATTAGCCTGGTCTTTGTGACCCTGGGCTGGTCTCCAGCTCCATGGCTAGCTGCCATGATTGTGCCTCCTGCTCTCTCTTTGTGTATTCTGTTCAAGGCAGCCCAGGCCCAACAGGCCCCAGGGGATGTATGCAGCTGCCAAGGCCACCTGTGAGTAAACACAGTGCCCCTTTCTGGCATGAGTCCTGCAGCTCTGGAGTCATGTAGTAGTGACAAATGTAAGATCTAATGGAGGAGCTGGCTTTTGTCCATCCCATGCAGGGACTGCCTGGTGGGTGTGGAGCCGAGGCCTGCCCCAGCCAGGCTGAGTGCGAGTGCACAGCCAGCTGGGTGCCAGAGAAGTAGGGAGAAAAGGGGGCTGCTGCTTTCCCTTCCCACTTCAGACTGAAAAACTGGGACACATCACAGTAAAGGGCAGGGTGGGGAAAAACTAGCATCTCCCTCTGTGAGCCTTCAGCTGCTCTCTGCTGGACCACTCCCATCCTCTCCTCGCTTCCATCCTGGCACTTGTATACTTATCCTTGTCTTCCTCCTCTTTCATCCTCCCCCCCATTTCACCCACCCTCACCAGCTGCCCCATCTGCACCCACACCTGCCAACCACCTGCCTCCCTGCCCGCTCAGAACCCCCGTGTGTCCCTTCATCACATTCTAGTCCATCCCCAGGGCTCAGAAACCTCTCCAAGTAGCTGCCAGCCCCCAGCCAGGCTCAAAGGCTTCCTCCCAGCTGATCCCTCAAGGCATAGAAACACACCTGCTGTCCCACCTGAATCCTTTCCTCTGCTAAGGCCTCTGCCAGCCAGATCCTCCCTCCCTGCTGCTGAACCTGGAGAAGCACAAGCAGGCTGCAAGGAGCATATGGAGAGCCTACAACCCTGGCTAATTCAGGCTAATCTGAATTTGCCCCGTGAAGAGCTTGGAACCTCTCTTCTGCGCTACGCTTGCTTCTTCTGTGTGCAGCAAGAACTGCTGGTGGGGCTGGAGCCATTTCACACAGCCACCAGGAGTCCCTGCAGAGGCAGTTCTTAGTACCAAGCACATAAGGCTGGCCATACTCGGTCAGACCAATGGTACACCTAGCCCAGTATCCTGTCCTCCTGCAGGGAATGCCAGCTGCTGCTGGGAGTGTGTGCTGTGAGACGTACTTCCTTTTTGTTTTAAACTGGCTGCCTGGTACTTTCCTTGGGTGACCCCCTGTTCTTGTGTTATGCAAAGGGATAAATAACACTTCCCTACTCCTTTCTCCAGACCATTCATGATGCAGAGTCCTCCATCGTACCTCCTCTGTGTCATCTCTTTTCCAAACTGAACAGCCCCAGTTCTTTTTAATCTCTCCTTGCATGGAAGCTGTTCCATCTCCCTGATCTTTATTCCCTCCTTCTCTGTACCCTTGTCAGTCCATATTACATGGTGTCAGCACTGTTGTTGCCTGGGCTTAGTCCCACTTCCCCCAAATAATGACTGGCTGCCCTGGTGTAACACCCATGTGTACTTGTGGTGTACTTGTAAATCACCCACTACTGTGGGCCAAACCTTTCAGTTCCCACCTCTGTCTGCTCTGAACATACATTAGTCAGGAAACTGGGACTGAAGAGAAGCTGAGGGAAGGTGTGGGTTCCCTATTGTAGAAGAGAACTGGGGTGTGAGGAAGGGTAGTCTGTGAAAGACATAGTCATAGTGAGACCTTGGAGAAAGGGTAGCCATGCTGACTAGAAATCTTGTTAACTAGAACCTTCAAAATGCATATAGCAATAAATACAGCCCCAACTCCAAAATCTATTAAAGACAATGGAAAGATTCCCATTAATTCTGTGGGTTTTGATTTTGGCCCAGAGAGAGAGGACGAGAACCAAGATAAGAGGAAAACTGTGTGGTCCCAAAGTCAGAGGAGCAGTGGGGAGAAGAAAGGAGAAGTGGGGAGACTTTGGGAAGAGCGGAAGGAGAGGCACAGAGCATTCAGAAGGCCATGGAGGGGGACATTTCTGAGGGGAGCGAAGTGGCTTTTTAAGGTAAGTGAGGGGGAGTGCAGGGCGTTATATTTCTGTAGAGTCCATCTGTTCTGAAAGCAGCACCTTGCTGTTCTGCTCTCCAAATTCCTGTCACAAGAAAACCCTTCAAAGGCAGTGTGCGTCGAGGAGATGGATGGATGGTAGCTATTTTTAGTGAAATGTGCCAAATCTGCTGCCCTAGAGACTGAAATTCTCTAGTTAGTCACAGAACAAGTACGGTGGGGAGCAGCAATGTAAATCACCTTCGCACTGTTGTGCAACACTGACCATTAGGAACCACCTCCAGGTGAAAGGGTGTTTCAGCCTCTGTGCTTAACAAGTAACTTGATCATAAGTAACTCCAGGGGGAGAAATTTCTGGGAATAGAGGGCCCTTCAGTGTAACAGACAAAGAACTAATGGGTTCCAATGGCTAGAAGCTGAAGCTAGACAAATTCCAACTTGAAAGACTGCAGCTTTCTCACCGTGAGGGTAACCAATCATGGGATCAACTCACCAAGGACACAGCAGATTCTCCAACACATCCAGTTTTTACATCACTGTTGGGCGTTTGGATCTTGTTGCAGGAATCAATGGATAGGATTTTTTTGGTTTATGTAATGCAGATGAGGTGGACGTCATGGTTCCTTAAAATTCTGGAAGCTATTCAACTGAGCTCTCTGCTCACACTGCCAGCTATGGAGATGAAGTCTACAATGAGGACACCTGTCCTGTAGAAGCTTCACTGAGACCGTAGATGTTTCTGACGTAGGCAATTGAGCTGCCATGGCTTTTGCTGATGCTTGATTTGGGCAGGCTTTAAACAGTGAAAGTTTGTCTCCATGATCAACACTGGCCTGCTGGGCCACCACCTCCATGTCGTGTTTTATTACAGTCAGGGATCATTTCCATGCATTCCCAGCCAGTGGGTAAGTATGACTGGGCTGTGGTGTGCTTGCTCATCTGTGGAATTAGGATTCTTAACAGTATCGTGACTGTAAAGTCACTAGTGCTGTGTGGAGCTGTGATGCTCCCAAGTTTTGGAGGGACTTTGCTGCCAGCTGCCGTTAGTGTGAGGAAATCTTGCCCATGTCTGTCTGTCTGGCTAACTTTGGAATGAGAGAATCTGCTCAGTTGCAATGAGGTAAGCTGCTTGATTCTCCTTCCCCGACTTGCACTGAAGTGCCCCCAAACTTTGTTTCCTGAGGTTTGCAAGAGTTCCTAAATCTTTGGTTTCTCCCCCTGCCCTGATTTTTGAACCTCTGCACAATTCCCCGAACCTAAACCCCCCAGGAAGACTGTTCTCACCTAGCTGGAATCAGAACACAGCAGCTAATTACACAATCCCAAGCCAAGAGAGAATAATCTGTGCTTAACTGACACGTGGACCCAATAAAGAGAGCTGGTCAAATGACAAAAGACCACTCTGGTTCAATTCCCTGCTCTCTGTGGGGGCTGACACTGCTATTTGGTGACCATCAATGTTCCTTAGAGGATTCATGAATCCTGAAGGCTTCATAAATTAGTTTCATGGATTAGTTTTAGAAATGAACTATTTGTCGCTTGTTGCTCTTCTCTTAGAAACTCCGGTCATGATCCTGCGAGCTGCTTCGATTAGGAAGAACCACGACGTTCTGCTGGGCTTGAGACGGACGCAGGGTTCCGCCCTTACAGATCAGCTTGCAGAATCGGGGCAGACCAGGGAGCAGAGATGGGAAAAACTGGGGATCCAGTTAGGAATGGTGAGTGACTGGAGTGAACAGCTTGCAAACCACCCGTAACTTGAAGATTATTTGTCCATGCTGCCTGGTGAATCGTTAAAAACCTATTAATCCATTCACGGAAACCAGAGACAGCTTGTAAGTGGCTCTAAAACAAGAATAAATAGCCTACATTTGGCAAATAGATGGTTTGATCCAAATTGCTCTGACAGGGATTGAGAGCATTCAGCTTAAATCAGTGACATTTCCTTCATCTCTCTCCCAGCAAGCTACGAGCTTGCAGCTTAGTTTAAGGTGAATTTCCCCTTGCTTTTCATACACATGGCATTTCTGTAGCATCTAATCAGTCTGTAAGTGATTGAATTGTGCCTAACCACACTTACTTTTTTTCTCTTCTAGATTTGTAGGGGAAATCTGGTAGGCCTGGCCAGTTGGGCCTAAAAGGAGATGGGGGTGTCCTCTGACATACCGATACTCTCTCTTTCAGAGAGATCCAGATAGGGACCAGCAAGTTAAATTGTGTCATTTTGTTGGTGATGCCTGCTCATGGCAGTGTCTCGCAACAGTTAGGGGCCTTGCTGTTCCAGGTGCACCAGGGACCAGGAATTAGGAAAGTAAAAGATCTGACCCTGGTCAGATATTGTAGCAAGACCTTAAATTTCTGGCAAGGTTTCCAAATCCAGGCTCTGATTCAGCAGGCCACTAATGCATGTGGCTGACCAAGCACGTGAGTAAGCCCATTGCTGTGAATAGAACTGCTCACAGGTGCAAAGCTAAGTGCATGCCTAAGTATCTCACTGAATCAGGCCCAAAAGCAGAAACCCAGCAACCCATATATCTTAGATCCTATGTTCCTCACTGGTGGAGCTACACAGGAGGGAATTTCCAGAGAATCCCTTTTTCCTAATGTACCCTCTCCCATTTTCACTCTCTTAACCTTTCCCTGCAGGGGTGCTCATTGTCTGGGAAGTGACAACCCAAGCATTGTGATGTCGAGTTTCTTTCTGAGGCCCAGCTTTGGCCAGATCCTCACCTACAACGGGCCATAGTCTCTAAAAGCAGTCCTGAAGCTGCTGTAACTTACAATAGGAGTTGTTTCAGCTCCCCATTGGCTTAGGACCCCCTAAAGGAGCCCCTTTCCCCAGCAGCACCACGTGTAATCTGATTTCCCTTCTTTGGTCCGATGAGGACCCATCCTGTCCCTCCCTAGCTCATTAGATCGGGGCAACGTCCTCACTTTTCACTGTCTTGCAAAGTGTTGTAGGCAGTCACTGTATTCAGTCAATACAGGTCATGAAAAAACTCTCCCTCAGCAATTTCTATAGAAAACCTGCTCGGTTTAGGAGTCAAAAGGAGACTCTTTAAAAATGCCAGTGAGGCAAGTGCAGCATGGGATCCGAAGATCCAGATGGTGGTGCTGGTGGGGAAGGTTGTGCCTCTTCTAACCTCCTCGGTAATAACTGTGCAGCCACTGACAATTTAGATGGTGAGGTCCAAGGCAGAAGAGAGTCCCCCTTGCTCTCCCATAGCTGTATTGCCTCTGCAGGGCCAGCAGGAGTAAACGCCTACATTTGACCATGAAGGAGGCAAATATGACTAGCAGACAACACGTGTAGCAGCATGATTATAACAACATTGATCCTGAGCCCCTCTGTAAAGCGCCTTGAGATCTGGTGAAAGTGCTACGTCAGAGATAGGTTCTGTTACAGGCATCTCTGCCCTCCTTTGTTCTCCTTTAACCGCGCTGTAATGGCTTTGCTACGGGTGTCATTGAGGTAGATTTTGAGTTGGAAACAGTGAGCCTCTCACTTTGTCTAAGAAGGCTGGTGGATGGAGGAAAGTTATCTAGATGAGCTGTTTCTGGCCAGGACCAGCTTTCCCATGACGGGATTATAAGAATTATGTTCCATGAGTGACACAAAGGTGACTTCTGTCCTTGGGTAAATCAGTAGACAGTAAACTGCTCGGGGCCAGGTCCACAGCTTCTGATGCTTTTGTACAGCGCCTAGCACAAAGAGCACTAATCTTGATTGTGGGCTCTGCCCAGTCAAGACAATATGTTACATTGTAGAAGTAATCTTATATGTGGTTAACTTTCTCCAAGCCAATGTTTCTGCAGTGTCAGCATTTACTGCAGTGTTTATAAAAATACCCAGCAGGCCTGAAGGAGGTTCTGGATGCCTCAGTAACTATCGCTGCTGTGTGAGAGCTCAGCACAGTCAAGCAACACAGAGTTCCTTCTGGTGCCCGTTTGGGAGGGAGCTTCAGATAGCACTTTACCGATGGTTATCCACGCAGCCTTTCCTGTGAAAGATCACAGCACAGAGCCAAGTTCACTCCTTGTACGGCATCATTGATGTCCAACGAGGGTACGTCTACACAGGGACAAAACACCTGGGGGCTGGCCTGGGACAGCTGATTCAGGCTCAGACAATGGAGTTAAAGAATGCTATGTAGACATTCAGGCTCAGGCTAGAAACTGAGCTCCAGGGACCTCCCCCTCAAGGTGAATCTAAAAGAGTCCCCCACCCTTTGCCATGGCTTGAAGCCATCAGGGGCTGTCACAAGAACTTTTCCTTTCTGGTGTCATGCTGCTCTGAGCTAAGTGAAGCTTGTCATCTATTTGGCAGCCTCCTTGACACACTGAGTCTCTGGGCTTCACTCTGATTATAGTCAGACTGGTATAATTCTCACGGAAATCAACTGAGTCACACCCATGGACATGAGAGCAAAATCTGGTCTTGTAATAACTCAAGAGACAACCTATCTTTGGTCCCTCTAGTCCAGGCTTCCCAGGTTTACCCATTCTCCCCTCGATACCTGATGCAGAAGCAAAAGGAAAGAACAGCTATAGCTGATGATGTTACTATTGCCTCCCTCGGTATGACACAGAGGGAATGAATTTGAAGGGTGCACATGGAATCTTTGCAGCTGTCCTACTTGCAGGTATACTGAAAAGGTATCTCTCTACCTATCCGCTGTGCTGTCGCCTCCATTTGCCCTGAGAATCCTTGCCTCGCATGTACAGGATTTAAACAAATGTCCAGGGCAGCACGTTACAGTAGCAATGAGGAGGATAATGAGAGAGCCCCCATCCCCAGGCAGTAAAGGAACATATTTTTGCAGTAAAGGAACATATTTTTGAGGCTATTAAATAGGGACATCGGACTGTGAGGACACTGGACTCAGTGGGGGATAGTCTAAAGTTCAAGCCTGGCAGAGAGCAGGCATGGTTAAGAATCTCTCCCTGTAAGTGGTGCAGTTAATTATTTGATCCATGGTAGGTGGGAGGATTTTAGCAGCAGCGAGGAGCTGTTTTGATGGGAAAATTCAGCTAACAGCTAAGCCAGAAAATCTGCATCGTCTCAAGACCGTCCGCAGCTATCCTGATGGCGCTCTTAGTCCTGTGATTCCTGAAACCCAGAGTCCCATCCCCCGCTTCTTTCCTTGAGTCCCTTTTCCCCTGGGAACCTGGTGGGCCCGTAAGAGAAAAATTAAATATCTTGCAGATGTAAGCAAGTAAACTGGAAGTTATGCTTCCTGATTAGGGTTTGATATGTAACAAATCAGTTTTGACAGGTAGGGGCTAGTGCAGAATGGATCATATGCAGAATCATTGAAAGGCTATGTAAATAATGCAGGGAGGAATGTTAGTTTTGTCCTTCACCAATAAAATATAGCACAAGACACATAATGCAAAAGGTGAACTTCTATGCTGGGCCAAATCCATACCTGGTAGAAGTGGGTGCGACTCCACTGAATGCAATCTGATGACTGTATCCCACCTCCAGTGATCTGTCATCTCTATGGAAACCTTGCGAAATTAGCAAGAGTCTAGGGAGGTTAGAACCAATACACTAGGAAATTTACAACAGGTACAGCTGAGTTAGCTCTAACCACCAAGCATTTGCAAGCACAGGCCATAGCAAACTGTGATTGGCAGCATTTCAAAAACCATGGTTCAACCCAGCAAGGTTTTAATGGCTGAAAACATCTTGTCTTTGGCTACACGGGCAGTTATATTATCTTCAGCTCTGATCACTCGCTGACAGGCTAAGGGTAGGTTTTCCACTGGGCACGAGGCCCCATTGTACAAACTCTAGTTACCAAATTCCATTGTATCAGCCCCTTTGGGGCCTTCTATCTCCTTTCATACCTCAAAGTCCCTAAAGTAATCAGTTCAGGAAACCACAGCATTACTCACAGTGCAAAAAACCAGCAAAGTAACTCAATCATATTGCGAACACGGGTTCTGTGGCAGCCTTCCCCCAAGTGCTCAAGCTCAATTGATTGCTATGCACCAGCCAGGAAGTTAAACAAAAACCATGTTGGGACAGCATGTAAGGAAAAGGAGGGAAAGCCCAACAGGTTAGCAGCACAAGAAAGCTAAAGCTAGAGGGCCTGCTTCTTTGTGGCTTTGCACCTTGTATTGTCATTTACACCAGTGCGAAATTCACAGAGAGAGAAATAGAGAGGAGCTCAGGGGAGACAGGGTGAAAAGGACCAAGACAGGTCTACGGAAATTGAGGATGAAGAACAAAAGAAAGTAGAAGGCTTGTACCTTTCCAGTCTCTTGGGACTGGTAAAGTTTCCATATGAGGAATAAGATTTTCAGTAAACCTCTTATTTGACTTGGCTTTCTGGGTGAGAGGCCCAGGCTGGATTGCTTTAAGGGGGCTGTATTTTTAGCTTCTCGGTAGTCAGGAAGGTATTGTAGAAGCTGTTTTGTTGAATCTGATTATTAGAAATAACCACCAGTTTTGAGGATTGTCTACTGTAGAGGTGTCAAACATGTGGCCTGCAGGCTCCGTGGGACCACATTTTCTCCCTAACAGAAAGAGAGCGAGTGTGTGGCTTTACATATCCAGTGCTCTGCAAGACCACACTCTCTCCCTAACAGCAAGAGAGAGAGAGAGAGAGAGAGAGAGAGAGAGTGGTATCGTGGAGTGCAATTTTGTATTCACAACGCTCTGCCATGCTGCAGGAGTGCCGTAGTATTTTCTATTTATGGTATGTACGGCCTACTTGAAGTACATTTAAGTCGTATCCAGCTATAGCAAATGAGTTTGACACCCCTGGTGTACCCCATTCTTTGCAGTTTGCATGATTAAGCAATCTCAGTGTGGTGCCCTCAGCCACCATGGTCTCACAGGTTTTTTGCATGAGGAGAACAGAAAGAAAATGCCCTCATTGCTGCCAAAGAAATGACGGAAAATTCGGGAGTTGAGCCTGTTTCCAAGGAAAAGTGTATTCATCAGAAGAGGAGGCAGTTTGGTTACAAGGGAAGAGATGGACTTGGAAACAAAAGTCAAAAGGGAGGTTCTTTGGGGGTTTTGTGGGTTTTTTTTGTTTTTGTTTTTTTTGGAGGGTTTTTTTCCCTCACTTGTCAACACTGCTTGAGTATCTGTCAAAGAAGGTTCAAACTAATGAAGCACCATGAAAAGACATGTGGGGGTTTCTGTATGAAGGTAGTAAACTGCCAGCAGACAGGAAACACCCTTGAACAATTGTATGGACTTTCACTGAATACCAACACAGGGGGAATGTTCGGACGTTAATTATAAAGCCCTCTATGTCGAATTGGACAACATCAGTCAAACTTTGCCACGTGGGAAAACACTCTCCTCCCCAAGTTCTCCAATTCATTCATGATGCAGAACTGAAGGACACTTCTCCTATTATGTGGATAGCTTCTGCTTACTCTGCTGATCACAGTAGTGAATGGTGAGCGCAGCTTCTCAAAGTTCAAGTTCTTTAAAACATATCTTTGACCAGTGATGCCTAAGAGACTGACGTCACTCGCTGTTTTATTGCTTGAAAATGCTATTGGCCAGTCTTTGGATGTCTCTGACATTGTGCTTCAGTCCACAAGGGTAAAGGTGAGAAAAGCAATCTTTGGAGCTAACGGCCTCATGTGAACATTTTAAGGCTGTCGCCTACTGTAACACTCTTTATTACTGGTCCACCCAGTGTTGGTGCACAGTTCAATTTCTTTGTTAGTACATTTCAGTTATTCTTAAAATTAAAAAGTTTCTAAGTCTAAAGGAAACGAATTGTTTTTATTTGCTTATATATAGCATGAATAAATACATTTGCACAATTAGATCTGTCCATCTGTATCATCCTATAGGACAGGGCTAAAAGCATGCATCAAAGTCATGAAATGGGCCATCAGTGCAATAAAAAATAAAGTATTTAACAGTTCAACAAATGGAGGGAGTGAGAAAGGATGCCAGAGACACTCCCCGCCTGGAGTGCCATTTGGCCTAGGGCCAGTCCTGTCCAAGGTCACCCAGTAAATCACTGACAGAGCCAGGAATATCCGGGCCTTTTGACTGCCAAACCCCATTGGGCTCTCTTTTCTGCTCCATGTAGGCAAAGCTTCTGTATCATAGCCAAGTATTCAGAAATACAGTTATGGGCAGGGGAAAGCTGAGTGTAAGATGGGCATGGGTTACACCATAGTTCCCCAACAACAGATGATGAGCAATGAAATCCACTAAATTACAATCGTTTGCATCTTCATGGAATTAAAGAATCTGGTGCCTAATTAGCTGTGAATAGGAACAAAATTATAAACAATCAGATGATGTTCTGTAACAAATCAGGCTGAGTGCCTACAAATTTGAGTGTTTGGCTGAGCTGGGTCTATTGCCACTAGCTAGTGAAATGAAACAAATGATCCTACAGAATGCCTTGTAACAAGTTTCTGCATACATTTCTAGGATGACTGTGGCCCAGTGCTATGGTGTGAATTCTGCAGGTTTCTAACAAGAAGGAGGCTAGAGAGAGGCATGGAAACAGACAGCATTTAGGGGTACTCTGAGTCAGATGCTGAATCAGATTTCATCTATTAGGTGTTTCATATAATGGTTAAATGGAAGCATTTCACTGAAACCTGAGACGTCCTCAAACAAGGCTCAAAGATACCGCCTTGCCCACCTAGGACTTAGCAATGGAAGACGGTGACATAAAAGGAGTTTGCAGACATTGCAAGGCAATGCAGATACAGTGCAATGTCCCAGAGCAGACTCAATCATAAACACGCTGGTCACGTGGCCTTCCTTGGGAAAAACGAGTTGCCTAAATGTCATGATTCATCATTTCCAAGCCTTCCTTCTGGGTACAATGTCCAGGACACACCAAGCCAGTTGGAAATCTCACACTGCAGCCTTCATCTGCGAGCCTGACGAGATGGAAGTAAATTCGGTGGGACTGGCTAGCAGCTCAAAGGAAGCTAGTATTAGATGGTTGTGTAACCCTAAGACAGGGGTCGGGAACCTATGGCTCGCGAGCCAGATGTGGCTCTTTTGATGGCTGCATCTGGCTCGCTGCCAGTGTTCCCTCTAAGCTGCGCGGGCGCGCGGCCGCGCAGTGGCCGTCGCACCCCCCGCACAGCAGTGAGGGACCCCCGCGCAGCCCGGCAGCCCCCGCCGCTCCCTCCAACCCCCGGGGCCGCGGCACACCTGGCCTGCGCCCGGCCTCTGGGCTGGCCCTCCCCGCCTCCAGGGTGGGACAGGCAGGCTCAGATCAGGAGCGCGGGCCTGCCTGCCTGCCTCACACAGCTGGGGCAGCGGGGTGGCTGCGGCAGCGGCAGGATCCCAGGCTCTCACCCCCCGACCGCCTCCTTCCCGGGGCTGGGGCCGGGCTAATCCACGGCCCCGGCCTCCCAGCACGGGGCCGGGATCAGCCTCCAGGGCTGGGGTCTGCTCCCCCCCCCCAACCGGCGGCTTCCCAGGGCCGCGGTAGGGTCCTCCCCCGCCGGCAGCGTTGGCTTTCTTTCTTTCTTTCTTTCTTTCTTTCTTTCTTTGCTTCCTTCTTTCCTTCCTCTTCTTTCCTCCTTTCTTTGCTTCCTTCTTTCCTTTCTCTTCCTTCTTTTTTCTTTCTTTCCTTCTTTCTCTTTCTTTGCTTCCTTCCTTTCTCATCCTTCTCTTCTTTCCTTCCCCTTTCTTCTTTTCTTCTTTTTCTTCCTTCTTTCTCTTCCTTCCTTCTTTCTCTCCCTTTCTCTTCCTTCCTTCTTTCTCTCCCTTCTCTCTTTTTTCTTTCTCCCTTTTTCTTTCCTTCTTTCTCTCCTTTGCTTTCCTTTTTCTTTCCTTCTTTCTCTTCTTTGCCTTCCTTCTTTTTTCTTTCTTCCTCTTTCTCTTCCTTTCTCTTTTTTCCTTCTTTGTCTTCTTTTTTCTTTCCTTCTTTTTTCTTTCTTTCTCTTCTTTCCTTCCTCTTCCTTCTTTCCACTTCTTTCCTTCTTTCTTTTTTCTCTTCCTTCCTTTTTCTCTGTCTCTTTTCCTTTCTTCTCTCTTTTTCTCTCTCTCTCTCTTCCTTCCTTCCTCCCTTCTTTTTTTCCTTCCTTTTTAAAAAAACCCAACTTTAAAAATTAATTTTAATTAAAAACCTTTTTTAAAGGTTTTTTAAAAACCTTTCTAAAATTAAATTTCAATTAAAAGTAATTCAAATTCAATTAATTAAAACATAAAATGCACACATTTACTTGTATTTAGTTTTAAACATATTGTATGGCTCTCACGGAATTACATTTTAAAATATGTGGCGTTCATGGCTCTCTCAGATAAAAAGGTTCCCTACCCCTGCCCTAAGAACTCCCAGTTGGTAAAAAGCTTACTGTTCTACAGCAGCAATACACAGCATGCCTGACAAAGTCTTTACACCTAGCTTGCTGCTTTCGTCACATTTATCCATATAGAACAAGGTAAGATCACTGCTAAGAACTTACATCACACGAATCCTCATAATCATTGCAAGCTATATGTAACAGCTAACATTTAAGGAGTTGTGTATACGTACTGAAACTGTGTTTCAAAGTCTGTCTCCAATCAAAGAGGATAACCAGGAATCTCCCAGACAGGTATTTGCCAAGTGAATATACCGCTTATCTTGGTTCATGTGCAAATTAAGCATTGGAAGACAGTGCAACAGGAGCCCTATTTACATGTGAAAGACATTTTGTTATTCATTCATTTAGGAAACCCACTGGCAGAAGGGGCTGCTTCATGAATGCTTGGATCCTGATTTGTCTGCCGTCAGCTAGCTCTTCATAAGACCGAACCTTTGCGGGGGGGGCGGGAGGGGGGAAATCTACTTTATCATCTAGGAAAGGTGCCTATAGGTAAGTGTAGCCCAAAGTTTGCAAGGTATGACCTTTGTTTTATATATGACCATTCTGTTTCTAAATACCATTTCTCACTATCTCTGAAATCTTAGGTTTTGATAAGAAACGTATGACTGTTTGCACTGTAATTATACCTCAGTGCTGTGATATTATATAGGAGTTGAATAAAACTTGTGTGTCCGATGCCCCCTTGGGGATAGCGAACCTAGTAATTTCTGCGAGTGTAGTGACTGGGCTGGATACTACAGGGGAACACTTGAAAGGGGCTCGGGAATGGGCAGTGCATCTACAATTAACTTTCAAGGCGAAGTCAGGGGTGGTTTAGTCCTGAGAAGATTGTTTCGTTGGCCAACAGGCTGGTGATGCCAGGGAGCTGTCACCCAGCTAAGCACCAACAAGTCTTCCTCTTGCTGGAGTCGGGGGCATAATAAGTTGTCTGTCCATCCTGGGCACCCTGAGAAAGTGTCCCCAGTTGTATAATGGTGAAGAATAAAGAAAGCGCTAAGTAGAAAGTGATGCAGGAAGGACATTTCAGAACCACTTCAAGGGATTGAGTCCTCTTGAGAAAGTCCTATAGTGGTTAGTAGAAATTAAACCAATGGGGTTTCACAGAAATGACTGTCGGATCCTCCATTGGTATAAATCAGTGTAGGACCAATGGGTGGGTCTACACTTGTAAATTAAGTCGATTTAAGCTTGCTTAAGTCGACTTAATTTACCCTACGTCAACACTACAGTTTCCTTAAGTCGACTTAAGCTGCTCTTTAAGTCGACTTAAGGAAATTCAAAGTTGACTTTATAACACCTCGTGTAAAGTCGACTTTGAAGCTTAAGTCGCCTTTTTAAGTTGACTTAAGCCGTGTAGATGCCCTAAGTCGATTTAGTCGACTTAGGGCACGGGTCCCTTCTCACCGGGACCACTCAGGTGTGCAGCTGGAGCGCGGTCCCGGGGAGAAGAAGCCCCATGCTCCCTCCTAGCTGGGACCCTGCGGTCTGACCAGGAGGGAGAGCGGGAGACCCGTGCTCCAGCTGCCGGCTGCTGAGCAGCTGGAGCCGGCAGCTGGAGTGTGGGGCTTCCTTCTCCCTGGGTCTCGGGGAGAAGGGAGCCCCACGCTCCCTCCTAGCCAGGACCCTGGGGTCCCGACCAGGAGGGAGATCTAAAGACCGACGCTCCAGCTGCCGGCTGTTGAGCAGCTGGAGCGCGGGCTGGGACCCACGCTCCAGCTGCTCAGCAGCCGGCAGCTGGAGTGGGGATCCCGGGGAGAAGGGTCCGCGGGGCTCCTTTCTCACCGGGACCACTCCCGCTCTCCCTCCTGGTCGGGACCACTCGGGTCCTGGGGAAGTACTCTCCGGGACCCGAGCTGTCCCAGCTAGAAGGGTTCCCTTCTGCCTGGGACCTGAGAAGTCCCGAGCAGAAGGGAGCCGAGTGGTCTGGGGCAGAAGGGAGCTCCACTCAGGGGAGTCTAGTGTAGACTCTCTAAGTCGAGTTAGTAAGGCCCCCTTTAAGTCGACGTAGGAGTCCTGTGTGGACTCTCTAAGTCGACTTAATAAGGTTGACTTAAAGTCAACTTATAAAGCCCACTTATTTAAGTCGACCTAAATTCCCCTGTGTAGACATAGCCAACGATAGCAATAGAACTGTGCCCATTTACCCCAGCTGAAAATCTGACCTGCAGAATTTAACACAGAATGTGCTTTTCAATAGACCATTTTACACACTATTCTGTAGTGAAAGAAAAGGAGATAATGAACTGGGTAGTTGCCATCAAGGAACAGGTTGCACCACGAGTCTGTTTTATGGTCTCCCCTTCCTAATGAGTAGTTGTCCAATACCTAGCTCTTTTTGCCTTCAGGAATCCCAGAAACTGCCTGGCCTTTCAAGATAGGGAGGAAACCAGGGGCAAAAGGTAAGTATGAGCTCCTACCTTCATCCAAACCTTGCTTTTCCCATTTTGTCCTTTCTTCTTGTTTGCAGATTGTCCATACTGCATAGTGATGCCATTCTGCTTTCCAACCCATCTCCTTTCCTTGGTGAAGGCAACCAGAAGACTAATGCAGGCAATGTAAGTGCCACTAGATTATTATTAATGATTGATTGATTGATTGATTGATACTATTTTATTGCAATAGTACCTCCGGACCCCAGACAGATTAGAGACCCATTGTACTAGGAATGTTTCCAAACAACTAACACAGAGATGGTCCTTGCTCCAGCAGACTTACAGCTTTCAGATGAGACACAAATAGGCCTAGCTTCTTCCAAGTTTGCAGTCGTCCCTAGCTATTTATCTGCTTGCTTATAGTTCCAGGTCTGGCTACCTCCTTGCGACCTACCTCTGGTTAAATCTGTCTACTTGTCTAACCTAGCCCAGTGGTTCCAAGCTGTTCCAAATAGGCTGCGGGGCTAGCATCACTCACAATGGTGACACACAGTGTAGGTGTCAAGTTGTCATGGCTCCTGGGAGATGGAGCCCAGTCCAGGATTCTGGTTTAGGGTTGGACTTTGAGGATTTTTTGGCCAAGTAGACTCCCCGGTAGTCCAGCTCTGCACCAAGTGTGGCTGCTTCAGGTTGCTTTCGAATTGGATATATTTGGGTGCAAATTCATCTGTGAACAAAGGAGGGGATGGACCCTAAAACTGGAAGCAGTTCCTAAAAATAAAAAGAGGACAGAACCAAAACAGAGACTGACCTAGAGACAAGAGAGCAGCAGGAATTGTGGGCAACCAGGGAAGCCTTAGTACTTACAAATATTAAACCCTACACACCAAGGGGGAAAAGGAAATAAACATCTTGACTGCAAAAGAAGAGCAAGTGGTTGTGATCAATCAGCTGCCCCTTTTGCAACAGAGTGAATTTGTATTCATTTTGTTTTCTGAATAGTATCATAAAATGACTTTTAAATGCAACTGAACTCTAGTAGCTATTTAGGTACTACTAGAGCACAAATGATAGAGTCCTCAACTGAGATCAGGATTCCCCTTCTGCTCAGTGTTGAACAGACACATGGTTAGAGAGAATTCCCATCTTAAAGAGTCAACAGTCTAAGGGTGGGACAAAGCAAGTGTTTTCTTCTTATTTTACAGATGCTCTGAAGAGCTAAGATTAAGTGATTTGCTAAAGATCATCTGCTAGTTTGGTGTCTTGTGGGAGAGCCAGGAAATAAATCCAGAGCTCCTGAGACTCAGACCTGTTCCTTAACCCCAAGAATATCCTCCCTCACTGGTTGCCCCAATGATGGTGTGGGATTGGGACTGCAAGCTGGGGAGAGAAGTTGGCCTGTGATGAGATCTAACCCTTCAGTGGAGATGTAGAGCAGACTTCTGTGTGCTTGTTTTACAGATTATAGTTGTTGGGTTTGAGCTAGCCCATTTAGAACACAGTTGCTCAGGGGCTAGCGCCTCTCTTTGATGCAGTGGTTCCTTGCAGCATGTTGCTGGCTTCTTGCAGGTGGCAGTGACTTGTGATTAGCTGCGTATGTGTTGCATTAGCTGGTGAAATACTCCCCATTGAGAGGGGGACTAGAGATATTTTGACTGGGTTGCTGTGGCCTGAAAATCCTTTGGGTAATTAACAATTTACTGAATTCATGCATTCTGCCCTGACTTACACTCTATGTGACTCCATGGAGTTTGCAATTCCATGAGCAGAATTTGGTCCTGGATCTAGAAAACTTTCTCACATTCCTGCACCAAGCTTGGCAAAAAACAGACTATATGCCAGGAGGAGGAGAGTTCATAGCTATCAATGAAATCTCTTTGAATTTAGGCCTGGACTTTCTGCTGCACCAGAGAAACCAAAGCTCCAAGTAAGTGACATGCTGCTCCAGCTTTCACAGAAGACTGACTGGGCTGACTAAGCAGGCCGGAGGATGAGACTGCCTCTAACGGCGTATAGTCCACCCGTATCTGCTACTAACAGACATACCCAACAGCTGGTGATGGAACCCTAAAGGGCTCTGGCTTACTACAGAGAATTCCTTCCCACAGGTCTAGCTGGTGGGCCTCACCCACATGCTCAGAGTCTAACTGATCACTATATTTGGGATCTGGAAGGATTTTTCCCCAGGCCAGCTAGGCAGAGACCTTGAGAGTGAGGCTGTTGCCTTCCTCTGCAGCATGGGGCATGGGTCCCTTGCTGGTGTGAACTAAAGCAAATAGTCAATTCTCTGTAATTTGAAGTCTTTAAATCATGATTTGAGGACTTCAGTAATTCAGCCAGAGGTTAGGGGTCTGTTACAGCTGGAGTGGGTGGTTGAGGTTCTGTGACCTGTAATATGCAGGAGGTCAGACTAGAGGATCACGATGTCCCTTCTGGCCTTACAGTTTATAAATTTATGAATCTACAGGCACTCAGAGACGGGGTGGAGGGAGGTTAGCGCTATGGCTTTTGGCAGGCAAACCCAAGCCATTCCAACAACTTTAGAGCAAGCACATCAACAGCCGAGTCTCACTTGACCTGAGCTGTGTGTTGCCTCTGGCCCTGACATTTTAGCAGCTGTCTCTGCATGCTGACAGTCGCTGGCTGGCTGTTGATTGGTTGCTGTCACCCTTGTTCTTGTCACCCTGTGGGACTGTGCTTGGGTTCAGCTGTTGGGTTGAGTTTCCACATCCCCCGTAATGAGAACTCCTGGTCTCCTTAAGAAAAGAAATAGCGAGTGACGGGCGCTGGGAGTGGGGGTGAAAAGCCACCACTCTGATTTACTTACCAGGGCCTACAACTGTTATAGGGCCAAAACTCAAGACAGGTGCTCCAGTGGGGACTATTCACATTTGCAGCTGTCCCATTGTGGGTGTTCTGACCCAGACAAATAATCCTGCACCAGTGGTACAACTCAGACCATCCAGCCACAAGCAAATGTGACTTACTCCAAGAAAGGCTGAGGTCTGATCCTTAACAGGGGTGCACGTGCTTAGCTGTCCGTATTATCACCTTCTGGAGAGCAGCATACAGCAGACAGGAAGAGGGCACCTGGACACCCTCTCTTCTGAAAGCCCTTCTCTAGTGATTCCAAAGGGGTAGCCGTGTTAGTCTATTGCAGAAAAACAAACAGAGTCCTGTGGCACTTTTAAAGACCGTGGCTGCGTCTACACTGGTAAATTAAGTCGACTTAAGCTTGGCTTAAGTCGACTTAATGTGCCCTGCATCTACACTATACTTTGCTTAAGTCGACTTAAGCATCTTGCTTAAGTCGACTTAATGAAAATTAAGTCGACTTTATTAAACCACCTTTCTACTTGACCTAAGGCTTAATTCGACTTTCTAAAGTCGAATTAAGCCAGTGTAGCCCTGGGGTAGCCCTAAGTTGATTTAGGGCTACCCCAGGACTACACCAATGCCCTCCCTGCCGGGGGGGGCACAGGGGGAGCCTGGCATGCCCCCCAAAGGGCAGGGCATGTGGGCACGGTGTGACACTGTCTGGATTTAGGGAAGCATTTATGATATTATTTTCTATGGATATCTCATAAATGCTATAATCCATAGGAACTGTGTCATGTTTGGTATCAATAGAAAGGTAGTAATTTGTTGGGAATGATTATATAGTTTATGTCTAGGAATTCTATTTCAATTAGAAGTTAAGAATTTGATGTTATATCCATACTTTAACTTGTGTCATTCTGGTCAAATGTCTTAGACGGGAGCGTGTGAACAACCATTGTTTCCTTAATGTTAAGGAATCTGCCAGGTGATGTGGTCCCAGGGAGTATCCTGATGAGCCATTGAGGACATAAAGAATACAACCATTTATCCTTAATGGCTCATCAGTTTATTCCCTGGGACCAGATCACCTGGCAGATTCCTTAACATTAAGGAGACAATGGTTGTTCACACCCTCCCGTCTAAAACATTTGTCCAGAATGACACAAGTTAAAGTATGGATATAACATCAAATTCTTAACTTCTAATTGAAATAGAATTCCTAGACATAAGCTATATAATCATTCCCAGCAAATTACTACCTTTCTATTGATACCAAACATGACATAGTTCCTATGGATTATAGCATTTATGAGATATCCATAGAAAATAATATCGTAAATGCTTCCCTAAATCCAGACAGCATCACACATAGGGCTCTGCCCTGCCAGGGTCCCTGTCCCCCTTTGCCCCATTGTACACAGGGGGTGCCCCCTTCCCACCACCGTGGACCTGCCCAAGGTCCCCCTAGCCCCACAAAGTCGACTTAGAGCATCCAGTGTGGACGCTCTAGGTCGACTTTGTAAGTTCCCTTTTAAGTCGACTTTAATTTTAAGTGTAGACACACTAAGTCAACTTAGTTAAAGTCGACTTAAAAGTGCAAGTGTAGACATAGCCTAACAGATTTATTTATCGCAATTTCCCATCTTCAAAGCGTCTGACGAAGTAGGATTTTCTCCCACGAAAGCTCATGCAATAAATAAATCTGTAGCCTTTAAAAGTGCCACAGGATTCTGTTTGTTCTTCTCCAGTGGTGGCATTTTTTGTAAAGCAACAGTGTCATCTGGTGGCCATGAAGGTTTAAAATCTAGGCTCGTACAGTACTTCCTTTACACCTCCCACGCTGTATTTCTTAACATTGAGACTTGGATCTGGATTATCATGACTGGTTAATTGAATCCCCAAGTGGGTGTTCTCTATGGACATCTCAAGGTGACTCTCCTCAGCCCCACCTCCTGCTTAAGGGAGATACAAGGTTAAATGAGATTTTGCCACACTGGCTGATATAGTCTAAACTCTGTGGTCTACTGTCCAGAAGGGGGGTGGCACAGAGTCAGTATACAGGTTCTACATTATCAAGAGGTTCCCTTCCTCAGGGATCTAGATCTGCTACGTTTCCACCTGTCACCAGACCACGTTTGAGAATCAGGTCCCAGATCCTTAGCTTCTTTACTTGCTGGAGCACACAGCCCAGGAGTTTGTGCCTAGCCCACGATCATTAAAGTCAGGAGTAGATTGGAGGAGGAGTCAGTATATAGAGAAGAAGAATGAGACACGGGTAGATGCATCTGCACTAGAAGAAGGGTACTGAGATGGTGCTATATAAACAAGCATCCTATGAGGAAAAAGGAAGAAGGCTCTCCATTCAAACCAGATTTCATAGGATGCACCCAGTCTTTGGCATGTTGCACCCCATATTCTACAATTGTAGTACAACGCGATGAAAACTCGCTAGTTCCAGTCAGGTGTGGAAAACCCCAGTGCATTGCCATGCCGTGACATTGCACAGTGTCATGACAACATTGCATCACAGATGCCATGATGTTCCTGCTGTGTCACTAAGCAGTGCTGACTGGACATGATGCTGTCCTACTGCCACATCACAACCTTTTCCATCTTCTCAGGCCAGGGCAGCAACTTTTGAAGGAAGGCAGGTAGACAGTTAGGTGAATAGTTGAGACAGCAGAACAAAAAATCTGTCGGTTCCACATCATGAAGTGTCCTGATGTTGACTGACATTTAGGTTGCACCTTCTGTCCAGGAACTCGAAGCACTTTCTAAACCAGGGGTCCTCAAACTACGGCCCGCGGGCCGGATACGGCCCGCCAAGGTTCTTTATCCGGCCCCCGCCCCTGCTGCGGCCTGCCCCGTGCGTCTGGGGCAGCGGGGTGGCCGCGGCCAGGGCAGGCTGCCGGTCTCCCACCCACCGGCCGCCTCGACTTCCCGGCCCAGAGCCGACCCCGCCCCGCTCTGCCGACAGCGTCGGCCTCCCGGCACGGGGCCAGGATCAGGCTCCGTTGCCGGGGTTTGTCTGCCCTGCCGGGGCCGCGTTCGGTCCCCGCCGGTGCTCCCTCCCAGCTGTGCAGGCTGCGGCCGGGCTGGGGAGATTTAAATCTCCCGCCCTGAGCATGCGCAGTTACAGCGTGCTCAGGGTGGGAGCGGCCTGGCCGACAAGCAGCTCTGCCGGCCGTCCCAAGGTTCCCAAGGCCACTGATAATTACTGTCACATGCCGACAGGTCTTTGAAGGAGGTGCTACAATCATCGTAACAACAAAACATTCGGTTTGTGACACACACTTGGTGGTGAAAGCTCCATTGTAGGAGCCACTTCACTTCTGAGTGCTGGGCAGCCCTTAACATCGGTAGTGCCCTCCAGCTCCTCAGATCGTCAGCGTTTGTATTGATGTGCCTTGCCGAAGGCCAGATCTGAAACATTTCCATTCTCCACTCTTCTGCTGCTCTAAGCTGAGATAACACAGTTCTTCGTATTTGTCGCTTTTAGTGGCTGGCTGCTGGTGCTGAATCCCCAGCCCAGCTCAGAGTGATACATTTCTCTCTGTCGCCGGGCCAGTCCTTGGATTTCTCTAAATTGGGGCATTTAGTATTCCTCACTCTTTTTCTCATATGTCCTCATAGAGCTAAGCCATCCATTTTCCACCCTTCCCATGAAGCTCCCCAGGCTGAGAAATGCTATGCCTGGCTTTTATAAATTCATCCTCTCTCTGTGTGTGTGTGTGTGTGTGTGTGTGTGTGTGTGTGTGTGTGTGTGT
>ML685794.1:6704552-6911532 GCA_007922175.1 Pelusios castaneus
TGTGTGTGTGTGTGTGTGTGTGTGTGTGTGTGTGTGTGTGTGTGTGTGTGTGTAAGAGAGAGAGAGAGAGAGAAAAGGAGAGAGAGACTGTATTGATGCACACTTATCTGTAGCTGTGCTGTAGATGGTGAGCAATAATCCAGATCCAGCTGGCTTTCTGGGGGACATCACACCAGGGTCTAAAAGTTCACTTTGGAGAGAGATGACACAGAGGCAAACAAGCTCCACCTATACCCACAGGGAAAGAGGTACAGCTTGTGCTTCTTCCAGAATGGGAATCAAGATTGACCACAGACTCTCACTTCCCTTATTTGCATGCAATGTTGTTGTAGACAAATTGGTAGCTCCATCAGCAAGGTTTAGCTGTGTGAAGATGTTGCTTTTCCCCATTCTCTCCGGTGCATAGCTGAGCTTTTTCCTTCTCTCTTGTGTTTGCTTCTAAGCTGCAGAAACTAAAGTGATTCTGGCCTGGGGACATCCCTGAAGGCTCCTCCAGTGCCCCACAGAACATAATGGGGGCCTGAGGGATGCACCACTCTTTGAGGGTCAGAGAGGTGGAGGAGCACCCTGGAGAGGTGAGGGGGAAATGGAGTGTGTGAAGACACAGGAATGCTGTAGGAGATTGATCACTACTTCCCGGCTCCAGCCCCTAGGACATGGAGCAGGGTTACTGTAGGCATAGCAGGGGTCCGTAACCATAGATTCCGGTGGTGGCTGCTCTGGGTGGAAGCTCTGCTTTGCATCTAAGCTTCTGGCCCTCTTCTAATCCGAGCAGGTGGAAGCTGCTGCTGGGGAGCGGACAGAGGATGGAGGCAGTGGAATATGTGTGTTCTGGGGCCAGGGCTGTTTGTGCGTATGCACGCGCATGCCCATCACTAATCTTTGTGGCTTCCAGGTGAATCCCTGTGGAACTAAGGAGGGAACTTTGTAAGCTTTGAATAAGGCTACACATTCCCCTCTGTCTGTCTGCACTCTCCTTGGCTGAAGAGTGAAGTGGGAACCAGGCAGGAGAAGAGAAGCTCTGCAGGCTTCCAGCCCTTCACTGCCATTGTGCCTCCACTCTGAACGAGAGCAAGAGCGGCTGAGTGCTGCCTTGTGCTCCCTTGGTCCTGCCCTGACGTAAGAGCCAGAGCTGAGAGCCACTGGGGGGGCTGGTAGGGAGGGGCGAGACTTGACAGCTGAGGTGAGTAACGCTGTGAATGTCCATCACGGCCCCTGGAGGGTAGGTGGGAGCATTGTAGGAGTGCAGGGAAAGGACCAATTGCACTAGTTCAGGGGTCTGCAACCTGCGGCTCTGGAGCCACATGCAGCTCTTTGGCTGGCCCTCCCCCTTTTGGCTCCAGGCTCCGCCCCTCCCTGCCACCAGGGGCCCTGCAGGCGGTCTGCTCCAGGCTCTGGGCTTCCCTCAGCCACCCTGCCGGGAGCCCACTTCTAGTTCCAGGCTCCCCGCACCCAGAGGTTACAGCCATTGCGGCTCTCAAGACACTTGTTTATAGAAGGAAGCTTTTAAAATGGCTCTTCTTATCTTTCAGGTTGCCAACCCTTGCACTAGAGCAACCGCTCTGCCAGCGCTTGCCCCCTACACAGGCACTGCAGTGGTGCAGGGTTATGTTATGGTGAATGACGTGGCCTTTGTTCAGAGCAGGTGCAACCCTGACGCTGGTCTGGATGTCTGCAGGGTGGTGTATCCAGGGCTAGAAGTTTGCAGTGGTGGTGGCATGCTGAACATCTCTGGAGTGGACTTAGAGCATGACAGGTTCAGTGCTATTGACTGCTGCTTACTGGATCTACAGCATCCTATAGCCCATCCAAGTACTAACTAGCCCCAATTCTGCTGAGCAATTGCCTTGAAAAAGAGACCACTACCTAGCCAGCAATGTGGAATTTGGGCAGTTTCATATCACAGGGGCATTATTGTCCCAGCAAACAAGCTAGGGGGGGAGTCCATTCCTAGTCAGGTCCCTAAAGGAGACACTGTATGTTGGGACTTTGCCCTAAGCCTCTCTAGTGACCATCCTGCCCCACTGCTGTTCTCAATTCTCACCCTCGTTTCTTTGCTTATCTGCCTTTGGCTTTCCCCTAGGCCTTAGGAGGTGCCACCACCCCTCAGTGGGTGAATTCAATTGATTGATTTCCAGTTCATAGGGAGAAAGGGACCAAAAGGCTGCACAGGGGAAGGTGGAGTCCAAGGCATGTGAGTGAGTCAGTGACACTGGTAAAAGGTAGATGAATGACCAAGCTGGTGTTCATGGGAAGCTAGCCTGGACTCAAACTAATGCTGCAGATTTGCAACTAGATAGGCCAGGTGTAAATCAGCCATTGAGTCCTCCTGCAGTATGTTTTGGAACACAGTGCTGTGTAGAACTCAGAGAATCACAAAGAATGAGGGGGCCCAAGAGCCTTGCTGAGTTTCTTGGACTGAAAGGAAACAGAGGCATCAAGGGGAACTAGGAGCATAGGTGAGATGAGCTACTATCCGATGGAAAAGACTGAACAAGCCCATGTTTGAAGGGATTGGTGTTTAGTTCTCAGAAGTTCCTTAAAGTTCCCAGTTTGTCTAGTGTATTTTGTTTGTTTGTTGTTTGTTTGTTTTGTTTTTTAAAAAGAGGCTGTTGGCCCTTGGGACCTCTTGGGAAAGATGGAAAACCTGGTAAACAGGTGAAAAATGAATATTTTCAACCAAGAATTCAGTTCCAGGCTGATATCTAGTTCTCTCCAGAGCAGCACATTTAATCAGGCTCAGAGCCTTAGCTCAAATGGGCCATATCAATGTAAATTATTATCTAGTGTATTTATGAACCACATCCCTTGAGAATCATCTTCTCTGCTTTATACTTCTGGGCCCCTCAGGAGGAATGTAAATGTGTACGGTATGTGGATGTGGGAAGGAGGTAGATGGGTGGATGAGAGGAGGGGTTGTGTTTGATGGGGTTATAAAATCAAGAGGAATCGACTGTATTTTAGAAGTGGGAGGCCATAATTTAGGAGACTTTGGGCTTTATTCTCAGTTTCCCACTTCAGCAATGTAAAGGGACTTTAAAGTGAATGTAAATTACATTTATGTAGTGTTGAAACAAAACTCAATGGGCCTCAAACTTGCCCAAATGACAGCATGTATGTAAAAGAAAGATGTTGCAATAGCTAACAGTCAGCAGAAACTGTGAGTTGTTCAAGATAAGGATGAAATGTTTCAAAAGATGAGTTTTCTCCACCTGTTGCATCAGTCTTATCTTATGGTCGTGCTGTTTCTATCTGGTTTGTACTAGTTGTACTAGTTGTACTGACTCTGCTTTCTCTTATAAATACTCTGGAAATCTGCAAGTGATCAGAGCTCACTTAACGGATGGGGATACTCAGTCCATTAACTGTCTCTCCCTGCAATTGCTTGGAATAAAAGAGGTGTCTTGCTGGAACGTGATCTCACTTGACTAGTAGTTTTTCTTCAACAGTAGTTACATTTACGTAGTTACATAAAGAAGTCTTAGTGTCAATGAGAGTTCAAAAGAGGTGGCCAGACCAATTAAAAGAGGTATTCCTCTTCCTGTTTAATGCTGGCATTGGCAATGACCCGGTTTTTATACTGTATCACCCTCAGTTTACCCAAGGGCCAACAGGGTTGGAAGGGGAGCCCATAAGCTTTTTCACTTTCTCTCCTTTCTTTATGTTTAAATCCAAGACAGAATCAAGTGAAAATAAAAACAAGTTTTGCTCGGGTTGGTGTTAAGCTGGTTCCATATGAAGGAGTGTTCAAGTACGTTTCTGTAGCTGTTCCTCCAAAAGCCATGAGACTATCTAGCTTGAGCTGCCAGGGTCTCTCCTGATGTGTAATGACCTCAGAGTCCAGGTCCTTCCAAGCAGCTTGTAATGTGGATGGCAATTAATTTGCATTCCTGGCTCATCTTACCTTGCTTGATTCTAGGATGTATCAGTACAAATATGGCCCGAATTAAGCTTCACAAGCTTTTAAACAGCACAGAGTCCTGGACCTTAAATTGTCTTAATAGGAAGATTTCCTTGACAACTACTTTCCTTCCTCCCCTTACTTTCACAATTGCATCTCCTCTCCTATCATCCATGGTTGCTGGGGCCACCTCCCTCCCCATCTGTCATCCTACATCATCCTTGTGGCAACCACAGCAACTGCTTACCTGGACGAGTAACATTAAGAAAGGCTGTCACATATTTTAACTTCTTCTATGAAACTTAGCAGCTGGAAACTAGGTGGAAAGCCGGCCCTCAGTGATCAACCAGTACTCTGTTGACCACCAACCAATTCTCCTGGTTTCAAATCTGTCACTGTAGCTCATTGAACAATGACAACTATCTTTCTATAGAAATTTTTTGAAAATTATTTTTTCCATGAATTTTTTTCTCGGTTCCTGTAATGAAAACCAAAACCAACATGCTTTCAGCTTCTGATTAGTATTTTCAATAAAACATTTGCAGTTTTTCAAAAACATTTTTTTTAACCAAAAAGAGAAAAAATTGCTGAAAAGCCATCTTTTTTTTAAATCAAAAGTGTTCCATTTTCAGTTTCTGTTTTTCAACTGAGGAAAAAAATGGACCAAAGGGACATTTTCTTTTCTCCCAACATTTTTGGTTTGCTAGAAAAGCTATTTTTCATCAAAGTAAAAATGTTTCATTGAAAAAGCATCACCCAGTTCTAAAGACCATGTCTGTCAGTCTCCTAACCCGCTTAGCCAGGGCAGGTCTCTGTGAGGAAAGAGCCACATTAATCAAAACATACATTTGGGTGGCTGGAGCACAAAGGAAGCTGGTGTCTCTGCAGCTGCTTAAGATTTTGATTGCTGCCTGGCAAAACAAACAAAGAGTCTAAATAGTTATTTGTTAGTCTTTAAATTTGTTAAATTTAAATGTATTAGTCTTTAAAAGTGCCACTAGACTCTTTGTTTGTTTTGCTGAACTAGATTAACATGGCTACCCCTTTGGAACTTGCCTGGCAAAATCACTTGAAAGTATTTAAGCAATATATGAAAGTGACTGTGTGGCTTGACAGAGCCAGCCCTCTGATTACCATTTTCTAGAGTCACATCTGGGTTACCTTTGTGACAAATCAGACAACATCCCTCACTCTGACATCATGCTTGTAGGTTGATGATGACTTCAAAGGAAATGAGTTTCTCCAGTGCACCAGGAAACAGTGTAACTTTCTCACCCATGAATGATTTAGATTGAGAATAAAGGGTCTGTTTCAAGGTCTGCTGACATCCCTGTGAGACTTCTTTATTGACGTGGCTTTGGACCAGGATCATGTCGACTTAACCTGTCTTTTCCCTAGGAAAAGCATTTCTGGATTTACTGATGGGATACTGAGATCCTGTGTGAGTGATCACAGACATCCAGTATGAGTTTTTGAGCATATTTAAAGAGTAATAGACAGATAAAGATAAGTTTGTACTAGGAAAAGATACCCTGAATGCTACAGGGATGAGGTGTTTACAAAATGGGTTGATGTTCAGTATCATACACATTTTAGCAACAACTCTGCTCTAATTACAATATATGATTACTCAGTTTGAAACTAGCAATTCACTGTATCACTCCCAGTTTATCTTGTGAAAGCATAATGAATGAATCACATCCCACCTGTTGTTGATGGATTGTAGAGGCTACATCAAATCCCCGCTGCACAAGACACTAGAGTGGCTAGAGCACATTACTTTTGCTGTCACCTCCTCTGTCCTTCATCCCTTCCTACACTGGGAGAAAAATTTAATCTTTGGGTGAGACAAGGCTGTGTGGTATATAGTTTCACCTTTCACAACCAGCCACATGGAAGGGACTTGACAGAGCTTTGACTTAGAACGGTCCTAGCAGATCTACAATTTATGGATTTCTGCCATAGAACAACAGACTCAAAAGAGGGCAGTTGGTTGTCATGATACAGAACTCCAGTAACCAATCCTGGATTTGGGATTAACACTGTCACTCCACACTTTAACTAGCTGTTGCTGGGAGAATTGGGACTGATTTGGTTTGCCTGGGAAGCAGGGGTGATGGGTGAGAAGACCACTGGTAACACTTCTTCCTTTTTCTCTCCAGGATTTACTTACTCAGATCTTGTTCTTTTTCACTTTCCCTAGCTCCCTGTGTCTGGCATCTGTAGGCAGAGTTTACATTTACAAGTAGTGGGCCAAATTTTCAACTAGTCTTCCTTTTTACACCGCTGTTTTGGTGCATACAGCTAACTCTGTACCCACAAAAATGGGCACGCTTTACTGATGTTTGCACATACAAATGCCAGTTTGCCCACACAAAATGAGCATACATCTGCTTTGGCAGATGGGTGCACATGCAAAAATGGGCATGAAAACACAAAGTCTTGGCCTAAAAAATTGGTCTATTTCTCACCTTTTTTTTTAATGGAGGTGACACTTGCAGCTCCACAGTTAAGATTGCATTTAAATGTGCACTTAAAGAAGAGTTAAAATCCCTCTATTTTGCATGTTAATAGTTAAATTTAGTTTCCATATTTTACCCATTAATTCTTTCAAGGAAAATGGAACATTTTACAATGGTTGGTTACATTTTTACTAAGGGTTTATAATGAGCCTCTTTTGAACTTTGTGCTGGGGAATCTCACGAGTTCCCGACTTTCTGGTTTTTAACATCCTCAGTCTTTCCAGCCCTCACCTATACATTCTTGTAACCTCTCAGGCAGATAAAGATCGCATTTCAAATCTTCTGTGTCAATGAAAAAATAATTACTTCTTTTATTCATGATTTAATCTAGCTCCTCAAAGAGAAACCATGGGAACTGACCAAGTCCACCAGCTCCTCCCGTCCTCTTAAGCTGTTTCCCCTCTTCATTAGCTTTCCTGCCTTCACTGAGGCCTTGTCTAAACATAAAAGTTGGACCTCTCTATAGTTAAGACTGTATGTGCGTGCCATTAAATTGGATCAAAGGTGTCTTACACCACTATAACTTATTCCCAAGCTACACAGTATAAGATACCTTTATACTGGTCTGTGGCTTCTATCCAAACTAGGCCTTCTACCCATATAACTATTTTGGTTTAAAAAAAAAAAAAAGAATCACAACTCTAACAGACACAACTATAAAAACTGTTCCAGCCCTAACGATGGTTCCAAGCTCTTTTCTGACTTGAAAAACAGGAGGCTTTGTATAGATTTTAATATCATGCTGGAGTGATGGCCCTGAAAACCTCTAGCCATGGAATAGGTCCAGCACAGAAGGCTGAAATACAAGGTCCTATCACCTTTCTTCCTTGAAGAAGGCTGCCTCTTAGGCTAAAAGGATTGTGTAGTCTTCTTTCAGGCCACAGCTGCATCTTCTGAGACTATCCAGAATTGGTACCAATAAGTGCCAACAGCGAGGTTGTTGGGAACTGGAGTGAGGCCACAAAACTCATCCTATATAGACTATCCATAGTCTAGCATGGTCGTTGTCAGACCTAGGCTGGGCTGGACCTGACCATGTAGAGGTCCAAGGTTCTGTTTATTGCTATTAACCAGATTTCCCTGAGCGAGCCAGCCAGTCCCCCATGTCCTCCTTCCTTTCTGAGACTTTGCAGTAATGCAGGTCATTATGGCTGAGGGGTCTTGGGGGCATAGCACACAAATGATCAGCTATAGCTATCCCGTAAGCAGTTCTCTGCCAAATCCCTTGTGCTCCATGGTGTGGCTCTAAAGATCTTTTCACAGCCGGGTGAATCACTTTAACTAGTGCTGCTAGGAAATGCCCTGTATTAACAAATTCTCGAGCTGCTTAGTGACTAAATGGGCAGAGGAGGAAGCAGCATTTCCTCCTTTGAGAGCATGTGGGAATACCTTTTTAAAATGTTAATTTCTCGTGTTTTTCAAAAAGATGCCCAGAGGCAGTGACCGAGACCGCACATACACAAAGCACGCTGCCGGTGGCTTTATGTCTGCCATAGATGTTAATGGGGAACTAAAAAATAAAAGCTTCATGAGAAAACACTATTTCCCCCACTTCAAAGTGAGATTAAGACATGCATATTCATTTGCCTAGTCTCATTTTCAACTGTGATGTATTTATTGCTGGGGGCGAACTGTTGGATTGAGGGGCCTGAGGACTGACACCCTCTGTTTACTGTATTCACAGAACAGATGCAGCACAGGCAACAGTAACGGTAGCTTCCTGTAACACACCCCTAAACTGCAGGGCCCACCTCTAAGGTGTGGGTTTAGAACCCTTGGCCTCTTTCACCTTTGTGCTCTCTACTGGAAATGGCCTGCTTATGAGGGTGCAGTTCTGTGCTGTAGAAACACCTAAGGGCTGAGGTGAGTTCCCCAACCCACTGAAGTAGGGCACCAGAGAGCCAGTAGATAGTACCAATGGCCAGTTGGTCCTGATGTGAGCTGGTGTTGGACAAGCAACGTGAAGATACCTCATTCTCGGTATCCTGAGCAATCCGGTCCATGATATTAAACCTCTCTATTGTCTCTTTGTAAAATTCTGCATGGACTTAAAGGACCTATTGCTTCTTATACTTCTTATAGCTGCCCAGACTGTCTCTTGATGCTTTGCTGTCAGTAACCTGCATCCCAGGTGCCTCGCTTTAGCTCGTTCTGCAAAAATGGCATTTATGACTTAGATGCAGATTGGAACCTAAGATATCTCTTGGGTCTGTTCTCTGTAACCATGGCTCATTCTGAAAAAGGACATTTTTGCTGCCACTGTTGATCATTTTTAAGATTGAAAGCACCCTGAAGATATTGAGAGGGATCATCTGCGACTACCTTTTGTTGTTGTCAGAAAAGGCTTTTTATCCTTTTGAAAAATGTATCTTGTATGACTCGGACCCTGTGTGCCAGATTTGATTTAAGGATTTCTGCTCATAAAAAGTTCCCCTCAGACCTTTAAAAATGAGAATTTATAATAGAAGTGCCAAGAAAACCTGCATCGCGCGCTGCGACCAAAATGTTAGAATAAAAATAGAAACCACTTTTTACAGAGAGACCAGATGGCTTGGGTGGGATTTAGTTTCCCTCACCTGACGGTAACCAGTCTGACTCCAATCCATATTATCCTGTGTAAGTTCCTATACTGCCTTCATCACGCTCATATCCAAGTGCCTGCTGAAGCCTCTTTACCGTAAGGGCCAGAAGTCATGACCAGATGTTAGTCTTTGTTCAATTGATTGGTGACCTTGATCCCCTTCCCAGTGGACAAGTGTCCTCATCAGTGTGATTGGTGCTCACTGGCATTTTCTGGCAGTCGTACCAGAGAGGCACCAGAATGAATGGGCCATAGAAACTGAACTGTTCCCTCGCTCCTATGAGTGTCCTCTCCAGATCAGCATTGAGGCACATTAGCAGGGCACCTGGAGGAGGACTTACGCTGCATTGCCCATGTTGTACTTTCTTCTGTGGCGACAGGGATTGTATCTCCATGACAGGCCATCTGGCACCTTTTCCCAGCATGTCACTCTGTGGAACATGCAGCTCCAGGGCATTGTGTAGCAAAGAGCCAGGCATGGAAGGAGCACTGTACGGCTCGTTCTTATTGATCTGTGGAGCCCGCTCCTGGTCTTGTGCAAAATGCAATATTTTGTGGTGCAAGGGATTGAGAAGAGATGGCAGATGAAAAGTGCTGACTTGGAAAGCAGAACCAAAAAGCTAATTAACCCAAAGCACTTTCCGGCAGTGAGATTCCCCAGCAGACCTTGCATGCAGCTTTTACCAACTCTTTTCCTTTGAAGAAAATCTTTCTTTCCTGCTTCCTTTCAGGGATCCAAAGGAAGTCCAGGGAGGGCTGTCAGTGAGTAACCCCATGGTAGCATGGTCATTCTTTCTGGGAAGCACGAGCAATGAGAATCTGAATCCTTGAGGGAGGATTCCTTGGCAGTGCTTTGCTATACATGAGTAAGTTCCAGAGCAGGAGTCTTTGAAAAAGAGTTTTCAGAGCCATTTATAGGGAGCCTGTCCCTAACAAAAGATCAGTGTTAAGTCACGTATCATTTGGGATTGGCATCCCTGGTGCTGTCAAGCAAGTTGTTGCTGCAGTGTTTCTTTGAAATGTGTAGGGAAACCACCAGCATCTCTGTTTTGAAAGGGTGTTGCTGGTCCCAAAGGAAGTTAGAGAATCACTGGACTAAAGGGAGGAAAGGTAAGGAATAGAAAAGTGACATGCAGCTGAACCTAGAGGTTTTTTTATTCCACAGCACTTGGAGCCAAGCAAATCCCAGCACCAGTGAATGTCACATTTGGGAGGATGAATGCCAGAATTAGTGCGCTGGTGGGTGGCTCTGAGAACACCCGTCTATTGTGAGTGTGCATCTAGGCACTGCAATGTGTGATCTCAAAGTGCTCAGAAGCTGGCAGTGCGAATGCTAGTGAAGGGCAATTGTGGAAGCTGTTCCCTGTCTCCAGACCTGGCAGTGGTAGAACCGTGTTCTGCAACTGAGGGAGGCAGTGGGTGATTGGCGATGGGCTGGAGAATCAGCACCCGTGGCACTCACCTGGGGTTACGATAGAGTGATTTAAATGATAACTGGGATTGAGTGATTTATTGTAAGCCAGTCACTCATGTCTGGAAATCTTAGCATGTAACACAAATAATAATAATAAATGTATCTGTGGCTAAACAAGGCAAACCAAATGGAAACATGGGGAAACACTATTCCTTTCTATTCCCCTGGACCACTGAAGCCCAAGCCCCACCGCCCAGGCTGAAGCATGTAACTTGGCTTCACGGGACCCCCTGTGGCATGGGGCCTGGGCCTGCTTGCCACCCACGTATGCCAGCCTTGCACTTGCAACCCCCTAAATCCCTAACCCTGTCCTGTGACACCTCTCCCTGCCCTCCCAGGACATCACAACCTGAGGTTGAGAAACACTGATCTAGATGAGTTGACATACCCCCGGAAGACCTGTGTACCCCAGGGGTACATGTGCTTAGGTTGAGAATCCCACAATATGTTACACATGTATATATGTATATGGCCAGCAGTTCTAGAACCTAATGCAAAGTGATAAAAAGGAAAACTGGGCCAGGGATTCTTAGTATCAGGATCCATTTTGAATAGCAGTTGGGGCTGAAATCAAACTACAGGGCACCTCTCTTTTTAATTCCATGGAAAAAGGAATAAATAGTGGAGCCATAAAATGAAAGTGAGCATATTTTAACTTTCATTTTATATTGCAAAAAAGCCAGCTCCTGCCTCTTTGACAATACAATCTGTTTTGCCAGATCTTTGCCTGACAGCAGATGACAATTTTTCATTAGTGAAACATTATCTTTCTTAGAACTTCACATAAGAAGGACACCAAGGCTGCATCTACACTACAGTTTCCTTAAGCCGACTTAAGTAGCTTGCTTAAGTCGACATAAGGAAAATAAAGTCAACTTAATGAAAATTAAGTCGACTTTATTAAACCTCCTTTAAATTCGACTTAAGGCTTAAGTCGACTCCCTAGAGTCAACTTAAGCCTAAGTTGACTTAGGGCTACCCCAGGACTACACCAATGCCCTCCCTACCGGGGGGCACAGGGAGCCTGGCATGTCCCCCCACAGGGCAGGGCAGAGCCCTGCCCACCCTGCCCCTATGCCCTGCCAGGTCCCTGTCCCCCTTTGCCCCATTGTACCTATGTACAATGGGGCAAAGGCTGAGCCCCCTGGCAGTGGGCAAGGGGTGCTCCCCCCACCCCCATGGACCTACCCTAGGTCCCCCAGCCCCTAGAAGTCGACCTAGGCATCCAGTATGGACGTTCTAGGTCGACTTTGTAAGTTCCCCCCAAAGTCAACTTTAATTTTAAGTGTAGACTCACTAAGTCGACTTAGGTAAGTTGACTTTAAGTCAACTTAGTTAAGTCAACTTAGTTAAAGTCAACTTAAAATTACAAGTGTAGACATAGCCCAAGGGCCCAGTCCTCCACTCCTGATGCCCTTTGGCTTTTGTTAAAGTTTGCCTGAAAAGGAAAGAAATGCAGGATATGGTGCACTGATCATGAAACTCTAGACATAATAGCAGCTTCACTAAATGTAATTAAACTGGATGAAATTCCTCACTGGGAAACTGGCCCAGCAAAAAACTGGAAGCTTCATCCAAGGTGTAATCATGAGCATAAAAATAGTACTGGGAAGGCTAAAGGGGCCAGGCTATCAAGTAAAGTACATTATCGAATTATGTTATTTAACTTGGTGTACTTACGCTTATATTTCCCTTTTTCCCCTTAGGGATCTTTGGGAGCCAAAGCAAACAATCTGCCAAAAGCATTGCAGTGTGAAGCTTAACAATGTCATCCCTTACAGCAGAGACCAAAGTGTGTTAGAATATTGATGAAGGCAGAATGCTAGAGTTTCCACTATTTTGATTCCAGTCAGTAGCCTGGGGCTAAAACTTAAGGTGGGCTGAAAACTCCACCTATCTGCAGTCATGAGCCTTTCAGGACTGCCGAGCCTGCACTGTCCACCATTTCCAGTCGATGACAATTGGGGCAGTTTAAGCATTGTCAGCAGGGACTCCCACCAGCTGCCATCCACAAGCCATCATAGTACTTGCTGTACGTCACAGTTTCTTCCATATCCTCCCATTAGCATCTTCATATTTTCTGCCAACACCAATATCCTGATTATCTTCAGCATCCTTAGTGCTGCCCCCATGATTTTTGTTACCATAGCTTACTGCTATTTGCACTTCATTGATCTGTTGCTTGCTCATCTCTTTCATCCTCCTCCTCTTTCCACCACCACTTTGGCTATGAGCAAGTGTACCATATAATCAGTTTAATATCCAATGTGTCTTCTCTTGACTGACTGCAATTTGTCCTGCTGTGTCACAGAAGGATGGACTCGATCCAACAGGTCATTTTCTATGACTTAAGTTGGGAATCCTGTTCTTTTTCAGCATTATTTTTAGGGATCACAGTAAATCTCCCTATCATTTGCACAAATATTTCTTGTTTTCTGGTATTATATCTTCATCATTTTGGCCAGAAAAACACAACTGTCACTGCTGAAGCATCCTCTTAATCATATAAAAAGATACGCTCTTCTCCAGTTATTCAGCCAGTATGTGCTTCATCTTCACAATAATCATTGTTACTAATTACAGAATTACTTCGCCTTCACCTGCAAAACTACCATAGTTATGAAATTAATACCCTTATCCCCTCTGTCACCAACAGCACCCGTTTCCTCTTCCTTGTTCCCTTTAGCTTCCTTCTTTTTGGTGATACCTTTGATGTTAATTGTAGAAGTCTCATTCTGCTTATCAAATTGCAGTTCACTCTGCCAGGGAAATGCATCCTCTTCATGCCTCTTCCTAGCTGTTCTTCCCCTTTGCCTCAAAGTAAATGCAGCCATTCATATGACAGCATTGTCTTTTTGGACCAATCCCACAGGGCCAGAAGGACCCATGTGATTTAGGATCCAAAGACCCTCAGAGACCTCCACTAAGTGACACAGCATCCTCTTGATCCTTCCTCTAGTGATTCTCAGTATAGAAGGTGAACAAAGGTTGGTATATCTCAATGCCAAGTAGAATATGCAGGTATGACCCATGTTTACATCTTAATTTTTGTTTCTATCAGTGAGCTGGTTTGATTAGATTCTTTCAGCCCCCACCACCTCCTTGATTGAATTAAACAAATGCAAGACAGACTGGAAAGATTAGGGTGTTTCAGTGAGTGTACAGGCATGTCCAACATTTCCAGATGTTACTGTCCCTTCCACCCTTCCTTTGTTAAGATGATTCTTACCCACAGGAACCAATAACAACCAAGAGATTTGGCCACGATTTCTTTAAAGTGATTTCAGGTGACTCAAGTTTTGAGGTGCCTAGCTTTTGAAACACCCTAAAGGAGCCTGATTTTTCAGGAAGCACTGAGCACCCACCATTTGAACTTGAAGTTTTATTAAAACATCTGCAGGTGGGAACCCAACTATACAGGCCCCACAAATCATTAAATAATGGTGAAGCTTTTCAAAGGTAAACTATTTACAAGTGACTTAGCATTGTGATAACCTCGCTTGTGCTTGCACTTCACACCATAGGTAGCCCCGTCAAAGTTAACAGACCTGCTTGTGAAGTTGAGGGCATTGCAGTCTGTCCCTTAGCAATAGCACAGAATGCAAGAAATTGAGGACTGCTTATATACAAGACATACATGTGCCTACCTTAACAGTAAAGAAATAAAATACTAATGAAAAGAAGACAATATCAACAGAAAATAATGAGCCCTAGAATATCTAAGTACAGGTTTGTAGTTGGGGGTGATGCAGACTTCCACTGACAGAAAGAATGGGCAGATACCGCAATGATGGGTGCTACTGAAATGTAAATATATATTTAAAGAAAAATCATTCCCTTCCACCCTTCACATATTCCCTCATCAGCACCCAAAAATTGTGCATGAAATTTCATGTCCATGTCCCCACAACTCAATCTATGTGCATAAATGCACACATGCCTGAAAGCTTGGTCCTATCTGATCACGTTTGGATGTGACCTCTAGGCCCCCCCGGATATATAGGCCCCCCCCCCGGATATATCAGCAGGGATTCAAATCAGTTCCCTCGTATTTTGAAAGCCTTGGTTCCACCATGACATTCCCATTAACTGACTTTCTGAAATGTGTTGGTATGTCCATCATTTGAAGTGCAATTCTGTAATAGTTGAGGCTCTGCATTTATTAGGTCCATATCTGCCTCCCCAGTCATTAAGTGGTTTGATTGTTGAAGGGAACAAAGTTATATTTACCTCCTTTATATAATTTAATAGCCCTCAACACTGTAATATCTGAATATCTCCCGATCTTCTAATACATTTGGCATCACTATACCCCTATAAGTTATACCCATTTTGCAGATGGGGGTCCTGAGGCACAGAAAGACTTCAGGCAAGGACATACAAATTGGCTGTGATGGAGCACGGAATGGAAACCAAGTTTTAGGTTATCATTCTAACCCTAGACCATCCTTCCTCTCCAAATCAGGCAAGGGCATCAGGTTGCTGACTTAGATTCTGAAGACAAGGTTTAGATTCTATATGGCAGGGCACCCACCCGGACCCCTCTAAGTGCAGATTCTCGCTCCATTCATCCTGATCATTCACTGTTCTAAAATGTAGCCTTCTTTTCAATACTTTCCATTTACATTTCTTTACATTTCAGAAATACAAGCTATACAACACTGAGATCTGAGTTGCTGAAGGAGCCTTTTCTTGCAGGATCTGCTAGAGTAACAGCCAGCTGGCAGGCATCAGGTGCTTTATCACCTACCAGCCTACCACCTGGGTAAGTTTCCATCACTGCTGCTGCAGCTTATTATAGAGAAATGGGGGGGGGGGGGACCTCAACAGGAGCGCCTAAAGATTTTACTTGTTACCTTCAGAAATATGAGCACAGAGATTTAATGGAAGAAGGTTGTTAATAGACATGAACATGTTTTTGAGGTTGCATCTATATTAGATCCTGGCTTTAGGGTGAAACATAAAAAACCACTAGCTGTGTTGTCTAACTATGCTCACCTCTTCCTGCTCCCATCCCACCCTCCATAGTGATGAAGAACCGTTATGCAGCGCTAGAGACAAGGGATGAGGTGGAAAAGGAGAAGCCATACTCCCCCAAGGCTGGGAGGATCACAATCATCACACCCAGGAGGAAACGTAGGGTTGTGCTGGTTGAGGATTCTCTTCTGAGGGGGATGGAGGCACCCATCTGTCGCCCTGACATAGCCTCTCAGGAGGTATGCTGCCTGCCAGGGGCCTGTATCTGAGACGTTATGGACAAATTGTCAAGAATTATCCACCCCTCTGACTACTACCCCATGCTACTCATCCATGTGGGAACCAATGATACTGCGAGAGGTGACCCTCAGCAGATCAAAGGTGACTACAGGGCTCTGGGAGCATGGGTGAAGGAGTTCGGTGTGCAGGTGGTGTTCTCCTTGATCCTTCCAGTCAAGAGCAGGAGCCTGCACAGAGACAGATGCATCCTGGAGGTGAATGCCTGGCTGCGGAGATGGTATCATCAGGAAGACTTTGGCTTTCTTGACTATGAGATGCTGTTCCAAGAAGAAGGACCACTAGGCAGAGATGGAGTCCACCTATCGAGGAAGAGGTACAGTGTATTTGCACATAGGCGGGTTAACCTAGTGAGGAGGGCTTTAAACTAGATTTGAGGGGGACCGGTGACCTAAGCCCCCAGGTAAATGAAAACCAAGGCAACCTTGGGAAAGGGATGGAACTTGAGGGAAGTCTGGATATTAATGGCAGAGACAAAAGAGTGACTAATCAGAACTAGGGGGGAAGAAAAGCAGATTGGTATCTTAAATGTCTGTATTCAAATGCAAGGTGTATGGGGAATAAGCAGGAAGAACTTGAAATGCTCATAGCTAAACACAACTATGACATAGTTGGTATCACAGAAACTTGGTGGGATAATACACATGACTGGAATATTAATATAGCTGAGTACAGCTTGCTTAGAAAGAACAGGAAGGGAAGAAAGGGAGGTGGAGTTGCCCTGTTTATCAAAAATATATATACGTTGACTGAAGTTGGGATGGAAATAGAAGACAGACAGGTTGAAAGTCTCTGGGTAAAAATAAAAGGAGTAAAAACAATGGGTGATCTCATGGTAGGAGTCTACTATAGGCCACCCAGCAGTAAGAAGAGGTCGATGAGGCTTTTTTCCAGAAATTAACAAAATCATCCAAGGCACAGGACTTGGTAGTGATGGGGGACTTCAATTACCCAGACATCTGTTGGGAAAATAACACAGCAAGGCACAGGTTATCCAATAAGCTTTTGGAATGCATTGAAGACAACTCTTTATTTCAAAAAGTGGAGAAAGCTACGAAGGGAGAGGCTATTCTCGATTTGGTTTTG
Source organism: Pelusios castaneus (assembly GCA_007922175.1). Lineage (NCBI taxonomy): Eukaryota > Metazoa > Chordata > Testudines > Pelomedusidae > Pelusios > Pelusios castaneus. The sequence goes on from ML685794.1 coordinate 6,721,391, forward strand.
ACAAACAGAGGAAGTGGTTGAGAATTTGAAAGTAGAAGGTAACTTAGGGGGAAGTGATCATGAAATGATAGAGTTCATGATTCTTAGAAATGTTAGGAGGGAGAATACCAAAACTAAAACAATGGATTTTAGGAAAGCAGACTTTAGCACGCTCAAGGAGTTGATGGGAAGGATACCATGGGAAGAATGTTTAAGAGGAAAAACGACTAAAGATAGTTGGCAGTTTTTCAAAAAGACGTTATTAAGAGCACAAGAGCTAACCATTCCACTGCGTAGGAAGGATAAGAAGTACGGCAAGAGACCACCTTGGCTTAACCAAGAGACCTTCAATAACTTAAAAATAAAGAGAGAGTCCTACAAAAAGTGGAAACTAGGTCAAATTACAAAGGAGGACTATAAACAAATAACACTATTATGTAGAGGAGAAATCCGAAAGGCCAAAGCACAAACAGAGATCAAACTAGCTGAAGGCATAAAGGATAACAAAAAGACATTCTTCAAATACCTCAGAAACAAGAGGAAAACCAAGGACAGTGTAGGACCCTTACTCAACAAAGAGGGTAAAACAATAAATGAAAATGTGGAAATGGCAGAGGAACTAAATCATTTCTTTGTTTCGATCTTCACTGAGAAGATTGGTGGAGATTGGATTTCTGATATAGAGGAGGGCAATAGAAATGAGATAGGGTCAGAAGCTAAAATAGGGAAAGAGTATGTTAAAAATTACTTGGACAAGTTAGACATCTTCAAGTCACCAGGGCCTGATGATATGCACCCTAGAGTACTCAAGGAGTACTGAGAGACTGAGGAGATATCTGAGCCATTAGCTATTATTTTTGAAAAATCATGGAAGACGGGTGAGGTCCCGGAGGACTGGAAAAGGGCAAATATAGTGTCCATCTACAAAAAGGGAAATAAAAGCAATCCAGGGAATTATAGATCAGTCAGTTTAACCTCTTTACCAGGAAAAATAATGGAATAGATAATTAAGGAGTCGAATTGCAAACATCTAGAAGAGAATAAGGTGCTTAGGGCTAGTCAGCATGGATTTGTCAAAAACAAATCATGTCAAAACAACCTGATAACTTTCTATGATGTGGTAATGAGCCTTATGGATAGAGGGGAAGCAGTACATGTGGTATATCAAGACTTTAGTAAGGCATTTGATACAGTCTCACATCACATTCTATTTAATAAACTGGAGAGGTACAAACTAGATAGAGCTACTATAAGATGCGTGAAAAACTGGTTGGATAACTGCTCTCAGAGAATAGTTATCAATGGTTCACATTCAGACTGGAAGGACATAACAAGTGGGGTGCCACGGGCATCTGTCCTGGGCCTGGTTTTGTTCAACATTTTTATCAATGACTTAGATGATGGCATAGAGCGTGAACTTATAAAGTTTGCAGATGATACCAAGCTGGGAGGGGTTGCAAGTATTTTAGAGGATAGGATCACAATTCAAAATGATTTGGACAAACTGGTGAAATGGTCTGAGATAAAGAGAATGAAATTCAATAAAGAGAAGTGCCAAGTACTCCACTTAGGGTTGAACAACCCATTGCACATGTACAAAATGGGCAATGACTGCCTAGGAAGGAGTACTGCAGAAAGGGATCTGGGTGTAATAGCGGATCACAAGCTAAATATGAATTAGCAGTGTAATACTGTTGCAAAAAAAGCAAACGCCATTCTGGGTGTATTAACGGGAGTATTGTGAGTAAGACACATGAAGTGATTCTTCCACTCTACACTGCACTAATTAGGTCTTAACTTGAGTACTGTACCCAGGTTTGGGCATCTCATTTCAGCAAGGATGTAGAGAAACTGGAGAAAGTCCAGAGAAGGGCAACAAAAATGATTAGAGGTCTGGAACATTTGACCTATGAGGGAAGATTGAAAGAGCTGGGTTTGTTTAGTCTAGAAAAAAAGGAGACTGAGAGCGGATATGATAACAGTTTTCAAATACTGAAAGGTTGTTATGAGGAAGGAGAAAAATTATTCTCCGTAATCACAGATGATAGGACAAGAAGCAATGGGCTTAAATTACAGCAATGGAGGTTCAGCCTAGATATTAGGAAAAAATTCCTAACTGTGTGGGTGATTAAACACTGGAATAAGTTGCCTCGGCAGGTTGTGGAATCTCCTACATTGGAGGTTTTTAAGAGCAGTTAGACAATCACCTGACAGGGATGGTTTAATGGGGTTACTTGGTCCTGCCATGAGTGCAGGGAACTGAACTCGATGACCTGTTATGGTCCCTTCCAGTTTCTATGTTTCTATAACTCTATGATTCTTTCCATCCTTTCATTCCTCTCCCTATCGTTAGAACACCACTTATCTTTGTTCCTCTCTCCATCTGTCTAACCACCTTTCCAACTTTTGTGCATCCCCCATTCAGTTCCTGCATCTCAGCCTCCTGTCCTTTACCTATACATTCACACATTTCTGCATTTACTTTCCTCAGTGGTGGTCTCACTGTGACCGTTGCAGGCTCAACTCCCTCCAGCTGCGTTTCCTCCATCTACAGAGTAATGTCACCTTCCAGTGCCTTGGTTTACCACACTGCATATAACCTGGTCTGCACATAGAAGTCTCCATTCCTTCACCAGGACTACTTGACAGAGGGGAGACAACAGTAAGGAAATACACTGCGAGGACCTCATCTTTCAGGCTGCAAAGAAGGAATTCCAGGTAATCTCTAAAAGCAGCCATATCTTGCAATAACATTCCTAAATTTCTCCCAGCTCAGCTCCTTCATAGAGTTCACAGTGCATTGAGATCGTGGCCCCAAATCTGTGGGCTTGGTTGGGACCAGAAATTTAGATCCCAAAATGGTAGAAAGGGTTGAGAGCACAGACAAGAGGAAGGAGAGATTTAGAGTGGGGTTGCTTACATTCCAAGAGGTAATACATGCACTTGTTTAATGCTTCTCTAGTAACAAGTACAGTAGGGTAAAAGAGGAACACTCTCTTCTCTACAAATACCAGAAGTAGGTGCATAGCACTGCCTAATAAAAATGACTTGCTTTCCTAGATAGGATGACTGGAAGTGGGATAACAGTGATCTGGCTCGTATAGGAAGATGACTTGTGATATTATACATCAGCAGATTGTAGCATTTGGGAGGGGGTGGCAAGGTTTTGATGTCGAATCTGTAGGGGAAAAAAAAGAACATGCAGATTTGGAACTAAAACAGCAGAGAACTTTTGAGCACAAGTGCAGACCAGTACTTCTTAGGCAGGTCTCTGGGGCAGTTAAAAGAACAGGAATGAGAAAGTAGTTTGAAAGACAACCCATTTGGAATCTTTGGTCTTCATTCAGACAGTTGAACAGCCAAGACACCATATGCTATTTTGGAGTGTGTTCAAAGATATAAGCTAAGATAAAGGAGTAGTTGAAAGAGAGCCATCTAAGATGTTGTGGTCAGTAATCCATAGATATGAAGTGTTTTAAATGGTAATTAAAAGAAGAAGAAGCAGTGGAAAGAGTTTTGGGCATGATCCAAAGCCATTTGAAATCACAGAGAGTCTTTCTGTCAAATTGAATAGATCATGCACTTGGTCTTTGGGAATACTGAATGTGATACATTGCGAAATGGAAGTCCCTAAAGGATTTTGTTTAAAATACTGCAATATTTGAAGGACAATTTTGTAAGAAGATGGAAAATATTTAAGGAACAGCTGGAGAGACTGGCTTCAGATGCCCTTTTCCCTATTTATACTTAATGGGGATAACATTTAATTGCTGTGTGATTCAATATGGTTCTAAAGAATTGCTTCCACAAGCAGCAAAACATAAGCAATGTGGGAAGGAACAGAACTGTGAGGACTATAAAAAATAAGCAGATGAAAGCTAGTGCAACAATTAAAGGAGCAAAAGAGAACTGAATGTCAAACTGCAGAAGAAACTTCAATAACACCTAATTAAAACTGTTCCCACTTGCAATAGACAGAAGGTAAAAAGAATTAATGGGATAACAAAGACAGGATAAAAAAATGAGTGATTTCATCTGTCAAAGGGGATTCTTACACAATGGCAAGTTGAGAAAATAGACATTAATAGTTGAAGAAATGCATTTGGCCAGTATTTGGGGGGCTATTACAGTTTGCTATTTGGGTTACAATGGAGTCTAGAGACCCCAACCAGACTCAGAGTTCCATTTTGCTTATTATTATAGTTAAAAAACAAAACAAAAGAAAGAAACAAACAAAAAACCCCAGTGTATGAAAGAGCCCTCCAAGTGCTAACAATCAACAGGAGTTTAAGGCAAGCTGCCTTTTGTGCTTTGGAAAATTTCTTAGGGCAGGTCTATATAGCCCCTTTTCAGCGGCAGTCAAATAGAGATATGCAAGTTACTTTAAGTAACTTGCATGTGTGCGTTCCAATCTCCCTACAGCGGGTATGTCCACTGCACTGAGCTGAAGGGAGGAGCCTAGTCCTTAGTCAACCAATGAGGCCCACAAATGATGGGAGAGAGGAAGTGCTATTACCCTCATGTTGCAGATGAGGAACTGAAACTAAAGGTCAAATTCCGAAGGGGTAGCCATGCTAGTCTATTGTAGAAAGACAACAGAGTCCTGTGGCACTTTTAAAGACTAACAGATTTATTTATTGCATGAGCTTTCGTGGGAGAAAATCCCACTTCGTCAGATGCTTTGAAGATGGGCTAATTTTCACTGAGGGCAGCAAATTCGCCTCAATCAGTTCAAACTTTCTGATTGACTGGTCTGGTCTGTACAGACCCGCTCAGTCGATCAGGAAGTCAATCTCTAAACATCACCGTGGCAACTGGGATGCTGAGTCGAAGGGAGGCCTATCCCTTCGACTCAGCGCAGTGCACCTGGTGGGAGTAGGGAGGTCGGAACTCAGATATGCAAATTATATTAAGTAACTTGTGTATCTCTGTTCCACTGCTGCACATGTCTACTCAGCAATCAGCATGTGACTGTCTGCAGCACATGTAGACATACCAAAGCTAGCTAGCTCACGTAGCGAGAGCAGGGAAGCCGCAGCAGGGTGAGTTTCAGCACAGAATGGCTACCCAAATAAGTACCTGGGGTTGTGCGTGAGCTTGTGCAGCCCATGCTTCCATGGTTTCTCTGCTGTTGAAGCGGAAGCTAGTGAGACTAAAGGAAAATTGGGTATGTTTACATATCAGCAACAAACAGAGTCCTGTGGCACTTTTAAAGACTATCAGATTTATTTATCGCATGAGCTTTCGTGGGAGAAAATCCCACTTTGTCAGACGCTTTGAAGATGGGAAGTTTCACGGCTACCCCTTTGGAACTTGACTAAATGTGAGCAGAGGGTGTAATTCCAACACAGTGCAGTGTGCTGGCCAAGTTCACACAGGGAGTCTGGCAGAGCTGGGAAATGAATTCAGTTCTCTTGAATCCCAGTCCACAGTCTTTACCGGGCAATCATCTTAGGGTTTGTTTTACTGATTAATTAAGCCACCACCCAGTATGCGGTGGTAGTAAAACAGTTACCATGGCAGTGACTGTGAGGTTAGAAATTCAGAGCCATGACTTCACTGCAGCATAAAGGAGTAAGAGCATCATTTACTGCACGGTACCTTTCTGCCACAGCATTTTAAGGACCTGACACATTACTGCATCACTGCAGGTCTGGGTTGGTGTGACTCCATTGAAATCCAGCAATGGGATTGCTCCTTTGTGACCCTAAGAACACCCTAATGCCAGAGCGCAAGAGATTTCCTTGTATCTAGCAGTGAGTCTTAGCTGGCCTGTGCTGTTCAATGTACCCCCAATTCACTGCTGAAATAATCTGTTCATGTAAGGTATCCTAGGTGACCGGGTACCCCATGGGTCATTTATATTATTGGGTGATTTATGTACAGGTGTTACATGAAGAATTATGAATATGGGCTGAAAATATGTTTTTAAAAGACGTTTGGCAGACAGCACTTGAGTTGTCCTTTTGTAGACAAAAGAATGTGATTCTGTCCAGTTGGATATGTCTCCAGTGTAAACTGAACAAAGAGAGACAATGAATGACACTTATGTGGAAGGTAAAGAAAGCCATCAGGAAAGTCTGGAATGAGGGATGGCATTTAACGCTGTCAATGGAGGATGGAAACTGCAGCTCCTCTAGGAAACCTACCTGCCTCCTTAAGCAAGAATATTGAACTTTGGACTATATCAGCAGGGACAGAGAGCCTTTTTTGGCCTCTATTACTGGACAGGCACAAGAGGCCAGAGCTCTTGTGCATCTGAGAAATGTGGCACCTTTAACCAAGGTGATTTCGCCTTCTCTCTGTCTCCCCTCCTTCTAATACGTTGTTCCACACTGTTTGAACCTTAACAACTGCTTTGATTTGCTGAAATAGTCTGACCTGATCCTATGCCTTACACTTCCCTGCATTTATTCTTCCTCCTACTCTGTAAGTTCTCCATCTTCAAGCATCTGACAAAGTTGGGTTTCTCCCATGAAAGCTCATGCAATAAATAAATTTGTTAGCCGTTAAAAGTGCCACAAGTCTTCACAACCCCTTTCTGGCCTGGGTTGAATGCCAAAGTGTCACATTCAACCTAGAAGCGGCGTCACAGCCGTGAATCAGGCCCCAGCTATCTCCCAGTAAGAGAAATGAGGAAGTCTGCCCATGTTCAACAAAAACACAGCAGATGAAAATAAGAGAAAAGCTGCACTGTGGGTTGCCAGCCCTTGTCTAAACAAAAACCTTTTAGTAACTGGCAAACACAGTAAGAAAATATAATGAACATTTGAAAGGCAAAAGGACTGACTTACTGCACCACATGTCAGAGTATAGAATGTTTGACAGATATAGCCAGTACTCAGTCCATGAATGTTAGTGGGAATTGAGAAAGAAAAACAGGAGGCATCATAACTAAGGCATGTGATAATAGGTCAGGGTCTGGGAGGCTGCAAATTGACAGGTAAATCACCAGTATTCCAAAAAAACAACCAACACCATGAAGAGCAGCAAGCAATAACTGGCCTATTTGCAGTGATAATATGTAAAAAAACCAACTAAGTAAAAGCAAGTGGGGGATCGCCTTGAAAATGCTGTTTGAACTGAGATGGGCTTCGAGAGTGCAGAGATGTGCTATTAAGGTAACTGCGGCTATAAATCAGAGTTTCTCAATCTTTTTGATACCAGGGCCTGGCTTGCTGCCTTCCTAAACTGTGTCAGGGATCGGTGCTGGTACACTCCTATAAAACACTTCAAATAGATCTCTCGCTTAGCCTAATGGAATTTACTTTTAATTGCTGCTGCAATTGATGGGGGAAAAGCATTTGATTAATGGCTAGCAAACAGATTACTTCATGATCACCTGTTCTGTTTGTTGCCTCTGAAGCACCTGGCATTGGCCACTGTTGGAAGATAGGACACTGAGCTAGATGGACCATTGATTTGACTCAGTATGTCCGTTCTTATGCTCTTAAAAAGAGGGATTTCCATTATAAGAGACAAGACATATTAGCCAGTGTAGCCATTCCACATTGCAGGGCTGGTGGACATGGAAACCGTGCCCTTTGGAAATGTATGTCCTCTATTGGTCAGTCAACAGGCTGGGTTCCTTTTTGCAAGGGGGCCTCTCATTGGACAATTCCCTTTCCCTGTAACAGTGATCTGTCCATGAGCTGTTATTAGCCATCAAGGGATTCCCAGGGAGGAAGCAGGGTTTTTCCTGCTTTATCCCACATCACCTCAAAGTGTCCTTTGAAATCACTTTAGGGCCTCTTAGATCAGTGGTTTTCAAACTTAGCATCGGGACCCAGTAATGGGTCGCAGACCCTCAGGAACTGGGTTGCAGCACCCCCTGCTGCCGCCGCCAAAGGACTGGAATGCATTGCTCAAAGATGTAATTGTTGGATCATGGACATAAATTATATTTTTTTCAACTGGGTCCAGAGGAAGAAAAGTTTGAAAACCACTGTCTTAGATGAATGATTTGGATGAGAATGTTACTTATAAACACTCAGTTTGTGTATGATATCCAGGTGTGGCAAATGAGGAGAATCAATACACGTGCTGTTAGTGGGAAACGGTGAATCTTTTAGGTGACTGGACCCATAAGTAGGAATGGTACAGATGGAGGAATCATCCAGCATGTTAATTAAGAGATGCAATGTGTTGTGCAAAAATGCTCAGATTTGTAAATGTGTCAACTGATTATTGGGGTGCATCAGCAGAGAGAAAGAATGCACATAAAAATAAATGATATTCTATAGATCAAATAGTTAAATCACAAGTACTGTTCACTAGCGGGCTTGCTGCCTATGCAGAGAAAGGATACTAGGCCTTGAGAGGCAGGAAAAAGAGCCACGCAACCAACATGATTTCAGGTCATAAATTATGTGATGACTCAGTAGATGGCACATCATTGGGTATGGAACCGGGACATCTGGATCTAAAAATATGAGCATTTACTGCTTGAGCAAAAGGATTAAGGAGCAGATTTTTAGAGATACTGCAGAACTTGTTTTATGCGATCTAATTAGAACCGAGACTCCGGCCAGGTCAGATAATAATTAAAAAAAAAAAAAAAAAATCTAGAGAATGGGAAAGTGCAGTGCTGCAGCACCATCTAGCTGCCACAGGAGAGATTGTCCCCTAATGGACCTATGTGGTTGTCCGGGTAACACAGAGAGCTGAATAATGGAGGGTTGGATAAACAGGGTTCCAATGTATTTAGGTGTTGCTCTACCCAGCATTGCAATGCTTCACTGACCTAGAAGACTGTCTTATTGATGTTCAATGACACTTACGCTCCTAAGTACCTAAGTCACTTTTGAAAATGAGATTTAGGCTCCTAAAGCAAGTGTTGTAATGCTGAACAGTGCCCTGCCTAAATACATTTACAAATCTGGGCCTAGGGCCCCTAGCTAACAGCAGCAGGAGGATCTCAAACTCCCTTGTGGTGGGGACCACTCCAGCTATGCCTGTTGGATGAAGTCTCACGCTGGATTAATATAGGCTACAAGAAAGGGGAAACAATTTTAATGTTGTTTCTTTTCATTGGGAAAGATATTCTGAAGTGATCTAATTCAATTACTAGATTTAAAGGTCTTGGAGGGGGTTTGGGATTAGAGCCGGTTGTAAGAATCCATGGGACTAGGCTCACCATCTGCCAAACCTGGGACAGCTGACATTCCCACATCTGCTATCACTCGGAAGCTATGCAGAACCCAATGCAAGGAGTACTGTGGAGATTAGGCACTGCAGAAAGTACTGCCCAAAAGAATGACAGCACTCAGTGGCACTAGATGGGCTCCAGTGCACTATTTAACTCTGGGGGAAGGGGTGCCCCAGGAAGTTGTTTGGACAATCACACAGCCTGCTGGGCTGCTGTGACTACTGATATCACCTTGCAGTCTCCAACCCCAGTCAGACTCAGACCCTAACTGTTGCCTCCTAACTCCAGTCTGATACTATCTCTGGTCTCTGAGCCTGGCCTGGCTCTGACCCTGTCTCTTCGTCTTTGATCCTGGCTCTAGTGATTACCCCCATCCCTGCCTGCTGACAGCTGCTTCGTGGCTCTCCTTAACCTGTGGACACCAGCCTAGCTGTAACTGCTAGGTCAGACCACCTATGCCCTGGGCCTGGTCCCTTATACTGGTTGAAAAGTTTTCAGCAGAAAAAGGTTTTTTCCACCAGCAAACACAGTTTTGACGAAATCAGCATGTTCCCATGAATGTGTGATGTTGCTGTAGCCATGTTGGTCTCTGGATATGAGAGAGAGACAAGGTAGGTGAGGAAATATCTTTTATTGGACCAACTTCGGCTGCTGGAGGGGGCAAGGTGGGTTTAGAGCTTACCCAGAGCTCTTCCTCAGAAAGGGTGCGTCTAGATTTGTGAATTAAGTGGACTTAAACCTGCTTAAATCTACTTAATTTAATCTGTGTCTACACTACAATTTCCTTAAGTCGACTTAAGCTGCTGCTTAAATCGACTTCAGGAAATTTTTAATCGACTTTATTAAACCTACTTTAAAGTCGACTTTATTAAGTCGACTTAGCCAGTGTAGATGCAGATTAGCCCTAAATCGACTTTAAGTCGACTTAAAGGGCCCCAGGGCTCCCCCACTGACCTCCCTGCCAGGGTGTCTGGCACAGCCAGAGCCTGGCATGCCCACCCACAGGGCAGGACACAGCCCTGCCCACCCCACTCCTATATCCTGCCCCCGTCCCTGTCCTGCTCAGCCCCCATTGTACCAGGGTACAATGGGGCAAATGCTGAGCCCCCTGTTACTTTGGAAGGGGTGCCCCTCCTGCCACCATGGATCAGTCCCAGGTCCACCTAGCTCCTAGAAGTCAACTTAGGTGTCCAGTGTGGACGCTCTAAGTCGATTTGGCAAGGTTCACTTTAAGTCGACTTAATTTTATAGTGTAGACATGCTAAGTTGACTTATTTTGACAAGTGTAGACATAGCCAAAGAAACCAGAGGGTTCCCATAAAGTGTTTTGATTGACTACATTTTTTATGAAAGTTTCAATGAAGTGTTTCGACTGTCATTTTGATCCATTTAATGTTGATTTTTATATTATTTAAAATATAAGCATTAGATATAGATATATAGATAAGTTAAACAGGTCAAAATGAAACATTTAGCATATTAAAATGAAACACTACCAAAACAAAATGATTCAGTGGTCCTGAATTGAAATTTCCTTCTCAATCTCATTGGAAATAATTAGAATGGGAATTCTAGCTTCCTTCCAACTCTGGTGGTACAAATGGTATGATAAGAATTGTCCTTGCTGGGGAGGAGTTCAGTCTGGCAAAGGTCTGTCAAAATGAGGATATGATGAAGAGATGAGCAGCTCTTTTCCACGCAGGGGACAATAAAGCTGTCAAGTAACGCCAAAGCAAGCAGTTTACATCAGTTTGAAAGCTAGACATGTCTATAGGGAGAATGTGAAGGAAATGTAGGATGCAAGGGCTGCTTCTTTTCCTACAGAACTTAGCGGTAAAAACCCCATTCAGAACAATGAAAAGAGGAAGGGGGCCCACAGAAAGGAAGGCCTGAAATTTAAGGATGCATTCTTATTTGCTAAGTGGCCTTTTCCTATGCAATGATTTCTCCATGTTACTGTAGTGATACTCTAGCAATCTGAGTGATTATTGCTTGTTACGGTTTGTTTTTAAGGGTGTATGGTTATCTTTCATGGCCGTGTTAGCATAAAACTATATTCCTTGCATCAATGACTTAATTCATCTTTGACCAGCAGGGAACTATTACACCACAAATCTAGGAGAGTGGGAGAGTCGCTGGGCCAAATTCAGCTCTGGTAAATGGATGCAAGTCCTACTGAAATCCCCCCTAGTCTTTACCTGTCATAGATTTCTCATTCTGTCTGAGAAAGAAGGCCAGACAAACAGAGTTCTTCTCTCTCTGCTCCTGACACAGAGCCATTGCTGCTCAGAGCTCTGCTGGAGGGGATTTGCACCCAGAGGAAGAGTATTTCAACACTGCTCTGTCCCCAGTCTGCTTTGTGTAGACCAACAGTTCTCAACCACTGTGTCGGGACACATTACTAGAGTGTTGCAGAGAGTTGGTGGAGGTGTAGATTCGACTGAGGGAGGGGGAGACTGGTGTGTTCTATAGGGTTGCACACACCGCCAAGAATGTCACAATCCACAAAAGGTTGAGAACCCCTGGTGTAGACCAGACCTCAGCAAATATACTTCAGTGGTCACTAGACTGAGTTTCTAAAATAACAAATCAAAGGTGTTTTCTGAAGAGGAGATGATCAGTACAGAAGTCAATTGTTTCATCCCCTTTGGAGGAGATGACTTTCGCTCAGAGAATTAGACGTGTCCCATAGAGAAATGTTGACTCTGTTACTTCTCTGTGGTAGGTTCTTCACCCCCACAACCATTTAATACCTAGAAGGGAGGGGGGGAGAAAAGATATCTCCTCCACTTAGACATTACTAATCCCATTGCCTGGGATGGTTTAGTTGAGGTTAGTCCTGCCTTGAGCAAGGATTTGGAGTAGATGACTGCCTGAGATCCCTTCGACCCCTAATCTTTTATGATCAGTCCAGCAGCCTATGAACATTGTCAACCCAAAGAAGTCACATACCAACATACTAGAGACTTGGGAACTGGGTGTGATTGTGCTATTCACTATCTGTTGTCCATAGCCGACACCCACAGCCAAGAGGATGGAGCGCAAATACTTTGTCCGGCCAAGGGGCACAAACATTTTTATATGCACCCCACCCTGGGATCCCTGGTCATAGCGGTGGCTAACAAAAAGGAGCGCCAAGGTCACCAGGGCCCTACCCCCAAGTCAAAAGAAACAAGGAAAATGGACCTGTTCAGCAGGAACATTTTTTCCACAGGAGGTTTGCAACTAAGGATAGCCAATCAGCAGGCCATCCTTAGCCAGTATACATATAACTCCTGGGCTTCTATGGCGAAGTTCACCAGCTTGCTGCCCCAGGACTCGAAGGCGGACCTGATCGCGGTGGTTAAGGAGGGGAAGGTCGTCTCCAGGGCCTTGCTCCAATCGGCCCTAGACGTGGCAGATGCAGCCACAAGAGTGATGGCTTCAGGGGTCACAATGAGACAGAGCTCGTGGCTGCAGATGTTGGGCCTCCCCCAGGAGGTGCAGGCCACAATTCAGGATCTCTCTTTCGAGGGTCTGGAGCTCTTCTCTGCACAAACAGATAACAAGCTGCAGACCTTGAAGGACTCCCACGCAATGCTAAAATCGCTGGGGCTGCACACCCCAGCTCCCCAAAGGCACCCATTCCACCCCCAACCAGACAGTACCACAGGTCGGACTCGTTGCAAAGCAGGGGTCGCAATAATCAGCATTCGAGCCAGAGGTCGTCAGGCCCATGCAGGAGCCATCCATGCAGCCAGCTGGGCTCCAAGAAAAACATTTTAGGCTGTGCCCAGGGACGACTTTCCAGTTTCCCAACCAAATCCAACCCCCCCCCTTTGGGAACAGACTATCCCAATTTTGCCAGGCATGGTCCAGCATTACTCCGGACCAATGGGTGCTGTGCACAATCAAATGGGGGTACTCACTCCAATTCTCCTCTATTCCCCCTTCGCACCCACCCTGCCCTTCCCTGTCCCTTTCTTACAAACCCCTTCTGGAGAATGAGGGCCAAGGTCTCATCACCATGGGGGCAGTGCAGGAGGTTCCAAAAAAACATCAAGGGAAAGGATTCTACTCCCATTATTTCCTTATTCCCAAGGTGAAGGGGGGCCTGAGGCCTATCCTAAACCTGCGAGGCTTAAACAAGTTCCTTCGCAGACCAAAGTTCCACATGGTCTCCCTAGCCTCTATGATCCTGTCACTGGATCCAGGGGACTGGTACGCCGCCTTTGATCTGAGGGACACCTATTTTCACGTCACCATCAGGTCGCACCACAGACACTTCCTACAGTTAATGGTGGGGTGGAGGCACATGTGATTTGCAGTCCTACCCTTCGGGCTGTTGGCAGCCCCTCAGGTTTTCACCAAATGCATTGCAGTGGTCGTGGCCTTTCTAAGGAGGCAAAGGGTGAAAATATATCCATATCTGAATGACTGGCTAGTGAAAGGTCGTTCCCAACAAGAAGTTCAGGGCCAAGTCCAGGTAATCCGGTCAACATTTGACAGCTTAGGTCTGATGGTGAGCGAGAAAAAGTCCACGTTGATACCAACACAGAGCATCGAATTCATTGGGGCTCTCCTTGGCTCAAGGGTAGCCCAGGCCTTTCTCCCTCAAACCTGGTTCGACACCATGGTTGATCTGATCTGGACCTGCTGGTCAGGATTCCGCATCAGATCCTGGAATCCCTTCAGCAGTGGTGTGTCCACAAAAACGTGTGTGCAGGGAGGCTGTTCCAGTCCCCCCAACCCTCAGAACTCCTAGTCACGGACGCCTCAGACACGGGTTGGGGTGCACACCTGGCCAAGCTTCATACACAAGCCAGGTGATCTGGGAGGGAATCCTGACTTCACATAAATGTAAAAGAACTCAGGGCAGTCCACCTGGCATGCATGGCTTTCCAGGACAGACTAGTGGGCAAAACGGTTCTAGTGCAGATGGACAACATGATGGCCATGCACTATATCAACAAACAGGGTGAAGTTCACTCCTCTCCCCTGTGTCCGGAAGCCCTGGAGCTGTGGGAGATCTGTGTAAGTCACTCGATTTGCCTGGCAGCATCATACCTACCTGGCTCCCAGAACCAGCTGGTGGACACTCTCAGCAGGAAGTTCATGTCCCGCGAGTGGTCCATCAGGACGGACATCCTGCGGGAAGTCTTCCGAGCATGGGAAACTCCCCGCATAGACTTATTTGCCTTAGACACCAATTGGAAGTGCCCCATCTTCTGCTCCCTTCTGAATCGCAGCCCCGGATCCAGGTCGGACACGTTCACGCTGACCTGGTCGCACCAACTGTGCTACGCTTTCTCTCCAATGCCGTTGATCCACAGGGTACTCCTGAAAGTAAAAAGGGACAAGGCAAAGGCTATACTGACTGCCCCCGACTGGCTGAGACAACACTGGTACACAACTCTCCTAAATCTCTTGGAGGGGTTCCCCATTCCACTGCTACTGCTTCCAGACCTGCTAATCCAGAACCAGGGAGTGTTGAGACTCCCCAACCTTGAGTCCCTGCACCTCTGGGCCTGACTCCTCCATGGCTGAACAGCAGGGAGCTAGGGTGTTCCTCTCAGGTGCAGGAGATTTTGGTCAACAGCTGTAAGCCATCAATTAGGGCTACCTATGCGGTGAAGTGGGCGAGGTTCAGCACATGGGCATCAGAGAAGCGAACGTCTGTGACCTCAGTGCCAGTTCCGTTGATCTTGAACTATTTGCTTGACTTGAAGCAAAAGGGCCTGGCGGGTGCCTCTCTGAAGGACCACCTCGCGGCCATTTCAGCCTTTCACCTGGGCTCGACAAGAGACTCCTTGTTCTCAGATCTGGTGGTAAAGCGCTTTATGAAGGGCCTGGACAACTAATCCCCCCTGCTCAGCTGCCGACGACCCAGTGGGACCTAAATCTAGTTTTGTCCAGACTGATGGACCCCCCGTTTGAGCCATTGGCGTCTTGCTCGCTACTCTACTTGTCTTGGAAGGTCACCTTCCTGGTGGCAATAACATCTGCCAGAAGGGTATCGGAGCTGAGGGCACCCACATTGGAGCCCCCATACACCCACTTTTATAAGGACAAAGTTCAGCTCTGCCCCCACCCAGCATTCCTCCCCAAGGTGGTGTTGCACTTCCATGTGTCCCAGGACATTTGTCTCCTAGTGTTTCATCCAAAGCCCCACGCCACAGATGAGGACCATAGACTCCACAGCCTAGATGTGCGGAGAGTGTTGGCATTTTACCTGGATCAGACTAAACCATTCTACAAGTCATCTCAGTAGTTTGTGGCAGTGGCGGACAGGATGAAAGGGGAGGCTGTGTCCGCCCATCATCTGTCATCGTGGATTGCGGCGTGCATCAGGCAATGCTACGCTTTGGTGAAGGTCTCAGTTCCGCGGTTGATGGCACACTCCCATCCAAGCGCAAGCATCGTCAACAGCATTTCTAGCCCATGTACCCATTGTAGACATTTGCAAGGTGGTTACGTGGTCGTCAGTGGACACCTTCGCCACCCATTACGTGCTCACCCAGCAGGAGAGAGACAATGAAATGGTGGGCAGAGTGGTGCTTCAGTCAGTAAAGAAGTAGAATTCCATCCCACCTCCAAGGTAAGGCTTGGGATTCACCTGAGTTGTAATGACATGAGCAATCACTTGAAGAAGAAGAAACGGTTACTTACCTGTAACTGGTGTTTTTCGAGATGTGTTGCTCATGTACATTCCAACACCCGCCCTCCTTCCCTTGGCCAGAATTCCAGCAAGAAGGAACTGAGGAGGGGAAGGGTCGGCTGGGATATATATAGAGGGTCGCACAGCGCACCCTGGTGGTGGTGGCTGGCCCTGCAGATAGACTAGGGGAAAAACCTTCCGGCAATTCGTGCGCGCGCACACCTGAGTTGGAATGTACATGAGCAACACATCTCGAAGAACACCAGTTACAGGTAAGTAACCGTTTCCTCTTTCTGCACAAGCTAAGGCTAAAAGGAGGGATTTGTGCCAGAATACACCCCTATAGTCCACCCTGCGCACTATTGAAATAATGCTCGTACAAAGTATGCCTTGTAAGGTATCATCTGAAAATTTATAGTTACCAGTAGCTGGTTGGCAAAATTGTATGTGAATTTATAAAATGCTACTGTATGGTGTTATAAACTCATGTTCCAAATCCTACAGCCCTACCCAAACTGAGGTTGGGAAACAGGTCTGCCCTAAACAAAGGAATGTGAGCTCTGCTTATGTCACAGGATGCATATCCATACGCCCCTAGGCTATAATCTATGTAACTTTTCTGTTCACTTTTGCAATGTAATTGTATGGTTTGATGCCAGTTATGCCATGCATGGCTCCCTTTTGAATGCCCTGGCATATTATCATAGTATCATGCTTTCTGTAGCATCATGTAGGCACACACATGTGAAGCAGATTACATGGCTCCAGGGGGAGGAGGACAAACAAAACTAAAAAGAGCCAAAGCTGCAAGCAAGTACCTGGAGTAAGTAACAAATATAATGCAAATTGAGGTCCCTGGCTCAGATAGGACAAAGAGATCACCTTGGCCCAGGAAGGGGAGGGGAGCTGAGAGGAGACTGAAAACAAAGACAGATGCTTGGAGCTGTCCAGTCTTTCGGCAAGAGACTCTCCATCTTGAAACATCTACAAGGACTGTGCCCTGCCTAGAAATGGGCAGACAGCTGCACAGTTCCGGGGCCCCCAAATTTGAGAGGCCAGAGTTACCGGGTCCCTAAAAATAGAAAAATCCAGTGGAATGCATCTTCCGTCCTGCCCTGGCTGCTGGCAGGTCCTACGCCCAACATTGTTAATCACAATACTTACTGTATTATGCAGTGTTTGCTGGTTTGTAACAATAATTGCTAGACATAAATGCCATATAAAATTATAAATATTTTTATGGAGCGATAACCGATGCATGTGGCACTGAGAATTGGTTGCAAATGCCTACCTGGGCTGGGGCCCACACATGCATAAAGGGGGCCCAGACAGTACGGGAAGGAGGCCCAGAGATTAGGAGGGTTCCGGGACCTGTCAAATTATACTTTAACCACTGATTAGATTATGCTGTTAAATAATTTCAATAGTAATTTTATTGATATATTTTATATACACATTGGTTTCTTATGGTATAAAAAGGCCTGCAAGCATTTTTTTTCTTCTAATGTTTTCACAGACAGCCTGAAGTTCTAAGATGGGGCTCAGATACGTATAATTCAACTTGCTCTATTTCTGCCTTTTCCAAATAACATTCTTTTATTTATTTGGGTTGTTTAAAGCTTTTTTTTTAAGTGAGTAGGGGAAGCATTATTCTTACTTTTTCAAGATTGACCTGTAGAATCCATATGTTGCTGTATATTTGTAGCAGGTGTAGGTTCCTTTACAAACTGTCTTGTGTGGGTGACAATATGACAGCTCATCTGCATAGTGCAGGCAATGTACATCTGAGTTGATTTAGTATAGAGAGCCCTGGGTTTGGAGACTTATCTAGTAGGTTTGTTAGTGCATTGTACGTGCTGTGAAGGGTAGGCCTGAAGTTGCATATATTTTATTTCTCTGTGTCTGTAGGGATGGTGGTTTGTATGCTGTTTGTTTTTATCCCACATCGGATGGACTTGTACATATATTTAGTTTGTTTCCCATTATTTCTGTTCCGAGTAGTTTAAAGCTAAGTCCAGAATGCCCTTGAGTCAAATACTTATTTTAAAAATAATGGAACAGACATATCTTTCCCTTTCAGGGAAATGCATATAGTGGGGTGCGTTTTTCAACTTGTTTACCTGTATTTAGGTTGTTAGTTCTTTTCTCAGGGAGGATTCCAATTTGGCTTTTAAATTCTTTGTTCTTCCTGGTACAGTATTTTGTTATTCTTTAGCAAGGATTCTAGAGAATAGTTTGCTCCTGTTCTTGGTGTTAGACTCCTTCACAGTGACTGTTTGGCCGGGGACGCCACGAGGGGACAGGGCTGTGGGGGTTGGTCTCTGTTTCTGTCAATAACAGTAGGGCTGTGCAGAGGGGAAGGCTGGGGGCATTAGTCTGGCTCTACTGCTGCTCTGCAGAGAGCTGAGGTGGGCTGCTCCGGTTTTGCCATGGTCAGTCAGAACAGTGCAGTGCAGAAGAGTGGGAAGAGGTGGTCTCTAGTCTGTCAGTCACACTGGGGCTATGGGAGGGAGGAGCGGAGGTTGGTCTCTGCCCTGTCAGTCATGTGGGCCTGGGCAGTGTGAGGAGTGGCGGGGGAGGAGGGGTGATTGGACTTTGTCTCTGGCTGTGTCAGTCAGTCAGTCAGTCAGTCATTTTAGGACAAAGCAGAGGGTGGGAGAGAAAGCTGGACTTTGGCAGGCTCTGGCTCTGTGTCAGTCACACTGGGGCTGTGCAGATACTGGGTGGCTATGGCTCAGTCATTTAGACCAGAGCTGTGCAAAGACCAGAGGAGAAGGTTGCTCTCTCATTCTATCAGTCACTATAGGGTGGTGCAGATGGGCAGAGGGGGCAGTCTCTGGCTGTGTCGGTCACATTGGCTATGTCTATGCCATTTTGCAGGAGGTCAGACTAGATGATCGTACTGGTCCCTTCTGACCTTAAAGTCTAAAAGCCTATGAGTCTACACTTAACAAAGTCGACTTAACTTTCTCGTGTAGACATAGCCCCTTGTCGACCTTATTAAGTTGACTTAATGCTTTAAGTCGACTTAAGGAGTCAACTTAAGGCTTAAGTCGACATAAAACCAGGTGTTATTAAGTCGACTTAAGCTTTCCTTAAGTCGACTTAAGAAAAGCCCAGTGTGGACGTGACTTTGTTTAAGTCGACTTAAGCCTCCTTAAGCCTCATATGCAAAGCAGAGGGAGGCTGGTTTCAGGCTGTCAGAGAGTCACACCAGGGTTGTATGGGGTGTGGGATAGGGCAGTCTTTGTGTCAGTGTCAGTCATAACAGGAGCTGTGCAATGGGGGATGAGGTGGTCTCTGGTTATTTCAGTCCCACTGGGATGGTAGGGGGCAGTCTCTCCTTGCACATCAGGACTGTGCAGATGTTTGGGGTGGGGTCTGGCTGGGGTGGCATGCAGTCTCTCGTTGGGTCAGTTACACAGGGCTGGGGGACTGTCTCTGGCTCTGTCAGCCACAGGGGACTGTGGAAGGGGTGCTCTCTGGTTGTGTCAGTCACATAGGGGTTGTACCTAGGGAGGCAGCCTCTAGCTGTGTCAGTCACATGGAACGGGGGGAGAAGGGGGTCTCTGGTTGTGTTAAGTCACAGGTGGCTGTGCAGAAGGAGCAGTCTCTGGACATGTCAGTCACAGGAGGGCTGTGGGGGGTTGGTCTTTGGCTGGGTCAGTAACATGGAGCTGTGCCTCGGGGGCCATGTCAGTAAAACGGGAGCTGTGCTGAGGGGGTGATCTCCAGCTGTGTCAGTCAAACGTGGCTGTGCAGAAGGGTGGTCTGTAGCTATGTCAGTCACATGGGGCTGTGAAGCAGGGCGGTCTCTGGCTGTGTGTGTGGTAGGGGGAAGAAGTCTTTGGCTATGTCAGTCAAATGGGGGCTGTGCCTAGTGTGCGGTCTCTGGCTCTGTCAGTCACACGGGCTGTGCAAGGGGAGAGGGCTGTCTCAGGCTGTGTCAGTTGTACACAGGCTGTGCCGGGAAGGCAGTCTCTGGCTGTTTTAGTTACACAGGGGCAGGTGATCTCTGACTGGGTCGCTTACATGAGTTCTGTGCAGGGAGGGCGGTCTTTGGCTGTGTCAGTCACATGGGGCTTTGTGGGGAGTGTTCTCCGGCTGTGTCAGTCGCACAGGGACTGTGTAGGGAGGGTGGACTCTGGCTGTGTCATCACATGGGGGCTGTGTGGGGCGGTCTCTGGCTGTGTCAGTCAATGGGGGCTGTGAGGGGTGGGCTCTGGCTGTGTCAGTCAATGGGGCTGTGTGGGGCGGGCTCTGGCTGTGTCAGTCAATGGGGGCTGTGTGGGGCGGGCTCTGGCTGTGTCAGTCACATGGGGGCTGTGTGGGGCGGGCTCTGGCTGTGTCAATCACTCACACCGGCGGTGTTTGTTTTTCTCCTTCCGGCCGGGCAGGCGGTCCGGCAGACAATGGCCTCCGCCGGCCGGGCAGGGCTGTGAACGGCCCGCGGACGGGGACGCTGCCGGGTCTCCCCTTTGCGAGGGATTCTGGTCCTGGGAGCGCCGGTAACGAGTCGCGGTTCCTCCCTGCTCCTGGCCTGGGTCGCCCTCCCTTCCCCGGCCGGGCTGCTCCCTCCTTGTTCCCCTCTCCTCTGGGCACAGCCGGCAAGTCCGATGCCCCCTCACTCCGCCGGCGGCTGGAGGGGGTAGGAGCTCCCTGCAGGCCCGAGCATCCCCTTCCCTCCCAGTGCTCGGCCTAGCTTTGTCTCTGCCTGGGAAGCGACTGGGCCATGGGGAATGGGTGGGCACAGCCAGCAGGAGATGGACCCTGCAAGGCTGCGGGGAGAGGCCAGGACTGGAGGGGTGTGTGCCAATGCCAGTCTGTGGGTCCAAGCTGGAGCGTGCTCTGCAGGAAGGGCCCGGCAGGGGCAGGGGGACAAGGACATGGGCACTACTGTGCCATTAGCTGGAGGGTTGCACAGAGACAAGCAGAAGGTAGTGTCAACAAGAGGAGGAGGGTGGGCCGCAGTTGAAAACAGGAGCGTTTTCAGCAGGTGGGGAGTGGGAGGTCTGATAAATAAGCATTGCTAGGAGAGGCCTGCAGAGCTCTGGGTGGCACCGAGGGATACATTCATTAAGGAATGCTAGTTTCACCGTTAAAACCTCCTGTACACAAAGAAAGTCATTCTGAGGACTAAATCAGTCTAACCATGTCTCTCGTGGCTGTGGATTTTTCACACCCCTGAGATGTAGCTATACTAATGTAAATTTCTAGTGTAGATTAGGTCTTAGCGTTCATTCTAGTCTTGGGGGGACGCTGGACTTTTCTAAAGGGAATAGTGAGAAAGGAATGTTGGGGAAGGGAAGCTGCAGAGGCAACCAGACAAATCTGGGGGCACATTGGAGAGAAGTTCTCTGTAAACTGATGTTTGGTATGCCTTAAATGAGAGCACAATCCTTATAGGAAGCCTGTGTGATTTGGGAAAATGATATATGTCCAGTTGTTCAGAAAACCTTGTGTCTATTGCAAGTGAAACTGTAAAAAGTTCCTTCAAAGACTCTGTAGGCATTTCATAGGGAAGAATTAGAGAAATCCTACTTGTGCTTTGGATGCATATATAGTTAGATGTTATCTTTAATAGATTATCAACTACTAAACCCAGTAACTGTGATTAAGAAAAATACAGATCTAAAAAGGTGGCAACCCTTCAGCATAGACAAGTGCCTCTGTCTCTTTCTTAGTTCTTAAGGTTAGAATTGTCTATGTTTGTTTTTTAAACCAGGCATATCTCACATACTAAATTGGGAGGAAAAAATTCCTTCTCACCACCCTAAAAAAGTCAGAGGCACTGCAGAAATGATTGAATCTGCACTTTCCACATCAATTCAAGAGAATTAGATCTGTTGCTTTGCAGACTTCCTTAACAGGGTTGGACTTGGCTTATAAATTGAGCTGTCAGAGTTGGACAGTGGGTTTTGGCAAAATGAGTTGGGAAGCACTTGCATGTGAAAGAAAAAAATGACAGATTTGAGAAATCAGGCTATATCTACACTACCGTTTATGTCGGCATAGTTTTATGTCGCTCAGGGATGTGAACATGCCACCCCATCAATACAAGGCAGAGCTTCTCCTGCCAACATAACTACCATCCTTCATGCACGTGGTTTTATTATGCTAATGGAAGAACTCTCGTTGCTATAAAGTGTCTTCATCAGCTGTGCTACAGTAGCACAGCTGCATTAGTGCAGTTGTGCTGCTACAAAGCTGTGTGTGTAGACAAACCCTCAGAGTACTTGCATCATCACTGGTTCAGCATGTTCCAGTGGTTCTTTCCTAATTCTCTTCCCCTTCATCCCTCTCGTACAACTTCCTTCTGTTTACAGCTCAGCCATAGATTTTGTGTCCTTGGTTATAGTAGAGAACCTTTTCTCAACTTGTTCGTGCTTTCCAGAATGTCTTCACTCTGTGGGCCCAACTGATTGTAACCCATGATCGGGAAGGTCCTGGAGAGTTTCATAATAATGTGAGTTATGATGACAGGCTGGAGGTGGCTAAAGAGATCACAATGCATTCTTGCCCCTGGTGATTGTAAGAATGAACAGCATAGTTAGGGTTCAGTACTTTGGTAGTCTAGGTTGAAGTCTCTGATCCACTACAGACTTATTGTGTGAACTTTGGCAATCACCTAGCCTCTCTATGCCTCAGTTTGTACAGTGGAGATTATAGCACTTCCATCCCTCACGGCGTATTGAGAGGATGAATGTAGATTTATACACTGTGTTCAGACACTAATGTAATATTAACGGGGGCTATATGTGCACCACAGATAGAAAAGTGCTTTACTTTTATCAGAGGAGGGGGAGATTATTTTTAGATGCTGTAGAAATACTTCAGAACCAGCAGATTTCAGATCTAACAGAAGTCATGTTTTATGCAACTGTAATATGGGTATGGCGAATGGAAATGAAAGTGTTCAAAGAGAAGTGGGGCTAACATCTAACTAATTGTTAGAAAAGAAAAAAAAGCAGGTGAAAAATATCACATCACCAGGTATCTGAGGTTCTGTTGCATTTGGTTCATCCAGATACAAGAGAAATTGAAATTTTTATCATGAAACAAAAGAGAACAAAGAAGAAACAGTTGCATTACATGTGACTACTGAAATATTTCAATTTAAAGAATTTTCCATATGTCATTATAGTAAAATAGCAGAATATCCTATGGGGAAATAGATAGGCAAATGTCTCAGTATCATTTATTCATTTTACCTGACATCAACTTCAGCAAGTCAGGTAATGAAATAATTTGTTTTTCCTCTCCTTGCCCCTTCGTCCCTCCCTCAGGAGGCCATGATTGGAGCTGAGGATTAAAAGAGCTAACCATGAGAGAACATATATCTTTGCCTCCATGATTACTCATCAGTAAGCACCTATGACACCACAGAATGGATGTGGAAGTAGACTGGGAGTCTGAAAATGACACTTGTGACACAGGTGAAGAGCATTCAGATGACTCCAGCCATGTTTCTGAACGGGTGGGTCGCAAAGCCAGCCTCCAGCTGGAAGTAGAGGAAGATTACTCACCACCGTCCAGTCCTGCTTGCAGCCTTGCTGGACCTTCAATGAGGCAAGAACTCCCTGTAGAATTGCAGTGTGAAGAGGAGGAAACCTATGAAAACTACTACCAGAAGCGTGATTCAACCACCCCTTCAGTCTTTGTCACCTCCAGCACAAACTTTGACCTGCAGTGTGAAGATGAGGATCTAGAGCTCTACTCCTCTGAGCACTCTGAGGAACCTCAGGGAGGGCTAAGTGAGGAGGACGAAAACATCATTCTTATTGATGCCTTAGGTGAGGAAGACCTGGAACCCATCTCTGGAGATGCTTTGCCTTATAGGTGCAAGAAATGTGGTGCCTCTTTCCAGGATCTGAGTGAATTACAGGAACACAAACAGATCCACCTGACAGAGCATTCATACCGATGCCCCATCTGTGGCAAAGAGTTCTTCCGTGCTGCAAACTTGCGAATGCACAAGCTCATTCATTCCAGTGACAGGCCACACAAGTGTCCGGAGTGTGACAAGGGATTCATCCGCACAGCTGATGTCTGGAGACACCTACGCAATGTGCACAAGATTGAACGGTCAAAAATTTTGGGAAATGGTATGGTTAGAAACCCCTGGTCTTCAGTGCACCAGAACCAAAATGGAGGTGGAGATACCTATCAGCAGTGTTCAGATGACCAAAAGCCTGGAGGAGAACAGTCTAAACCTTACATCTGCCCAACGTGTGGCAAAGGCTTCCATAAACCTAATTTGCTGTCCAAACACAAGGTGATCCACCGACAGGACAAACCATATCAATGTCAAGAATGTGGAAAGTCCTTTATCCAGCTGCTCAGGTTGAAAAGGCACCAGCAAACTCACTCTGGAGAGCGTCCTTTCTACTGTGAGGAGTGTGGCGGTACCTTCACACGACTGGCATCACTACAGCGTCATCAGCGGATCCATACTGGAGAAAAACCTTACTCTTGTGCTTACTGCGCTCAAGATTTCACGGAGTCAGGCTCCTTAAGAAGACATGAGCGCACTCACCAAGTGAAGACGTCTTAAAATACCTTCACCAGTACTTTTGTCCTTTCGATTCCTTCTTACCCAAGTGAAACCTGTCCATGCTGCTTAAGAAACCACCATACTCAACATCAGTGGTTCTCAACTTTTCCAGACTACTGTACCTCTTCTAGAAGTCTGGTGCCCAAGCCCCACCATACAGGGCTGAAGCCCAAGCCACACTGCCCAAGGGTTAAGCATGTAACTCGGCTTTGCGGGGCCATGTCTGACATAGGGTCTGGACATTTGCTCTGCTTGCCACTCCCTAACACCATCCCTGCAATTGTGACACTCCTGAACCAGTCCCGTCATCTCCTGAAGATCACAACCCCCATGTTGAGAAACACTGATCTAGACGAGTTGACAAGTATCTGGAAGACCTCATTATACCCCCCAGGCATATGTATACTCCTGGTTGAGAAACACTGGTCTACATACATAGGTCAATCCACAGCTGCCTTCCCTAAGTATGGCCAATATTACTTAATAAGGAAACAAAGCTGCATGAGGAACTAAATGCTCTCTAAAGGAAAGGCAGTGCTGACTGACTGTACACCCTTCCTCAGAAATGAAAAGAAAAAAGCCTCAGTGCCATTGAAAAATGAAGTCAGAGAGGTTACAGGATAAATGCGGAGAGTGAACCCCTAGGAGGTGCTGGACATTGTCCTGCAATGCTGGGCTTCCCTGGGGTGTGCCAGATTGAGTTTTCCCCAAAGACTGTTACATTAAACAGAGCCTTGGTGCAGTCCTGACCCTGAACTGATGGGCACTGATGTCTAGAAGGTGACTGCTCTCCAGCAGTGGGATTTGGAGAGCTGTCATTACAGGCCATTCGTTGCCAGAACTGCATGGTCTCCTCAATCAGATGTGGCTCATCTACGCCTCTGTGCATTCTTTTGTGTTTTTTAATGAAGTACCTATATTTGGAAGAGAAGGATTGTGTCAGTTGTAAAATAATAATAATGATAATATCCAGGACTTTAATAAACTGAACACTTAACTAACTGTTGCTCCCTTTGCACGCACATTAGCTTACAGATATATTGCTCCTTTATGTGCTTACATAATCCATGTCACGTACTGTATATGTATACTGGTGCCCGGAGAGCGGTTTGTATAGTTCACTGATGGTGCGTTTGGGTACAGTGAGTTGTCTGTATGTATCTGTGCCACTTGTCAAGGTGGAGAGAGTTTACCCTACCCAGCTGCTGCATTACAGTAACAAATGAGCATTTAAAATCACAGAAATTCCACTTAAAAAAATAAGGGAAATAAAGGCTGCTTTTACACTATGTAGTAGTTGGGTTCAAGGTTCCTGACTTTAGCTCTGACTCAGAGGATCCATTATAGTAAGTAGCATCTGTCTTTAGCAAAGATTCTAGGGCATTATAAAAGCATCCTGGCAATTTAATTTTCTTTTTTGAACAGGCTAATTTAAAACCTCTCAATTTTCTGCTACTGAACCTTTAAAATAGCATGCCTTTACATTTTTAAAACTTTAAAAAAAATATATGGTTTCTAGTTTCCCCCCCCCCCTTTTTTTTTTAAAGAATGGTCTCTTTGGGTGGCCTGAGAAGAACACCTCTCCTTCTGCATGCTCTTTCACTGTATATATGTACACCTGTTCGCTGACTGTTCACTTTTAATTTTGGCTCTGCTTTTACTGTTACTGCTAAACACCCATATTTTCAAAGCCCTGAGAAGTGTTCACAAAAACTGCACAGTCAAGTTCACTAAGTGTTGTCTCATGCACAAAGTAAATAAACGAAAAAAGTGTGATCAGTCTCTTAAGTCATAGTAATTTGGGGGATTACTTGTGTCTATAGTATGTACAAAACTTTCCTGTGTAATTGTTAAAGTTGTTAGTGTCTCCTCAATCACTCAGGTAAGCCATTCATACTATTATGTAAGGCCTTTTATATAACTTTATAATAGGTAGGGAATAAGCATGTAAATGGTATAAGCCACACTTGGCCTTCCTGTAGCTTCTTCTGCTTCCAACATTGGGTGTGCCAGCTGTTCCTGTAGCTAGCTATTAATGGGAATTCTGAGAGCAAGGTGTTAAGGTTTGCAAGAAATTGCCTGCTGTATTACCCATAATTGTAGGAGGAGTTCTAGTGGTGAAGTGAAAACAGACCAGTACTCCTCTTTTCTCCCCTCCTCTCCCTCATCTAGTCTGTTGCCCCTTGGTTATAAAATGCTTCTTATGAACACTTATGCATAAAACTTTTGTACGCGTCTGTTACACATAACATACTCTATTAAATGCATTGTTTTGGTGTTGATTCAAGCTTACGAGTTGGTTCATGGTTATCGTTGCCATGAATAATTGTTCTCTTGCTCCAGTTGATATCTGCCATCCTTTGGCCTACTTGCTCTGTCCTTAGGCAAGGCTGAAGCATGGATTTTAGCTGCGGTATCCTAGCTGTGGTACCCAGGGATGGTAATTTTTTAATTTATGATCATTCTTTATATACAGAGTGTGTGTCTATGTTGCTACAGTGAGCTGTTTTGTATCTATCACTGGTCTCCCTTAACTGTGCAAAAGGGTCACATGAAATAACTTTTTGAATGTTTCTTGTTGCCTTGGGAGTTTTCAGCATTCTGTTTGCATATTTATAAAATGGAAATACAAATGGTTAGGATCACCAGAAAATATTCCTCTGTACCAGTTAATGGTCCTGGAATGGGGAGGTATATGCCAGGGTAGCCAAACTGCAGCTTCTGAGCTGCATCTGGTTCTTTTACAGTTAAATTTAGACTTGAGCAGTCTCCTATACCACCCACCCCCTGCTACCTAATTCTCCACCTATCAGATTGGGGGGGGGGGGGGGCGCTCTGAGCTTCTGCCCTGCAACAGGGTGGTGGAACTAAAGAATTCTGCGCAGTGAGGAAAGGGTGTTGGTATGTTTGGCCTCCCCTGCGGTATGCAGTTATAGACCTGAATTGTTTCCTGATCTTCTCGCTAGCATACTGCTAATTGAAAGAACGGGCTTGCATCACATTTGCTCCCAGTGTCTAGACTTCTTGGAGGAAAAAAGATCTGTAGGTGGAGACTCACAACCGCCCTGTGCAATAACCCTCAAAGTCAGAGCAGGCACGTGCCTCCTGCCTATAGGTAGAGTGTGATGAGCGACTGACAAGCCGGCCGGGCCCAGGATCCCGCTAGGACTCCGCCCCTCGGGGTGCACCCCAAGTGGCTTGTCTCCATCCCCCTCTGTAATACGCCTCAGCCCTGCCTCCCCGGAAGCACGATCGCCGCCGAGCACAGCTTCAAAGCCGGCCGGACCGGCGCCGCTGACCGTGCTGCAGCAGGTCCACACCCACCCTGGACCCGCTGCACGCGCAGCTACCATTAACACGCATGCGCCGCTGCAGTTCGGCTTGCGCGGTGGGGTGGGGGTGCAAGGGGCGGGGCGAGTGGAGTGTACCGCCCCGGGCGCATGCGCGCCTAGTGCTCGGCCGGGACCGATGCCGTCAATGGCTCTGGCTCGTGTGAGCTCCGCGCGGGCGGCAGCCTCGGGCTGAGGACTGAGCCGCCCCGCACGGTGAGCGCCGGGCCCGGAACCCCTGTCGGCAGCGCCCGCTGTCTGGGCCAGTCTCCCCCCCGCGTCGGGAGAGCGGCAGCGACTGGCAGGAACGGCCCGTCGGGGGGGGCGGCGGGTCAGCGCGGTGCGGGGCTCGGTCCGGCGGACTCATTCCCGGCCGGTGTCTGTCTCGCTGGTCGGGCCGTAACTCGCCCGCCCCTGCAGTCGCCGCCTGCTAACGGAGCTGGGGGGAGCATTGCTGGGGGCGGGCGTCTCGGGAGCGGCGGCTGGGCTGGGTCTTTCTGCTCTGTCAGTGCCTGGGCAGCGTCTTTCCCTCCCGTCTCCTCCACGTTCACCGTGGTTCCCTCTCCCACGGTCCACCTCATACCGCTGGCCTTGGAGCTACTACCAGCCTGGTAGCGGGGTGTGGTGCCCCTTGGGGGTGGGGGTGCGATTTGTGTAATATGCTAAGAGTGCATCCAGCATGCGGCGTCTAGTACTCGTGTTCAGAGCCATTCCCTGCTGGGACGTCACCTGGCATCAGATTCTTTCAAGGGGAGTAAGTGACGCGCTTGGCTGAGTTAGGATGGTGTGTGCGGTGCACATCCTGAAACAACTTACTGCTTCAGGTTTTACCCTGCTGTAGGTGGCAGAAGGTGGGATGATAAAATATGGGAGAATGAGAAAATGGGTAGGCAATAAAAAAGAATAATAGAAATGCAGACCTGGAAGGGATCCCAATGGGCTTACATGAGACCGGGCTATGTACTATCTGGACTGCCACTTACAGCTGCTTGTCTAACCTGTTCTTTAAAACCTTCAGTGAGTGAGATTCCACCACTTTGCTGGGTAATTTGCTTCAGTGCTTAACTACACTTACTTTTAGGAAGCTTTTCCTAATATTGAATCTCTATCTACTTTGCTGCATTTTAAGTCCATTACTTCTTGTCCTATTCTTGATGGATAAAGAGAACAATGTATTGGTCTCCTTTTTATAGCAACCTTCTATGTACTTGAGGACTGTTATCATGTCTCTTTCCCCTCCCCCATTAGTCTTCTCTTCTCCAAATTAAATAAACCCAGTTTTTTCAATCTTTCCTCATAGGTTATGTTCTCTAGCCTTTTAATCATTTTTGTTGCTGTCCTCTGGACTTTCTTCAGTTTGTCCTCATCTATCCTAAAGTGTGGTGCCCAGAACTGGCCATAGTATTCCACCTGAGGCCTTATCAGGTCTGAGTAGTGTGGAAAAAATATTTTTCATGGCTTGTGTACAATGGTCCTGCTGGTACATTGCAGAATGATTTTTTTATTTTTTTTTGCACAGTATTATGTTGTAGACTCATATTTAGTTTGTGATCAACAGATCCTTTTTTGCAGTACTCCATTCTATGTAATCATTTCCCATGCTCTATTTGTGCCACTGATTGTTCCTTCCTAAGTGAGAATTTTGCACTTCTCCTTATGGAGTTTCATTTAATATATATTTCAGACTATTTCTCCAATTTGTCAAGATAATTTAAATCCTGTACTCCAAAGCCCTTGCAAGCCCTCCTACCTTGATATCGTAAGCTGACTTTATAAGTGAACTCTCAATGCCATTATCCAAATCATTTATGAATATGTAGAAGAGTCAAAGAAGTATGGGAATAATTTCTAAATCATATTGTAAAACAAGAAAATTCAAAACCAAATCCCAGATCATCAAATATTTGAAGTGGATGCACCCACATTATAAAGTTCTAAAACAAAATTATAGGGATTCTTAATGGGGTTTTTAAAGGCTAAGGAAGCCAGAAGTAGTTACATTAATTGTTCAAATTTGCAGCAAAGATCCAATTAAAATAGAGGATTTAACTTTATGTGCTAAAGAAATGTTCCATTTGATCATCATAGTAAACCTAATAGTGATCATCATAGTGAACCTAATACACAAAGTCTGTATTATTCTGCTCACCAGAAAGGGGTCTATATTGTGGTGGTTTCACTTTACTTAATGTGAATGTTGGCAAGTTGGCTAATGAAATCACCTGTTTTTTCTAGGGAGGGCTGTGATTGGAGTTGAGAACTAGATGAGCCAATCATGAAGGACTGTAAGAAAATGGTGTACTTACATGCACATCTATGAGTCCAATGTATGATACCAGAGGATGGACGTGGAGGTGAACTGGGAGTCCAATAACACCACTTGTGACACAGATGAATCCAGCCATGTTTCTGAACAGGTGGGTTGCAAAGTCATAGACATAGACTATTCACAACCATCCAGTCCTGTTTGTGACCCTGCTGGATCTTCAGGTAAGCAAGAACTCCCTGTAGAATTGCAATGTGAAGATGAGGAAACCTATGAGACTTATTACAAGAAGCGAGAGGAGATTACAGCTGGAGTCTTTGTCACCTCCAGCACCAACTTTGACTTGCAATGTGACAATGAGGATCTAGAACTCTACTCCTCTGAGGAACCTCAGAGAAGTCTAAGTGTGGAGGACGAAAACATCATTCTTATTGATGCTTTCAATGAGCCCATCTCTGGAGAAGCTTTGCCTTACAGACGCAGGAAATGTGGTGCTTCCTTCCAGGATCTGGAAGAATTACAAGAACACAAACAGATCCACTTGACAGAGCATTCATACTGGTGCCCTATCTGTGGCAAAGAGTTCTTCCATGCTGCGAACTTGCGAATGCACAAGCTCATTCATTCTAGTGACAGGCCACACAGGTGTCCGGAGTGTGACAAGGGGTTCATTTGCATGGCTGATGTCTGGAAGCACCTTCGCAACGTACACAAGATTGAGCGCTCCAAGGTAGTTTTGGGAAATGGTATGGTTAGGAACCTGGCATCAACAGTGCACAAAAACCAGCCTGGCAATGGGGAGATTGACCAGCGGTGCTCTGAAAATCAAGAGACTAGGGAAGAAGAGTGGAAACCTTACATCTGTCAGTTGTGTGGCAAAGGTTTCCGTAAACCTAATCTGCTGTCCAGACACAAGGTGATCCACCGACAGGACAAACCACATAAATGTCAAGAATGTGGGAAGTCTTTTGTTGAGCGGCTCAAGTTGAAAAGGCATCAGCAGATTCACTCTGGAGAGCGTCCTTTCTACTGTGATGAATGTGGAAGGACTTTTACCCAGCTGGTGACACTACAGTGCCATCAGCGGATCCATACTGGAGAAAAGCCCTACTCTTGTGCTCGCTGTGGTCGTTGCTTCACAGTGTCTGCCACTCTAAGGAAGCATGAGCGCACACATAAAGTGGACAAATCTTAGCTTTAGGGCTCCGTGACTGTGGTCGCTGTTGTTTTCTGTTACCTGAATGAAATTTGCTCAACAATGCTAGAGAAACTATCCTATCATACACACACAGGCTGGTCCACAGCCCCCTTCTCCAAGGGTGGCCAGTATAATTCTAATAAGAAAACATTGCCTCATGAGGAACTCTATGATCTCCACAAGTAGTCAGTGCTGCCCTCTGGAGTTACTAGAGGAAAAGCTCCGTTGTCATTAAATAATGAGGTCAGGGAACATATGGAAGTGAAGTTCCTGGAAGGTACTGGGCATTGTCATTACTAACCAGGGGTGTATCAAGTTGAGTTTTTCCTCTAAGACTGACTCATGGGTTAAATGGAGCCCTTTTGCAGTCCCAGACTGAAGTGATTGCGACTGCTCTTCAGCACTTGATTTGGAGATGCATCATTTTTTGCCTTCGCGAGGACTGCAAAGTCCATTTAGTCAGAGCTGGCCCATCCATACCTTCTTTCTTCATAATGTCATGTTTTCTAATGAAATATCTTAATTTTGAGAAGATGGATCATGTTGGTTGTAAAAATCCAGGACTTTAATAAACTGTACAGTTAATGAATGCGTGCGCCCTTTGTGTACACACTTGCCTATGGATTTATTGATCCTTGATACGTTTACATAACCCATGTCACATATATGCATATCGATGAACAGAGAAAGGGTTGTATGGCTCGCAGTGTTGGTGCATATAGGTACGATGGGTAAGCTCTGCAAATCCTCGGATATCTGCATTATATCCGCATCCATGGATGCGATGCGGATATCTATGGACCATTTCTTGCGGCTGCAGATCCAGATATTTGTATCTACGCAGGGCTCTAGCCTGTATGGCT
Organism: Pelusios castaneus; assembly: GCA_007922175.1. NCBI lineage: Eukaryota > Metazoa > Chordata > Testudines > Pelomedusidae > Pelusios > Pelusios castaneus. The sequence goes on from ML685794.1 coordinate 6,753,365, forward strand.
CTGTGCTGCTTGTATCTAGGTGGGGAGCCTTTCTCCTTTCCAGCTACTGCATTACAGTAAGAAATGTCAGAGAATTTAAAATTAGAAGATGCTAATAAAAATAAGGAGAATACTGCTGCTTTTTACACTGTATAATATTTAGATTTAAGGTGCCTCATTCTAGTTTTAACTGTAGAAGATGCAATATGTTAGACAGGCGGCAACAGCACTGGTGCATACTGGATGAAAAAAAGATCAGTTTTCATATGGTGGATACAGGCAGGAATGCCATGGCTGTGGTTGAAGTAGAATTTTTAAATATGGACAAACACTTATTCTGAATTTGAGTTAGATTTCTGTACTAGTGGTCATCCAAACGAATTGTGGAAAGGCCACTTCTTTTTGCTATGAGAAAGGAAATCAACATCTGTGTTAATTTATCACGCTAATAGCAGGACTTAGATGATTCTTCCAGACACCTGTGCTAACTTCCCAATATTAATTTCTATTTGGACAAAATTATTTAAAATTCTAGGTCTGTCCTGTGGCAACATTTCTGGTGAAATTTACTAATGTGTGGTTATCATTGTCCCAACTATAGTTTATGTACCCCAGCTTCTCATGACCGTGCATTAAGAAAGGCCCTAGAATACAGTTTCATCAATTCCTCTAGGTCTTGAATCAAAAAAGCAACTTCTCTTCTTGACTTTAAGCCTGGGTGAGTCCCATTGACTTCACTGAGACTTGAGTATGTGCTGAAGTGTCTATCTTAAATGGGGAAGCAGGGCCCAAACAAGAGCAAATGGATTTTCTTCTGCTCCTCAAGGAGGGGGAGCCTGTACCCCCCATTGTTAAATAACATTTATAGTGGGTAAATAAATTCCAAAGGGTAGCCATGTTAGTCTATTGTAGAAAGACAACAGCGTCCTGTGGCACTTTTAAAGACTAAGAGATTTATTTATCGCATGAGCTTTCATGGGAGAAAATCCCACTTCATCAGACGCTTTGAAGATGGGAAACTTACAGAATGGGAGGAAATTAAATACAGGGGAGTGTATGACATAGGATTAGGTCAGGCTGTAACAGCAAATCAAAATAGGTGTTAGGATTCAAACACTGTGCATTTCAGCCACTTGGGAGTGGTGGAAAGGGGGGAGAAAGTGGGGGTAGAAGTGTGCATTGGTGTAAAACTAAGGCGGAGGCTGGTCAAGACCACCAGCCAGAGTGACGGTCCCCCGGGCAGGGCGGGGCTGGGCTTGCAGCATGCGCTGCCACTGACTACATTGCAGGCAGCACGGCTCTTGTGTAGCCGGCTGGGTCTCAACGGGCACGATCAACGCCCATGCAGTTCGGCGCTTGCACAGTGTGGGCCAGGGGGTGGGTCCCGACTCCAGTCCCGGCAGAGCTCTGGGTGCTGGCGGGCGGCAACTTCGGGCTGAGGTTGGAGTGAGGCCGCCCCGCACGAGGAGGGCGGGGCCTCGAATGACCGGAGCTGGGGACTGCAGCAGCCAGGCGGGGTTGCGGCGGGTCAGCGCGGTGCGGGGCTCTTCCTGGTGGTCTCATTCCCGGCCGGTGTCTATCCCATTGGTCGGGCCGTAGCCCACCCGCCCCTGCAGTCACCATCTGCTAACGGAGCTGGGGGGAGCCGTGCTGGCACGGGCATCTCGGGAGCAGCGGCTGGGGTGGGTCTTTTCTGCTCTATCAGTGCCTGGGCAGCGCCTTTCTCTCCCAGCTCCTCCACGTTCCTTCAGCATCCGCCCCCCTTCACCTTCGCTCCCTTCCCCCCCTTTGGGTGGTTCCCTCTCCCATGGTCCACCTCATACCGCTAGCCTTGGAGCTACTACTAGCCTGGTAGAGGGGTGTGGTGCCCCTTGGGATTAAGGGTGAGGTCAACCTAAAAGAAACAGGCACGAGAGTGGAGTGCTTGCAAGCCATATAGATGCCTTTTAAAAACACCACAGTAGAGGTTAAAACTCTGTATACTTTAAATTTACAAAACAAACAAAAACCCACAGCCCTGAAAAAAATGCCACCATGGCTAAAGAGCAGAGTAGAAGCAGTTAGAGACTGACAGATTTCCTTTAAAAAGTAGAAGTCAGATCTTACTGAAGAAGCTAGACAGGAGCATTAATTCTGGCAAGTGTAATTAGGCAGGCACAGAAAGGATTTAGAGAGCGCCTAGCTAAAGAAATTAAAAAGTAGCACCACATTTTTTAGACGTATAGCAGAAGGACAAGGCCTGCCAAACAGTCAGGGAGGCCACTGGAAAATCAAGGGGCAAAGAAGCATGCAGTAAGATAAGGCCATAGCGGAGAAGGTAAATACATTCTTTGCATTGCTTTTCACTGCAGCACACACAAGGGAGATTCTCACACAGGGGTCAGAGAGCAGGTGGCATGTGGCTGCTGCTTTCGTGGGCAGGGCCCTGGAGACGTCCATTCTGCAGAGTTTGGGCCACTTCGTCCCTGTCCGCCTCCCTTTCCCCCCCCCCCCCCCGCCTCCAGTGCAGTATGTGCCCTCTCCAGGGTGTGGGGGCAAGGCAGTCCCCGTTCAGCACTGGGGAGGCCAGGGACAAAGGGGTTCAAACTTCATGGAATGGACCCTCTCCCAGGACCTTGCCCCTGAAAGCAGCGGTCACACCCACTCCACTCTCCTCCCCCTGGGGCGGGATGGCCAGCCGGGGGCAGGCCATATACCAAGGGTGCTCCTCAGTAGAGTGAGGGTGGCACGGCCTCTCCTCTGGCCCTGGCCCCTACCCAGCGCCGGGGCCTCAGCATGACCGCCCCATTGCCTCTGGTTTGCGTGGTGGGAGGGTGGGGGCAGCGCTGTGCTCCAAAACTGGGCAGCCTGGGCTGGAACCCCTCGAAGCTGGTTCTGGTGAGGGCCCAGCTGGTGCGCAGCACGGCCTCTGTTCCAGGCTCTGTGTCCCCCCTCTCCCCATCCCCCCCGCTAAGAGGGGATATGATGGAGGGCTATAAAATCATGAATGATGTGGAGAAAGCGAATAAAGAAGTGTTATGGAAAGGGATAAATAACACAAGAATTAGGGATTACCTATTGAAATTAATAGGCAGTAGGTTTAACGCAAACAAAAGGAAATATATCTTCACACAACAAACAGTCAGCCTGTGGAACTCATTGCCAGGGGCTGCTGTGAAGGCCAAAATTATAACTGGATTAAAAAAATAATTAAACAAGTTCATGGAGGATAGGTCCATCAATGGCTATGAGCCAAGATGATCACAGACCAGACCCCATGCTTGGGTGTTCCTAAATTTCTGACTGCAGGAATGTGGGACTGAATGAGAGGGTAGAGATCACTGGATAAATTGCCCTGTTCTGATTATTACCTCAGAAATATCTGATCTGACCCAGTATGACTGCTCTTATGAGATTAGTTTACAGTGTAACCTATTAGTAGTGCATCCAGTATATGGTATCTAGTGTAAGTGTAGCGGTGTGGTAGCACTATTACAGCCTCTAAAGGGTTAAAAGGGGGCCTGGCTGCCGCAGCCAATCAGAGGGGCGGATTGCTGAGCCAATTGGGCGAGCAGCCCAATATACAAGGGCCGGGGCAACTGGGTCAGTCTGGCCTGGGCAGCCCAGGGGGACTGTTCTCCTGTTGGCTGGCTGAAAGAGCCAGCACCCTGGAGAGCTCACAGTGGCTGCACTGTGATCTGACGTGACCAGGAAGGCAGCCAGAAGGGGCAGAGGCTCGAGAGCAGTGGTCCAAAGGCAAGGAGGCATGGAAGGACAGTGGTTGGGACTCTGGAGTGGCAGGCCAGAAGTAGCCGTGGCTGGAGCAGCGGTCCAGGCAAGGAGGCGTAGAGGGACAGCAGCTGGACTCTGGGCGGTGAGAGGAGCGGTGTGCGACTGGGGGCTGCAGGGAAGTGGTCCAGAGAGTCGCCGCCCAGCTTTTGAAGAGTCTGGCAGGAGGCGGAGCCACACAGGAGATGTCTAGGGTCCCGGGGCCAGGGCCTGGAGTAGAGGGCGGGCCCAGGTCCCTCCCCATTTCCCCAGTGTGTCAGGAGTGGCACGGGTGCCAGGTGTGGCACAGGGCTTGCTGGCCCATTGACAATATTACTAGTGGGCTGAGACGTGGTGAGCTGAAGCAGACCGCAGGAAGGCAGTGAATGGACTAGGCCTGCCCATTGCTGCAAAGTGGGCCGGGCACCTAGTTGTACCCTGGGAGGGGTGGACTACGGGCTTGGCCGGAGGGCTAAGACCCCCAAGAAGGACTCGGAGCCAGAGTCCAGCGTGTGGAGAAGCAGAACACGGACTGCCAGCAGGGGGACCACTTGAGCCTAATTCCCCAGAAACACCACCAGGAGGTGCCCTGCTGGTGAGTCTGGTACTGGACACTGCTACTGTAAGCCTTCAGGGCAGGGCAGGAGCAGCAGATTCTTCCAAAGGGAGTATGTGAAACGCATTACTGAGTTAGAACGGAACGGCATTCTCACATCCTGAAACAATTTACTGCGCCAGGTTTAGCCCTGTGATGTACACGGATGTGTGGAAGAAGATAGGATGGTAACATGCAAGAATGAAAAAATGGATAGGCAATAAAAACAATGACCTAGGATGGGTGGAAGTTAGTAGGCACACACTGGAAAGCGCAGGTATTCAAGTGAAGGGGCAGTCAGTACCAAATAGATACAAATAAGGCTGCAGAAGGGTGGAGCTGGGCAATCCCCTGCACAAGGTGGAAAAAGATGAAACAGAAAATGAAGGTGATGGGGCAAATCACATAAGAGAATGAGTGGAGGAGTTTGTTTGCGGCAGATCAATGAGTTGGGGAACAGCTAGTTTGGTAAAGTTACTTGTTGGAAAGTATAGTGGCAACCAAGACTGCCCTCCCTTATCTGAACTGTCATTAGAACGAATCTAAACTCCTGGATTGTGTGTAGGCACTGAAAGGGTTGTTCAGTGTAAAAGTAAATGACGCTGCTGAAGCCAAATGCTAGGAACTAAAGATAAACGGCTCCAAGTGTCTTCCACTGAGGAGCTGAAAACTGAAATAATATCAGATGCCATAGTTCCTGTCAGTCCAAGTGTCAAGTCTTTCTATATTGGGTGGTTTGTGTATTTAAATGAATATGGCCGTGAGCAACTGGTGTGCAAATTTGAGCCCATATTGCTTGTGTGTTGTAATTAGATTTGTTGTCATGTAAGTAGAATTAAGATAAAACATCTTTGCTGTTTTTCTTTCTCTTTGGGATAACTGTATTTCTGTATAATGAAAAGGATTGCATTGTGTTGGTATAGTCCTAATACATAATTTTAAAAGTACATAATAGTACAGATGAGAATGTTTGTGTGGCTTAGGCTACGACAGTTAATGTCATTAGTTACAGATAACTGAAGATATCCCAGTTTCTTGAAAGCTGCAGTCTGCTAGTAAGGGAAAATCAGAATGGTTGGGTGGGGGATTGTCAAAAAGAAACATAAACCCTAGTAGTGTATAATCTTCATTTATAATGTCTCCTTGAAAAATACTTGCCTTCAGCAAAGGAGTAAGTAAAATAATTAGTGAGTTTGTTAGGAAGCTGGAGTTTACCATGTAGGAATGGAAAAAATTGTTGGGCTTTTTATATATGAAGGAGTCATTAAATTGATGGAACTATGTGCATGCTGTGTCATGATCATTCTGCATGAAATCCTCACCCTGCTAAAGTTGCCCCCTCCTTTTTCAGGCAATGATTAATGAAGAGATATGTTTCCAAAGAACTATCCTAACAAGGGTTGGTTGTTCAGTGAATAAAACCTATCTTCCTGAAGTATTTTATTAGTTAGGCATTCAACTTAAGTATATTACTAAGTTAGCTTGAAATATGGAAAACACAGAGTGAAATTAATCATATAGGCTTGGGCTTGATATTTATGTGTAAGATCAAACACAGTCATTTGCAATCAGCGAAACAATAGTGATTTTGAGTGGAACCTGAACAAAGCTTGTGAAGATAGGGAGTTGGGGAATAAAGGAAGGAGGAGAAAAAGAGAAGAGAGTGAAGGAAAAGAGGGATGTGGAAAGAACTTGTTTCACAGGCAAAGAGCAGCTTGGATAATGGTGCAGATGCACTTCATGGGCTAGCTAGACTGTCAATATAAGCGAAGCTCAGGCTTAAATCTGGATAACTAAATGTAATGTGGGGGATAATAACAAAAAATTTTAAATGACTACATTTGTTAGTCTTTAAAAGTGCCACAGGACCCTTTGGTGGTAAGAAAATTAAAGAAATAGCAGAGGGAATGGGATAGATGCTGGAACATATTGGAGGAGGTCTGGAAAATGTCCTTCAAAACCACACTTCAGTATGACATAAAATGAGTGCATTCTTTACAAGACATTTATATGGTTCAGGAAGATCCATTTTGACCAGTTGTTCAGTCAGGTCAGACCCACTGCCAGTGAAACTGATCTGTAAAGGGAGTTTCTTCAGAGGGTTTGAAGCTATTCGAGTGGTATAGCACTAAAGGATTCTCAGCTGTTAGACAAATGTAGTTTAGTTTGCAAACTTTCTTTTACAATTGGACAACTGTGAATAAATCACTAATGCTTGAGGCTTAGTACTTGTTTTAGCCTCCAGGAAATAAAATCCCAATTAATAAGTGTGGGGATTATTTCTCAAGATGCTTTTATCAGCAGGTCAACATTAAACAGCATTAATCTAAATTCTGAGCCAGACTACTTGACTCTTGCCAGGTGGAGCCAGTGGTAGTACCTTTTACTGCTGGCATGGAAAAGGCGATCAGAGTGGTCTGACACCGCACCATAAAAGAGTAAAACTCTCCCCTGCCCACTCTGTTGGTTCTCTATGAGAACCCTTTCTTACTGTTTGCAGCTTATCCGTCTCTATAATTTTACTGGACGCTGGGTATACCACAGAACCCTTTTCACTCCCAACTTATTTCTCCAAAATGTTTTCTGTCTGTGGGGTCAGCTATTTCTTACCCAAGAGGGTGAAAGATCCTGGAGAGTTTTACAATAATGTGAGTAATAATGACAGGCTGGGGGTGGCTAAAGTGCTTCCTTGTCCCTGGGAATTTGCGAGTGAGCAGCACGAGCTTCTATAGTTACAAAAGGGTAGCCGTGTTAGTCTAGTTCAGCAAATAAACAAGGAGTCCTGTGGCACTTTTAAAGACTAACAAATTTATTTTCTGCATGAGCTTTCGTGAATAAAGTGAAATGTAATCATAGGATTTATTTTTCTTTCCTACTGTAAGTTTTTCATTTTCTAGCATCTGATGAGGTGAGACTTCACCCACAAAAGCTCATGTGAAAAATAAATGTGTAGCTTAGTGCTACATCGTTGGCTAGTTGGTCTGCCTGATGTTGCTGGAGTTTGCTCCATGCATTATATGGTCACATCCGCCCTCTGGAGTTGAAAGAAGAAAAAATTCCATTTCTATTCAATAATGAGGTCAGAGAAGTCCAAGGACATACCGGTATATGGAAGTGAAGCTCCTGAAAACTACTGGGCATTGTTATAATTAGCTGGACTTTTCTGTGGGGAGGAGGGGGTGGATCAGGTTGACCTTTTCTCAGGTTAAATGGAGTCCTTCTGCAGTCCTGGACTCTGAAGTGATTGTGACTGCTCTTCAGCTCTTGATCTGGAGATGTCATTTTTTGTCTTTGCTAGGACTGCACAGTCCATTTAGTTGAAGCTGTCCCAGCCATACCTTCTCTGTGCATTCTATCATTTTATTTTTTAAACTGAAGTATGCTGATTTGAAAGAAAAGTATCATGTTGGCTATAAAAATCCAGGACTCTAATAAATTTGACAGTTAAAAAGCTGCATCCCATACGCATTCACTTTTGTCCATGGGTATACCGGTGCCTTTTGTGCTTATGTGACTAGGGCTATGTACGTATGTTGATACGTGGCGAGAGAGTTGTATGAGTGGCTTTGAAGATGCGTGTGGTAGGGTGGATTGTCTGTCTGGTTCTGTGTACTGTGTCTAAGTGGAAGAGGGACCCTTCTTAATTCCGGCATTACAGTAAGTAACAAATGTTTGAGAATTTAAAATCAAACCATTAGCAAAACAACAAAGTGAAAGTCATGTTTTGCTGCTTGTTACATTTTAACATATTTAATTTAAATGTCCTTGTTTCCAGGGTCTGGTGAGGGAATTCATCATAGCATCATCGTTTGGAATGCCATGAACTCACAATGCTTGAAAGTAGGGTCTTGTGTACTGCACAAAATCTTAGCTCTATTTTCAAAATTATCTCAATAGAATCTAGTTTTCAGTGAAATCTACCAGCACCTGCAAAATACCTAAACTAGTAGCTCTAAAGAAGGTCTGAAGTGTGCCATTCATCTTAGGGCTATGTTGAATTTGATACCTAATGATGGCCATTAAAATGTTAGCATTAAATATTTCATGGCTGATCATTTAACAGGAACATCCAGTTTATGTACTCTTCCCACAGTCTCAAATTGCTTGCCATGCAAAAAGACCCTGCTGTCTCCTACCAGTTGCCAAAAATTACTGGCTTCCCTGAACAAATTCTACGGGGCAGTTATGCATTTTCAGTATGAAGTTCTGCAGCACTTTCACAATATAAAATTTTGGGGCATTATAACATTACTTACATTTAATATTAAGTTAAGTAATGTAAGAGATACTGTACTGATTGTATTACTCATTTGCATATTTAGTTTAGTAAAATACTAATTTTTTTTAAACTAATCTGCATTTCCATTCTGCTTCACTAGAGTGCTATGTACTCCAAGCCCCTTGCCATAAAATGTAGGTCAGACTGACTGCAAAGTTCAGGGCCTGGGTTATGCCTATACCTTGCATCCGCAAGAACAGTCGCCTCAGTTGTTTTACAAGCCTTGGTCATGCTATGTTGTTGTGCTTGGTATGAGGAATGGGGCTTGGATCAAGCTTTAATCTACAGTGGTTTATCTTGACTGTAGATAGGATGTCAACCATTAGTTTCCTCAGTTCATTTTTATTTCATCCCACAAAGTAGTTACTGGTATTAGAAAATTGGCCAGTACCACAGCTCTAAGGAACGCTGCTGGGAAGTGTGGAATATAGGCTCTGAGATTCCAAAAATCACTAATGAAATCATAATTATAAGACTGGAGGAGAAAAAGAGCTGTTAGCCTGAGAAAATAAAGCAGAGCTCAGAGTAACTTGCCATACTTCGCTCTTCATAAGTCTCATCTAACAACCTCAAGTTCACATGCAGCCAGGATCTCTTCCCTAGCTCAGGGCTCAAATGCTGAATTTATCCCTTCTCATAGTGCTTCCAGTAATGTTTCTGTGAGTTGGACAAGTCCTCCTTTTAGTACTGTATTAAGGAGGGAAATTGCTGTTTCCTGCCATGGCTTTTAGACATTAATGTTCTGAATATTTTGGACCCAGAGCTAGAGGGACTCTGGCAAATTGGACATAACAAAAATAATTTCTGTTGAGGCCAGCAGCTTCCTTCTCAAGGAAGTGATGCTGCATTTCTCCTCTCTCCTCCCATTTTGGCAATTTATTATTTTTAACTAGCCATGTAAGTAGCTTGGGGTGACCTGTGGTGGCCTAATGTGCCACATGACAGCTCAGGGATTGGACGGGATTTCAGAACCTTCTCTACCCGGCTCGATAAATACCAGACACAACGTGGACCAGATGACCTTAACTGCATTTTCTGAATTCCTCTAGGTAAGATTACACAGCTAGAGCTGGAGAATTCCTGTACCTCTGATTCCTTGAACTGCAGTCACTGACATTTTCTCTGGATGGGGTTGAATATACTGTTCACAAGGGTCATCATACTCTTATTTAATTGGCGCTTTCACATGCCCAGACATCTTGCTTCTGAGTCAAACCACCAGAGAGGTTACTTTTTATTAACTCATTCATTATGCTCTGTAAAGGTTTCATTTCACTAAACTCCTATTTCTCCCATTAAATAATCATGTTGTTTGACCCACCGTCAACAATCTTTCACACTCATTGGCCCAGTACTCATTCTATCAACCGCTGTACCACAATCATACATATCCTACCCCATTGCAATGATGACCTGTAGACTACAGCTATTTTAATAACACTAAAATTGTCATTCAGTTCATAGTCTAAATGGATGGCAAATCAGAGTAATTTTGGATTTCAGTTGAAATTTAAAGTAAATGATTTCTAACGACGAGTAACAGTGACAGATTTTGCAAATAGGGACAATGTAAATGAGGCCTTACAGACATTTCATACTTCTCCTGATCCTGATTGATACTATAATTCAGATGTGGGTCAAGAAATTTTTGGCCGGCTCTTAAGGCTTGTCTACCCTGAGTTCTTTCAGATTTAAGAAAACTGGTAGGAAAAATGATGAACTAAGTCAGTTTAACCCCCTGCTGTGGAAGCAGTTCAAATACCTTCCCCTTCTCTCCCCGCAGTTTAAAACCAGTGTTGTCTCTTCTCATTCAGCAGCCTCCAACTCTAACCAGCACTGTGGTCCACACTTTAGATACAGAAATTGTGGCCAGTTGGTTTAGCAGTCACTACCTGGCAATGGACAGTTAAATGGAGCTGCAGCTATTTTTTTTTTTAATCTGTACTAAATGACTGCCTAGAAGAGAGGATTTGATGATTAAAATGTATATAGTGATATTCATTTCCAAAGCACTTTAGAATCATTAGCTGTACTTGATTTCATACTCACATCTTTTTCTTAATATTTAAAAATAAAATGAACTTACCTGCTTTTCACAGTCTTTCTATTGACTTTATGTGCAAAAATCATTACTCCACCAACCTGAAAAGAGACGGTCCTTTCTAAAGTACAAATGCATCCAGGCTTGACATACACATTGAGACATTTTATAGCTAGTATGGTTCAGTGCATCCCATATCAGTATTCTTCCTGGCACAATATGTCACCTATCTTAGTGCTTACCATGCTAAAACCATGATTGTACTGGTGCATTGTGGGAAAATCTGGCCACTTATGTCATACTGCCTCAGTTGATGATGCCAAATCCATAGGCTTATGGGTGTTTTTCACATGTACTGTGTGAGATGTTTTCTTCACAGAGACATGGAAGGTGGTGGGACTGGATACCCTGGGTACAGAGAGAGGATTAGTTGGCCCCAAACTGAGTCACCATGTGTTACAACCTAACAGTTAAGTTACAGCCCTGCCTGTGAGCAGAATGATAACTTGGCATTTGAAAAAAATATTACATACCATGTGTTAGCCACAGTGTGCATGGCCACAAACCATGTATGAACCAGTGTTGATACATCTCGCAAACTCATTTGAAAATCCGTCCAACTGAGATACCTACAACTGTGCAAGCCAAGACGTAGCGCTAGCTGTATCTGCAGGCTTATGTTCACACCTACAAATGGATGTGCACAGAAATGCATCTTCAATTAGTCACATGCTCTTGTGCACTTCTGAACAGACACACACAGATCTTTTTGGCTCAGGTCCAAATGCAACATTAGCCGTTGAAATACACCATGCAACCATTTTTACAACTATAGCTACTAATGCATGCAGCAAGACACGTGAGCTGAGAAAGCCAGAGCCGGGTTTCTTTAAGCCACTCATGGAATACATGAGAGGCAATAAGAGTATTTATTTCTGGTGAATTTGCTTGAGACATAACAGCTTTAATAGCTCAGACATTAGGGAGTTCAAGGGAAAACAAAGCAACATCCTCAACATTATTCTCTTTTCACGTGGTATCTTACAGCATCCAGTCTGCAATCATTAGAAATGGCAACCTTTGCAAGTGTGAAAAATAAAATTAATCCTCCCCCGGCCAGTTCTGAGCAGATATAACCACATTACAATACAAGCACATTTATTAATTATTATTATTATTATTTACAGACATGTACATGCCTCAAAGTCACAGCATGTTCAAGTAGTTGGTTCTGTGTGGCGTCCACCAACTTCAGGATGATGGCCGAGTTAAAAAGCCATGAACAAAGTATCATGTGGCGCATCCTGTCAAGTACAGAGGTCAGATCTCCATGGCATCAGTACCTGATAATAAAGATCAGGCCCACTGGAAACAGAAAGCCAGAGACCCTCTCCCTCCTCCAAACTAGAAGCAAAGAAGTCCTCCTTTTCTGCTGAAATCTTAATTGAGGGGAAGGTGAGGCTTGTCCATAGAACCCACTCCCCCACAGAAAGGAGAATTTTCCCCTTCCTTGCAGAAGCAAAGTGCTGAGCTATTAACCCTTTTCCTACTGAAGAGTGAGCACTCCGTGGCTAAACTGTTCTGAGCTTTATTTTGCACTCCTTTTATTTTAAACCCCCTCTCCCCCCCCCCCCCCCCCCGGGTGCATGTTTGTGTCTGTAGCTGGAGGGTTTGTTCCCGCTGGGGCACGACCTTGTTGTAATCATTTGTTGCCTTTTTATCAGGCTGGAAGAATTTTAATAAATGCCTTATCAGTCCAGGCCTGGTTTGGTGCTGAAAAGATCACACACTGTTGCTGTCTGGCTATATATGGAACTATAGCAAATTGCCCTGAGGGAGGAGAGGGGGCCTACCTCACCTATGAGAGTGAAGGGGGTTGGTTCAGTGCACTCCTTTCCTACATCCCCAGATTGATACTGCAGCCCACCCCACAGGAGCTGGACCCTTGTGTACAGGAAAGGACCAAGATTAGGATGGAATGAAGGATTATGAAGGGCAGGGCCTTACATGTCCACTACAGCTTTGTCCCTGGCTTCTAGGCTGCTGATGCTGTGATGGAGGTAGCACTTGGATGATGGAGCATGTTTATCACACTGGAGAGCCCCTGTTGCTCTGGAAGCTCCCCCAGATTAGAAAGGTGGTCAGGTACAGCAGGGAGAGGAAATTAATGAAAAACCCTCTTCTCCAAAGGGATGTCTGGAGGACTGTCTGATAGTGCAGCATGCTATCAGCTAGGGAGCCTAACTACTGGATTGATTTTGAAACTCTTTACTCTGCGGAAATATGGAACATTTGCTGCTTTTCTTGACGTTGCACCCTCTTTCCTGCCCCTGAGTGGTCAGCTCAACTGACATGGGTTGCTCATTCTTTCTGCCATGAAGCACAGTCCAACAAGTGTTGCATTTACTCAGAGGGACAGCTGTAATGCGAGAGGGTTTGTTCAAATATCTGCATGCATGTGGTGGGGGAGAGAAATGGCTTGAGAGATAGATGCAGTGAACGGGGAGTGGGGGCACTCTGGGATCTTGCAGTTCTCCTCTGATAAGGGGATCTCTAAAAATGACATTGGCAAATTCCATCTTTTCATTCTGTGCATGATTCATGCACAACGTACAAGCTGTAAAATGCATTTTGTAGCTGACAGGTCTGCATGTACAACCTAGCTTTTGAGAGTCAGGAAAGGGTTTTTCCTACTTCTGCATCATCACCAGTAACAGATACTCTGCAGGATAAATCGTGGCCTAATCAAGCCCTATTTAATCCTGTTTCCTTCTATGGCATTTCAGAGGTGTAACTGCATGTAATCTATGTCTTGTCTACACAAACTTGCATCACTTTAACCAAGAATTTATTTTAAATCTATTTAGTGGAGCCAGTGTGATTTTTTTGCATATCACCCAGCCCCTTGTAAACCATTCTGTTAAGAACACAACAGCCAGAATAGACTTCAGCTCACACTGCCTTAGCTTGGCTGGCTCTGCAGGGCAAACAGGACTATAACGCAGAGTTGTGTCACTGAAGTCAGCAGATGCAACTCTGAACACCTCTATTTGGAGCAGATCTGCCATCATTTTCTTACCTAGTCCCTTTCCAGATTGGAACTACACTTGAAGGGGCAAGAGCTGTGGAGTGTTCAGCAGGAAGATCTTGGTAAACAACAGAACTCTGGCCAGATGACAACGTGGGTGTATTCTTTATAATCTCTCTTGTTATCTGTCTCTCTGTCTCAGCTGGGTTCTGGTCAGGCCCTTTCCTGTGCATTTATGAAGACAAATTCTTGGAGATCTTCTCCTCTAGTCAACAAGCAGCTTGGTCAGAGAGGTGTTTGCTCTGTGTTGCCTACAAATAGTGTTCTCACGTTTGCTTTTCCTGGGGGAGCCTGAGAGCGGTTGTATTTGACCCCGCAGCAGACAGTGTTTCATCTCAAGGTTTAGTTTATATTTCCTCTGGTTGCCCCGTCTCACCTGCTCCTCTGTATAGGGGAGAAAGATGAAGAATGAATCGCCAAGGTCTCATAGATCAGGAGCTAACACTTCTATGTGGGCTTGCTCCCAACAGTGCCCATTGTGATTGGTATTGATGAGGAAGGCTGGGAATCCACCAGAGAGTAAAGTGTCCTTATGAAAGTGCTTCCCTGTGGGGGCCAGGCCAGCAATGCAGCGAATGCCTGGTATCCAGTCGCCCCACCAGGGAGAGAGTCACTCATCAGAAGAGGAGAACAACTCCCCGTTGCTGGCAGCATGCTTGGTCTGGTGGCGGATGAGGTGGGTGGACTGAGTGAAGGCCCTGCAGCACTGGGAACACTGGTAGGGCCTCTCCCCCGTGTGCACCTGCACATGCTGGGTGAGCTGCGAGGCATGGCGGAAGGCCTTGCCGCAGTCTGAACACAGGTAGGCCTTCTCCTTGATGTGGATCTGCTGGTGCCTCTTGAGGGTGGAGGAGCGGGCAAAGGCCTGCCCACACTCAGCACAGGCAAAGGGCCGCTCGCCGGTATGGATGCGCTGGTGGCGGATGAGGCGCGAGGACTGGGCGAAGGCCATGCCACACTCGGAGCATTTGAAGGGGCGCTCACCGGTGTGCAGCGTCTGGTGCTCAAAGAGGTTGGAGGACTTGGTGAAAGACTTGCCACAGATGACGCAGGAGAAGGGGCGCTCGCCCGTGTGGATGCGCTGATGCTCCACCATGCGGCTGGCCACTGCGAACTCCTTGCCGCAATCGGGGCAGTGGAATGGCTTCTCGCCCAGGTGGGTGCGTTGGTGGCGCAACAGCGAAAGCGGCTTGTTGAAGGTCTTGCCGCACTCTTGGCACGGGAAAGGCTTGTCATTGCTGTGCATGTTACGCTGATGCTTGCGCAGGTCCGAGGAGCGCACGAAGGCCTTCTCACAGTCCAGGCACTTGTAGGGCTTCTCGCCGGTGTGCGTGCGGATGTGTTTGCGGTAGTCCGAGGACCAGGTGTAGGCCTTGATGCAAAACGGGCACTTATAGGGGCGCTCACCTGTGTGCAAACGCCTGTGTTGATGCAGGGTGCCCTGGTGGGAGTAGGCCTTGCCGCACAGCTCACAGGAGTATGGTTTGGCCCCACTGTGCGTGTCAATGTGGCTCAGGAGGTTGCTGGATTTCTTAAAGGCTCGTCCGCATTGCATGCATTTGTAAGGCCGCTCCTCTGTCTCACTGCTGCCTATCTGCTGCGTCCCAATCCTGACCCTCTGCACCGTGGCTGCCTTCAGAGTCCCGATGCTGCCCGCTATCTTGGTCGGCTTGTTGGCAGCTTTTGGATACAGCCTCTTCAGCACTCTCTTACTTTTGGGGGGCAGCTCTTTGCTCCCTGCTGGCTTGCTGGAGTCCACACCTGGATTTCCTGGGAACACCCCACCCTGTGCCTTCCTGGACATGTAGTTCTTGATGCTCTCCATCTCACTGCATGGCAGGCTGTTCCTGACCGTGTCATCAAAATTGCTGTCCAGAGTAACCACTGTGTCTATGTACTCTGTCGAACTTGGCAGCACCCTTCCAAAATGCTTTGCATCCTGCGGGCTGCGCCGGAGAACAACTGGCTTGCTTGTTGGCTGGCTGCACCACTTCTGACACAATGTCTCCTTGGTGCTTTCCTCACTGTCCTCATTGTGAAGACTGACCACCATGTTCGACTTCTTGGCCACACCATTGACATTGATGAGGGTGAAGGTCTCACAGAAGACCTCATCTTCCTCACACAGAATATCTTCTGGCACGCAGTCCCTCGGCAGGGAGCTGTTGGACACCAGATCTTTGTCCTTTTGCAGGCCGTTCCCAGAATGGATACTGTCACTTTCCTCAGCCTCACCTTCATCCTCATTTTCACGCTGTGTGTTTGTGGTCCTCTTTCTGGCCTCATAGGATCTCTGAGACAAACTGCTGCTAGGGTACTCCTGGTCCAGTCTCTCAGTGCATTTTGTACTTGCCATTTTCCACTTCTGCCTCTGAATATCTGCTTTCAGGATCCTTCAGCCTGTAGGTGACTTCAGGGTAAGTGACCTGCGTTTTTGAACAAGAGATGAATGAACGGGCTGGGGACGTTTGTGAGGAACAGAATGCAGCCAGGAGTCATTATTACGCTGACACTCAGAGATCCCAACTGGGCTAGAAGATTTTACTGTGCCAGGCACTGTACAAAGAGGGGTGGCACACTCCTTCTTCAAAAGCAGGGAAAAGACAAGACTGACTACGATAACAGAGAGACAAACTGCATGCTAGAAGTGATCCTGGAGATGTATCTTGCTGGTAATATTTTTTTTAACTTTTCCCCTCTCTGCTAATTTTAGTTTATTCCTAAAGCTCACCTTTGTAAAGCTCATGTGTCTGTTATTTTGTTCTAACTGATGGTAGTGTTATTTTAATCTCTATCTTTTCTATTTTAAAATCACTGCCTTTCTTCTGTTTTCTAAACACAGGCACCTCGGGAAGATGCTCTTAATTATGAAGACCATGATGCACTGTGGTGCTAGATATCAAATTGCTGTTTCTCTTGATTACCAGAAGCTAAAACATCTAGAATCCTGGGTAAGGAACCACAGATAATTTCTCTGACAGAAGCTGTGACTCAGGAGAGTGCTGGAATCAAACCCACAGTGTCTTTTTCTATTTTATGGAGAATCAGATACTGTGAGGACATGACACTGACAAGGGTTGCCTGTCAATTCAAAGCTTTCCATAGAAATAAAAATAGGAAGAGGGCGAGAAATCAGAGATCCAACTTTCAGAACCTCAGGAGCTCCCAGTACTTTACTTGAATAACACTTTCTCCTCCCTGGCTTTATTGCAAAATGCATGTAAACAAATGACCGCAAAATAGGCTAATAAAGTCACCGGCCTGATGCTATCATGAGGGTTTGTTCAGCACTCTAAAGTTCTTGACTATATAGTGCCTATAGCTGGGGATAAGGTTCATAATGGATGCAGAGTGTACACCTGCCATTGGTGGAGCAAAAAGGGCACTGAACAGCTCAGCCACTCAAGCTTCTATGCTGTGATGGGGGCCAGATTTTTTCACTGGAACATGTGTAATTTGGGGACAAGTTTCGGACTCTGTACTTAGCTGTGGTTGCTTGATTCAGCCATCAGAGGACTGTGCGTAATGGCCAGCCCAGAGTAATGTTGTTAGGTGGAGCACAGCAGCAAGACTGTACAGATATGGTTTGGCCCACCCAAACAAGCAGTCAGTTCAAAGGGTGGCCAAAGTATACCTACCCATAGAGGCATGGCAAAGGAATGCTGCTCACCTCTATCAGTGGCCAGTGAAGAAGTCCTTCTTGGCCATATAACAACCCATGGATGCTGCCACTGGGAGTCCTGGTTCCTGACAACAATTGCGAACAAAAAAATTGCTTCCCCCTTTTTCTCTGGCATCTAATTTTTCAATATTCGGAGAACTTCCTCCTTCAGGGGAACCGCTGGATAATGTATAGGTGATGGGCTGCAACTCCAGCAATCTTTCCAGAGCTGCATCGGTCTCCAGTACTTACAGACATTTGTGGAACACAGGTATCTCTGTGTTTTGAACAAGTTCCTGTTGGTATCTGGAGAAAAACTGGACTGTGAGAGGTGGGACAGTCTGTCCAAATCACTGGATCTCCCCAGGTATATGGCACAGAGAGATCTGTAGAAATGTCAAGCCGCCCACAGGATGAGGGTGACCTCTCTTTCCTGATTCCCTGAGAAAACAGATTAGGTTCCAAATGCAATGCATGGACTCTTTGGAGGAAACGAGGTCAGACTGCAAGTACCTGATGTCAGGCCTTGAACGCCCAGCTGCCTCCAGCCTGCCCCCTCCGATATTTTTTCACATAGCTCCCTCTCCCATTTCTTTCCCGAATGCTTTCTGGCCTGCTTCTCCCCCTTTCCCATCCAGCCCAGATCTAACTGCAATGACTCACCCTGGTATTTGAGTACAGGTGTGGGGGGTGTCCCAGGCGGCTACCCCTCTGGGATCATCTGCTCCGGGTTATAACGCGGAAAGGCGGGGAGTTTGGTGCAAAGCAGCAGTAGCAAATGTGCCTGCGTCTGTCTCACCCTTTTGTGTCCAGTCTAGCAGCTGCAGAGCCTCAGGAGGTGGGGCCTGTGAATACACACAACCTTCCTGCCTGCCTCACAGAGTGCAGCCTGGGAAATACAGCAGGGCTGGCCTGCCTGACTGCCTGACAGCCATTCTGCCAGTTCACCCAGGATGGAAACGGACTCTAGTGCCAGGCAGATCGCCCCCCACGCAGGGCAGGATTGCACCCAACAGTTACTATGCTGGTTTTTGTCCACTTTTAATTGAAAGGTGGCTTTAACTTCCATTAGGTGATTAACCCATAGGGTTATAGAGCACCCCATCTGAAAGCTTTTCCTGATATTCAGCCTATGTGTTCCTATGCTGACTCCGTCCTATCACTCTAGGTTACACCATATTTTATTATGCTAAATAATCTCCCTTCCCACTTAGTACTTGTACCTTTCAGATATTCGTATGCCCCCCAGTTGGTTGGTGCTTAGTCACACTGTAAAACCAATCCCTGCAGCCCCCCAATCCTGATGTGTCTGTCTTTTCGGTGTCTGAACCTTCTTGCAGTCCCCTGGTCTCACACAGGCATCATCCTGAATTCCCAGGCTGAACATTTTTCAGGATGAGAGCTTTCTTCTGGTTTCAGAGAAGAGCGCAGGTTGACTTGGGAGCACGTGGACAAACAGTTTCCAGAGAAATAGCAGTTCATCATCAGGCTGATTTAGTGGAACCCTTTACGACAAACTTCAGTGGTCCAGGGAGCACCAAAGACGCTATTGCTATCCCGCAGACTCCTAGCATTGGGTGAGAGGGTGTTGTGTGGTCTGAGGGCTGCAGCTTGAATGGGCTCCGAGTGGTTTCAGAGACAGTGAGTCAAGTGCAGAACTCTAGGAGAAGAGGCAGTCTCTTTGCTGGCCACATTGAAATTGTAACAAGCAGAAGGTTTCCACTGGATTAAAACGCCACTAGCATTGTCTACATCCAAAGCTTCAAACACTTGAGAAAGTGAGCAAGCTGCTCAGCAGGCACAAGGGAGCCCAGCCCAGAGCACTTGGAGTTGCTAAAAGCAGGGTTAGAAGTTGGTGCTTGGTTTCTTCAGAGCAAAGCTGAAAAGGGCTGGTGCTAGGTTAAAGGCCATTTCTACCTCCCCACAGGCAAGTGTTGCCCCCTTGCTTATTCTGTTACACCAAAGAGAAGCAGATTTCAGTAATAGCGTGACAGCTACTCACAGTCAACTGAGACCTTGCAAATCACCCCTCTTGTTGTGAAGTAGAAGGTCCTGCTTTGTTCCAAAGCACTGAAGTGTGTGCAAACTGCAATTCTGATGACCGAGACCCTCAGCTTATAGTGAAGTTAAAAAAAACTGCTGTGTGAGGAAACAAATGACCCAGATGCTTTCAAATTCTGCAGGATAGGTAGTAGTGATCAAAAACTCAGGGCTCAAATTCTCCCAACCAACCCTCTGATTCAGACATCTCTCTTCACCTCCTCACAACTTCCCTCTCCAGGCATTGGTGCTGCCCATTTAGACAACATTCTATTTATGCATCTCACATCCCAGTGGGAAAGAAGGGAAAGTTGGAGTTCAAGAAAACAGCACTCCTTTCTTTCATACCTACCCACCCCTTTCTGCCCAGCCCCCCTCCTCTTTACCTTCCTCCTCCCATTGATCTGTGTGTGTGTGAGAGGTCCATAGTAAGAGACAGATGACAGAACAGAGAAGGCAATCCCTCATCAATCATTTTTATGTTAGGCTGAAATTTTCAGGGGTGGGGGAGGGAGTATTTTCTTCTTCTTTTCTTTTTTTGGCCAGGATGTTGGAGGAGAAAATGGGGGAAAACATCTTGACAGATTTTTTCTGAAATATTATCCTTGGTTTTGGAATTTTAAAAAAATTTCAATTGATGTACTAGTTGAAATTATTTTAAACATGGGAAAAGGTCAGTGAAGTATTTATCCTATTTTTCTACAATCAAATAGGTTTTTTAAAAAAAAAATTAAATTGGCCTGTCTGTGACAGATTGTGAATTTCTAGGAAGTTCATCTTTACTCAAAATCATTGACCAAATAATTTTTGCTAATAACCCCGTGGTTTGCAATAGAACTCATGGTATGTTTCTGCTCCCTGCCTGGATGAACATAACTCTTTAGAATCAGGCTTCCAGTGCAAATACTCATAAGTCTGAATCTGAAATTTACTTTGCATGAATATCAGTATTTTAAAATGTGCTGCTTTGGCAAATATTCCTGCCTGTGAGAATAGCTGCTGAAAACTGACACAAAAGATCCATGGAAAAAGTTAGCGCATTTATTTGAAACTGTGAGTGGACAGGAAATATTTTTTCATGGTTCACCCAATTTAAGATGAATTATTTCTACAAAGTGTGGTAACAGCCGGTCTGTCTGGGAAGGAGAGGAATGGATGAGAGAGACAAGTAATAATTATCTTTTATTATTGTGCAGTTCACTCAGAAAGGTTCCAAACATAGGCTGCAAGGTTGGGGGGGGGGGCAACCGGGCCATGGCCCAATCACATTTTGGTCAGGCCAACCCTGAATAGTTCTGTGACCCCATGTGCCAGGTCGCAATGCCATCACCTCACAATTGGCCCAGCCTTCCTTCCGTCATGATGGGGGGATGGGGTGTCTGGATCAAATCTGAAGGAGGGGCAGTGCCACTCAGGCTTCGGTGCTGTGAAAACATGCACCAGGTCACAGACCTACTCACTCAGACTTAGAGGGGTGGGTGTAGGATCATGGGCTGGTGTGGCAGCCTAGAAGAGAAGATGACAGTTCAGCTGGAGTTGAGGAGGATCTGTGCCCTACCCTCCCTCCCTCCCCCACCAAAAATGCTCCACAGCCTGATTTCAAAATGCTTTAAAAATGACACATAGGAATACCTTTGCCTGGCACTGAAATGCAGCCACATCTGCAGTATTGCTCACCAATTCAGGAGGTAAAGTGAAGAATGCCAGATCCAGGGAAACTAAGGGGCAATTTTCAACGAGTTAGGTAATTGACTATACTGGAATTTGGACAGGGCATTAGTGGTAACATTTCTACTCTTGCAAGAAATGCCTTGGAGCCTTTAAAGACCACAGTAGGCCGGAGTCTCAGTGCCACCAAGATCTAAGTAGGACATTGGTTCACTAGGGACTTGCAGGAAAGAACGTCATCAAAAACGTCATCAAGTTATCAAAATCTTCTTACTGGTGTTTTTCCTGGAGTTTCCCATTGAAGTACTGGCCCACCATGACCCACCTAGCTTATCAGACTGGATGAGATCATAGGCTGAGAAAGTGAGGTCACAGCAGCAAGATGGAGAGGATTTAACCTCTCAAAGGTGGGACAGGTGAGAGGAAGTGAGGTGACCAGTCTATGAGATGGAGAATAATTCTGGTTTGTTATGAAGGACAGGTACTAGAAGGTGGAATAACACGTCTGAGTGGGATGGTGTGGAATTTGGACCTGCACACATAATGTCCTTTGGCTATATATCTCCAATGCCCACCTGCAGCTATGTGAAACTGGACAGGGTTGAATGTACAATCCTAGAGTCAACTGGATCCTGGCTGCACAGCCAAGCTGGGTAGGGGACAGTTCTGGGGCAGGGGGTCTTGGGCTCGAAACCCCAGCCTGGGAACGTCCCAACAGCTCTGCTCCTGCTCTCTCAGCTCCATCTCTATCTGGTGGCCTTGGGCGTGCATCCGCTGGTGGGAGCGGAGGCCTGAAAGCTTGGGGAAAACCTTGCCGCACTCCCCACAGCGAAAGGCCTTCTGGACGTGGGTCTGCCGGTGCTTAAGCAGGGCGGTGGAGCGGATGAAGGCCTTGCCGCACTCGGAGCAGATGAAGGGGCGATCGTTCGTGTGAGTAGCCCGGTGGAAGGTAAAGCTGGATGACTGGCTGAAGGACTTGTTGCAGATGCTGCAGTGGAACGGCTTGAGGCCCATGTGCATCTTGCGGTGCTGGAGCAGCGTGGAGGGGTCGGAGAAAGTCTTCTCGCAGAAGGAGCACTCGTAGGGCCGGTCACCGGTGTGTGTGTTCTGGTGGATCAACAGTGAGGTGGAACGGGCAAAGGACTTATCACACACAGAGCAGCGGTAGGGCTTCTCACCCGTGTGTGTGCGCTCGTGCCGCCGCACCATGGAGGCCTGGTAGAAGCCCTTGCTACAGTAAGAGCACTTGTAGGGTCTCTCGCCTGTGTGGATCCGTTGGTGCACTTTGAAGTCTGATTTTCTGGCAAAGCTCTTGCCACAATCTCCACAGATCAGGGTGGTGGCACCAGCGGCTGCCATGGACTTGTGGTCTCTCAGCACAGGGGCAAGTTTGCTAATATTTGCTACTGCTGCCAGCTCCGCGGGCACAAAACCAGCAAAGACTCTGCAAAACTCTGTCTGGCCCTGGCTGCGCTCTGCAGGACTGTCCACCATCATGCTGTCTTCTGCCTGCTTGCTGATTGAGCTCTGGCCTCCAAGGCCACCCATCCACAAAGCAGTTTCCCACCTGTCTGATCCTACCCTTTTCCTTTGCTAGATTAGTGCAAAGCTGAACTCCTGCAGGGCCGTCTACCATGGATGGTGGCCTGAGGAACTACAGCATGGTCACAATCCATGCCTCCCAGCACCACTGAGGTCTGAAAGCAAAGAGAAGCTGCATGAGACGCAAGTCCCCTTTACAACAAACCTGGAGCTCAGCATTCCTTTCCTGGTTTCCCTTCCTGCTGTCCTTATGGGCTCTGAGCCCTATCCTGTATCTACGCAGGGTTAGCCAGCACTGATTTCAGCCATCAGTGGCCGGTAAGCAGAGTAGCTGCACCAGGGCAAACCCCTAGCACAGACAAGGAAAGCCATGATTTGCAGCAGCTGAACTTCCCCCTGCAAATCGTGGCTTTTGTCTACACGGACTAGGGCTCTTTAGCTCTGTTGCTGTACCCCTTGCTGACCACTGCTGCCAAGGTAGGCACAGCCCCAACCCTCCTTCCAAATTCCACCAGAAGTGTTTGAGAGCTGCCCTAGCCCACCGCCACCATCTCCCGCTGCCCCCCTGTTGTCAGGCTGGTGCCTGCTGTCGCCTCCTTCCACCTACTGTGACTCTTCCTACAGTTCCAGCTGCGATCTAGCGAAACTCCCATTTCACCCAGCTCTCGCGGCCTTCTCCAAGGCAGGCTGGACGCCAGCGCGGGGTGTCCCTCCGTGGGACAGCAAGTTGGGGGGCAGACGTCCCTGCCGTGCTTTGCGGGAGCGGCCAGCCACCAGCTTAAAGGGCTGGCTCGACTTTGCCAGCCAGGGGGAGCCGAGCTCCGGAGCGTGTTTGCGGCGAGTGTGGACAGACCCTGCGTCAGGCCCGTCGGGACGGGAAGGGGCCGGCTGGCAGCCAGGGACGGGAGCAGAGGCGCGCTGGGCAGCAGGGCGGGGGCTGCCCGGAACGAGTTACCAGCCCCCCAGCTGGCATGGATCTGGGTCCCCGGGGCCGCTCGGGAGGGGAGGGGGACGCGCCCTACCTCCCCACCGCAGGACTCTGCCCGCTGCGGCCCCGCCGGGTGGGTGCCAGGTGTGGTCGGCACCAGCTCACCTCCCTCGGCGCTGCCGCGGGCCTGGAGTCCTGCGCCCCCGGTGCGCACAGGGGCCTCCCTCCCATTGCCGAGGACCCCGGCGCACAGAGACTCTGCACGGGCGGCAGCTGTCCGCCCACTGCCTGCGCAGCCGGGGAGACGTGCCCGGCCGTGCTGGGTTGTTTTTTTGTTTGTTTTTAAATAAAAACAGCCCGCTCCCGCCCGGTGCTTATTGGGCTGCAGGACGCCGGGACCGCTGGCCCGGATCGCGAGGGCTCAGTCTCCACCTTAGCTTTGAACGCCAGTAGCTTTAACACGTGCTAAAGGGAGGCACCCTGCGCTGGCTACACTAGCCTGGTAACACGTGTTAGCCGACGTCTTCCAAATCCGTACCAACAGCAGCGAAGCTCCAGCGCTTGGAAGTTCAGCACAGGGCGCTGCCCCCTTAGTACCCCTGGGCAGGTTTGTACAGCCCACGCTGAACACTCGCAGGCTATCTATGGTATGGCTCCACCGGCTGCAGTCAGGTCTCCTTTGTCTTAGTGACATATCTCTCGTGTAGACAAGGCCATAGTCCCACCTGGTGTGTGTTGGAAAGGGCCCGGGGGCGTACTATCTTTGCTGTTCTGTTTGGGTTTCAGTCCCATGTTTTGCTTTGCTTTCATTTATAATTCAGCTTGTTTGCACCCAGTTCATACTGCAGTTCAGGGATTATGGTGTGAATTGAAGGGTCATTGGTGAATTTTTTCAGTGACTTGATATTTAAATAGATCATCTCTGTACCAAATGGGCTGAGGGTGAGTTCTTGGAGCGATGGAACAAACTAATATAGGAAAGATTTTCTATGATTAGTGGCCAGGGGAATGAGAATCCCTATTGGTTAGTAGACTGAGGAGCAGTGAGACTTCATCACCCCTAGTGTTTACAGAAATCCCCCCTAGTCTAATGAAATCAGTGGAAGTTTTGCCATCGACTTCCCAGAGGCCAGAATTTCATCCTCAGTGTGTACTGAGGTCCACTGGCAGACCAGTGTGGGGAAAGCTATGTAAAGCTACCAGCTCATTTTAGATTGCATATTCTAACAAACATCTACTGAATAGAGTTGTGTAATTGGCAGTGGCTATTGATTTAGTTCACTTCTGGCCACTGATATCTGAAGTGACCATGGTGCCAAGTAGATCCTTTAACAATGCGCTGAACTCACATGCACGTGGTGTGGCAAATTACTGTTTTAATTTTATCCAACAGCCTCTTTGTCCCCCCTCTTATAATAAAATGGTTTTTAATCCTTTTAGCAAACCTATAAGCCTCAGTTCAGAAAGTCATCCCTATCCAGGATAATTTAAGCACTTGCTTAAATGCTTTCCTTAATCAGGGCCTTAGTTTGAAAAGGGAAAGGGCAGCTGCTTTCACAGTCTCATCTAAAAAGGGGTCTTCCAGAGTCCTTAGCAACAGTGTACATACAGGCATGGCAAGAAAGTTCTGTTGAGATGGTTTATGAATCATGCTCTTGGGATGGAAGGAAACTGGGGCATCAAAGGTCAGCTATGCTTGAGAAGAGGATTGCGTTTCCAAAGGTGGAAGGTACAGTGGGACTCCAAGAAAATCCTGAAAAGGGAAGAAACAGGTTAGGAGGACAGGGGTGCAAGGAATAATTGTGAGTTCCTTGCTAGTGTCTCATACTGAAATTGAATGTAACTGCAGGAGGATGCCACACACTAAATCACATTTTCTGTTATTGCATCTAGAACAACAGTAGGTGGCATCATCACCCTTCCAATAAAGCAGAAATGCTGCCCGCAAGCCGCATAGAGAGTAAAGGGCCCTGAAGGGAGAATGATCTGAGGCAGTAAACAGATCTGTCTGTCTTCACACTGGATTAAACGCTCACCTGCTAGCAATGCACTCTAAAAATGCAGACAAAACGAAGTGTTTCTGGCAAGGGTGGTGGTAATTTTGCTCCTTCCCACCGTTCTGCCAATGAAAAGCACCTACTCCCAATAATTGCATGCATACCCCTGGAAAGCCCTTGTTATAATGAACACAGGGCCCCTGTCCCCAGATCCCCTAACTTCCCATTGGATAGCATGGCCGCCACGACAGACATTCAGCAATTGGCACAGCTGAGCAGAGATTTGACATGGGCTGGGTAGCACATCACTCTGAGTGCAGACCAAGGACCAGCTCCCTAGCTGGTGGGCTTTGGTTCAGCTCTGTGGAAATCAGAGGAGCTAGTCTGATTTACACCAGTGGAGGAGCTGGCCTTGAGACTTTCAGCACCCTTTGTTATTGGTGTGTGAGATAATTGTCTCTGAATGTTTGGCTCTCCAAGGTTTTCCTGAGAGCCCTTTCCCTGCACTAAGTGATGCTAGTGTGTCAGTATACCCATCCCTATGTGCTCACTGCTGCAGAAGGTGGAGGGGTGAAAGTTATGACAGGCTCTCACCTGTGTCATTGAGACCCAAGCCCAGACAGAGAGGGAGCAGCCTGCACTATCTGGGGATTCAGTATGCTTCCCCCAAGCTGTGTGGTCTGCATGGTGGGCATGAGCTGAGTCTGGCCTGGCCTCTTTGGATGAAATATCCCTCTGGATAATTGTCCACAGTTATCCTGGCCCTTTTGTGGGTGGGAGGGAGCATGCCCTTTTCCTTCTTCCCCGTGCACCCCAAGCTGTGAGTTTGACCCACAGGAGACCTCCAGTTGAAAGCCAAGCCCTGCATCTCCTTGTTTAATGTGCACATCTGGGGAAAGGATAGGGATTCCAGGGTCTCAGCCCATTTTTACAGGTGGAATAACTAAGTCAGAAGGAGGGTGAGTGACTTGCCCAAAGCCACCAAGGGAATGGCTATTGATAAGCAGGATTGGGGCTCCTAGTTCTCAGACCACTAGGTCTCACCAGGAGAGTAGTTTGGATAAGTTTGGAAGATGCACATCACCAGGGCAATCAGAGCTCTGGATTGGTGACAGCATGTGTACAATGGGAGGGTGTCTGGACTCACTGCCACTTGGCTCTCTTTGCATTGCCCAGAAGAACTATGCAGCAAGTACTGTTCACTTTGATAGAACATGGGACAAAATTGTGTCCCTGTCCCCATCTCTGATGGTTCCACTGTATCTTTCATCAAACTGAACTGCTGAGTTCTGAACAAGAGAGACATTAAGAAATTACCCAGCAGGCTCTGCTGCCTGTTCTGTGCTGGCTTCTTCCCTGTGACTGGCTGGCTTGGTTCTACTGACTCCTTGCTCTGCCCACCACTGTCCATGTCAGCAATACACTGGCTTGGGTGTTTGCCCCTTCCCAGCAGAGATAAGACTCCCCATGTACAATTGCCAGATATTCTCCATTCCAGGTGGCAAATTCTTCCCTGCATGGATGCCAGGGATGCATCTCTGCTGCCGAGGTGCAGGTCTTCATTGGCTACACGCCCCCCTTCTCCAGCTGCCCTTGCCTTACTTCTGTCCTGACCCACAACACCGGCTGCTACAGAGTTAGTGCAGATGCGGCTTTGTGCCTGCAGAAGGTATTCCCTGGTGGAATCGGTCTGCCTTACAACCTTTGGCAATAGCCTAGTTGGCAGAAAGGGGCATAGTACAGTGATTAATAGCACCCTAGCTTGTCAGCAGACAGGAAGCTCTGGTGTTAGGTAGGGTTTATCACTTTCACGTCCAAAGGCTTTTCTTACAATGTATTTTCCTGGAGCAGCACTCCCGGATGTGCAGTAATAATGAGATAGCACAGGGTCCCAGGGGGAGCGGAGAAAGAGGCCACAGAAGGTCTGATCTCAGCAGTGTATCTGGGGCAGTAGAGAGATAGGGCCCCGGGCACTGGAGGTGGCAGCTGGGGAAAGGGCCAGGCGGAGAAGTCTCGTGTAACCAATGTTGGAGGAATTGCTTCTGGAATTTGATGACCATGTTTGTGTTCCTGCCAGTGCTGAAGCACATCCTGGCATGAGATTGGGGGGGTGCTGTGCTGTTGAAGAGGCCAGCTGTCAAATGTTGATGCTTTGAGCATCAGGGCCATTGAGGAGCCCATATCACCCTTCATCAGATGCATTGACCCCAGTGCCTGGCCGGACTACAAGTTGGGTAATTCCTGCTGCAGGCTCAACTGACTGAATGCTGCTTTTTCCTTTTATTATTTGTCCGCTGCTGTGTGTAGTGCTACTGTGTGGTGGTAAATAGCTGCCTGGTTCCATTGCAGAGGCGGCTGCATTTCAGTGCTGACTGAAGTGATTGCTATGTTTGCAATGTGGGGACAGGGATTAAATCAATATGATTGCCGTTCGGTCACTTCTAACCTGCAACACCTGAAGGCCTGGTGCTATGCTGTCTGGGGCAGGAGAGGCCCCGTTGACCCGTTCCACCTCCCAGGGGACCTGGGTATTGAGAGATTGTGCTGTGGGAACTCCAGCCCATATACCTCTGGGTAAGTAGGAGAGGCTGCTGTGAACCTAGTGTGGCATTGTCTTGGAGGCAGAGTGGCAGCTCATCTGCTCCCTCCTCATGCCTGCTTCTCCCAGTTGCTCCAGCTGCCACTGCTGGTTCCCAGGAAGAGCTGTCATCTTAAGAGTCTTCCCCTGGGTATGTGCTAAGGCTTGGGTGTGGCTGCGGGAAACAGAGTGGATTTCAAATCCCTGTTTCTATTTGCAGTGCTGCTGTGCCTAGGAGCCCCAGCAATGGGCTAGGCCCCTCTGTGCTAGGTGCTGTACAAATGCAGAACAAAAGGCAAGCCGTGCCCTGAACAGCTGGAGAGGCAAATGCCAAATGATTATTTGACAGTGCAATAAAATCAGAAACCTGAGAGGGGTTTTAATCAAACATACTGCAGCAGCCAGCCCGTGCCCTGTACTGCAATGCAGTGCTCATTTCCAGGCCTTACTCTTTGAGGAAGCAGCAGGAGGCGCTGTCTGCTCATACATGCTTTGCTTGGGAAGGCAGGCACTCTCCAGCTGACTGTATAGAGGGCAAATCCCCCTTGCTCCCTGGTAGGAAAGTCCTGGAGAGGGACAAGCGGTGTCATAGAAAGTGCCCTCTGGAGCTGGTCTGTGTGGCCGAGGTAACTGGCTTTCCCTGAGTCCCTGACAAACCTTTCTGGTGTTCAGGGTTGCACCTTTATGGGAAGGCTATTTCTGAGAACTCTCCGCCTCGCCCTTTGCTCCATAATAGGAGAATAAGGAGGCACTTTGTGAAATGAATGGCGGGTAAAATTAGATCAAATAAAAGGAAATCCTTCCTCACGCTGTGTGTGCAGCCACCCCAGTGGAAACCACAGTTGGTAGCGAGTCGTCCAAGACAAACACTGAGGTTGCACTGTAGAAGGGACTGGCTGATTTTCTGACCCATAATAACAGAGTCGCTATGTGGGCTAAGATAAGGGCAGTTCAGCTTCCTGATTCAGCCGGACACGATCGCTGGAGGGGGTGTACCATACCCGATCCCCTGCAGTGTGAAGCGCTATACAAATGGCTACATTAGAAGAAGGAGGATTGATTTCGGAGACTTGCTCAAGGCAGGGGGCTGAATTGACTGACAGATGGCCTGTTCTGATATGGGAAAGCCTAGGGGCTGGTGTCTCAGGTGGTGTAAATCTGTGGAACTTCTTCATAGTCTAGAGGGAGTGAAGAGTTTCCACTAATTTACAACAGCTCTGACCCACACTTTGGTGTTAGAGGTCTGGGGTGGGGGTGGAGGAGGGTGGGTAGATGCTCTGACATGCAAACTGAATAATGAATTTTGTTCCTGTGATTAGTATATTGGGGAATTCCACTAAGAAGAGCATTGTAACAGCAAAACCCTGCAGTTCTTCACATTTCTTCATCTCCTTTGCCACTAAGAAAATAACTGATGTGTTGGGACAGCTTGCAGCTTTTCACGCTGCTCTCTTGCCCCCCTCACATGCTGCACAAGTAGAGACTGGGAGCCAGGACGCACTGGATGTCACATATTAGTGACTTGTGCTCCTTAGTGACGTTTCCAGGCTCCTTAATAACTGATTGGTATCTATAGAGAACATTCCTTCCAAGTTGCATCCAGTTACTAGAGTGGGTCATCCGTTACTACAGCTGGTCCTTCCTTTTCCGCCTCTTTCAGAGTCATCTCCCCTCAGCGTTGTTTGGGCCCAGACCCAGAACGTCATGTATTCTGGGTGCGATCCAGAAGCCTTGTAGCACATTTATGAGACAAATGGGTGTGCTTGCATATTCATGAGGTGCAGTTTGCAAACCAGCTGCATATTCTTGAGATCTAAGTACCTTAGTCGATATTCATAAAATGCAGAAGGTTAACTTGATGTTCATGGCATGAAATCATTTCAGTGTTTCTGGAACCATCTCTTTAGATCCTAATTATTACAAGTTCACAGTCTCTCGTTATAAGCTACAGGAAATACCCTGAATCTGATTGTAATATACCATTTCTTAGTTTTACCTTGCTTTGCAGCCAGGTGCAAAGCATAAACAAGAGCAACATGTTGGAATTCTGGTGAGAAAGAGCTGGGTATGTTCACTTCCACATCTCCTTTGTTGTACTTCCATGTCTCCTTTGTTGTACAGAAGCACAGCTTACATATGGAATTCTGAAGTTCTTGGGCAAAAAAATGTGCATTCATTTTGTACAGAAGGTTAGATGCAGTATGCGCAGACTAACTCAAGTCTAGAAAAATGAGCTTGTTAAGTGCACAAAGATGCTGAATGCGTCCATACTGTGAAAGCAGTTCCTCTAAGAACTGGCCATACCTAACAGAGATGGGTGTTGTGAGGTAAAGAAGCTGAATTATGATTACCTAATGCTGGTGTAAGAGCACAACCACATTCAGGTTGCTATTCGTTTCAGCAAGCCAGCCTGCTGATTGTCTGTCTTTGAGTGGAGCCATTTATTGCCATCAAATGGCTTTTGGTTGGGCATCTGTTTGGTGTGCTGCCTAATAAAACCCACCGTAATGGGCAGTCTCTCCAGAAAGGTCTGAAAGGCTGGACTTGATCTGTCCAGAAGACCCATGAAGCTCTGCTGAGGAAGCCAGTGCTCCATCTGCTGTTTGCATAAGCACATGAGGTCGATTGTCTGAGCCACCAAGCCAGCATTTTTCATGAGAACTAAATAACCAGAAAGAAAGCAAGGCAGGAAACCTTCACCTCCCCGGGGAACCTTGCTGTGCCTGTTGTTTGTTTGCTGTGAAGCCTTTATCAGGAGAGTGAGTGTGCAAGAGAGTGAGTGTGGCAAGCTATTTGGCACGCACCAGTCAGCAGGCTGGCGTTTCCAGGTTTGCCCTTTGATAGCAGTAAAGATAAGATACAAGAACCCTGCACTCTGAGCCTCCCCATCCTTCCTTCCCTTATCAACCCCTTGAAAGGTGCTTTATACTTTGTGTTTATCCCTGTGAAAAAGTATTGAGTGGACACAAACAGCCATCAAACACTCACTCACACACCTCTCTGTTGTTTGGTTCACACCCTAGCTCTCCATGCTACAGCTTAGCTCCCACCTCCATAGCAAAACTCTGCCAGAACGGATTGGTGAGAGAATCCATTGGCTGATGAAAGAAAACTAATAATTAAGGATATGGATGGAGAAAGAAGTTTCTGAGGGAGATGGGAAGCATAGGACCAGCTGCAACAGAAGAGAAGATCCAAAGTGAATTGTGCCCAGACCCCCATAAGTCCTATATTAGCTAAGATGATTTCAAGTTTGTGGGAGGAGTAGAGTTCACCGTATGGCCCTGAAAGATACCACAGAAAACCCTAGCCCAGCAGCAGAAAATTTCCCTTGCAGGGAGGAGAGATACTAGAGGAGAAGTGGGAAGGAATGGAGGAAAACCAAATGCTATCGTAATCATGGCCAGGGTGATTTTTTTAAACCAGGCAATGGAGGCAAAAAGAGAATGTTAGTGCAAAGGTGCTGTGTGCATTGAGGAAGGGGAAATCGTAGAGTGCTCAGCCCTTAGACTGGCTGATCAGTGATTAAGGGTGTGTCTACATTGCAGTCAGAGGTGTGAAGTACGTGAGTTAGCCTTAGCCTCAGCAAAGCTGCATCTGCAGACTTCAGTGTGGGCTAGCTGCCCACGTAACTACACACAGTCCCAGGAAGGCTTATAGGCTATGTCTACACTGGGGAATTTAGGTCAACTTAAATAAGTCGACTTAAATAAGTCGACCTTATTAAGTCGACTTAGAGAGTCCACATAGGACTCCTAAGTCGACTTAAAGTGGGCCTTACTAACTTGACTTAGAGAGTCTATACTAGACTCTCTAAGTCGACTAGTTCGGTCCAGGGAGAGCCAGCAAGCCCCTGAGCAGTCTGGGGGAGAAGGGAGCGTAGAGCTCCCTTCTGCCCCGGACCACTCGGCTCCCTTCTGCTCAGAACTTCTCAGGGCCCGGGCAGAAGGAAACCCTTCTAGCCAGGACCCAAGTGGTCCCGGCCAGGAGGAAGAGCGGGAGACCTGTGCTCCAGCTGCCGGCTGCTGAGCATCTGGAGCTTGGGTCCCGGCTCCAGCTGCTCAGCAGCCAGCAGCTGGAGTGCGGTCCTGGGCAGAAGGAAGCCTCACCGTCCCGGGGAGAAGGAAGCTCCGCGGTCCCTTCTTGCCAGGACCTGAGCAGTCCCAGCAAGAAGGATGCTCCCTTGCCCCATGCCCTAAGTCGACTTAGGGTGTCCACACAGCTTAAATTGACTTTATACGAGCTTTTATAAAGTCAACTTTGAATTTCCTTAAGCAGCTTAAGGAAATGCCAGGGTGGACGCAGAGTAAATTAAGTCGACTTAAGCATGCTTAAGTCAATTTACTAGTGTAGACGCACCCATACAGTCCATGATGCAACCAGTGCAGCTTCCCTACTTCAGGGCCCAGGCTAATTAGATTAAAGCTGGCTGGGGTACATCTAGATGTGCTTCAATCACACATCCTAACTGCGGTGTAGACATTCCCCTAGAAAAGAACTATGCTGATAGTTCTTAACCAGCAAATGTATTGGGCCAAACCCTGCTCTTGTTCACGCTGGTATAAATCTGGAGTATCTCCCTTTGAACTGGGCCCGTTGCCTTCCTTTACTGGATTGTAGCTGGCTGGTTTCTCAACCAGCTCCAGCCAGTCTATGATGTTCCTGAGTGATATACTCACAATCAGCATAGCACATGTTGAAACACACTTCGTTGTCCTGATCCACATTTTTAATCACTTCCAAACACACTCATGGAAAGGATCAATACGGTGAAGCAGGCAGCAACACAAGCCTTGCCCGAAGAACTAACACCACATCAACTTCCACCCATGCAAACTATATACTTTCATCAGTGAAAACTCTCCCCTGGGCTTCAGTGAAGCCAATAAATCCTTTCCTTGTGTAGTGCCTTTGGATTGTGAGGTTTAAATTGAATGGCACAGGAGAGTGTTTTGAATCAAAGATCCTTGACTCTGAAATTCACACACACATCCCTGTGGTCCAACAGCTGTCAGGGTCTGTTGTGATAACTGAGTCAACAGATTTACCTTCGTTCTGAGTTTAACTGTAAGCAAGTGAAGTTTTATAAGACATCATAGTAACTTACAATGACAAATGTTAATGGGAAAAGGTAGAAAAGGGAGAGAGAGACGGAATGAGCTCAAACAAAAAGGCCTCCTGATAGAGCTCAAGGACTCCGTTAACATCAGACCTGGTAATAAGGACGAGTGTGGAACCAGAAATCAGTGAATCAAAATTGGTGTGTTGGAAACTAGGCCTAATTGGTGGACAAAATAATGAGGGGAAGGGCTATTCCACCCACTGCTCCCTTTTGGGATCCTCAGAGGAAGATTTTGAGGCGGAAAAATTAGCAACTTGAGAAAGCTTCACCTCATGGTTTACACGCCCACTGTCTCACAGGAGCCCAGGTCTTCTCCTTCCTAATACCGAGAGCTGTCCTCTGACTGGGCCGAGAGAGGCACGAGGTACCCAATGATACCAGCCCTGTACCGGCTCCAGCTGGATCCTAAACACCACCTCAGATGAAATGGGTCTGGACTTTAACAACAGCAGCCCCAGCTCATCTCAACTAACTTCTTTTTCCCATAGGACAATTACTGCCATCTTTGCTATCATCCAAGAGACTGTGAAACACAGAGGATTTTCCTTCTAAATGCTCTCTTCAGCTCAAGAGAAAGGGAGCAAGGGATATTGTTAAAATGAAAGCGTCACTTAATACTCTACATTTTAAATGCTGTGACTGTTTTTCCTTCTTTTTTAAGAAGGGGTTAAAATAATTTGTAACAAGTGTGTTTGCCATGATACTAAGCAAGATGAATACTCTATAAACCAAACCCCAAATGCTGTTTAATGTTGGACAGTGACTGGGTTATGTTAATACCTTTGGCCCAAATACGCCATGAAAAGTAATACAGTTTTTTTTGGTTTCCCAGTGTGGGGCCTAAAGGGTTAAATACATACTCAGCTGTTGGCACTGTGGCAAAGAAGCAATTGTTTTCAAAGTTAGTTTAAAACAAAAATTTGTTTTAAAATTCTTATATATGTTGAGTTTGAGATAATTTTGCAAAATGAACATAATGTTTTTACTTGAAAAAGAGGGTTAAAATTGTTTTCCAGTTAACTTTTAAAAAAAATCTCATAAAATGCTTTGGTTCATTTTTTTTTCTTGTATTTTGAGGTTTGTAATTTCTGCGATTGGTAACTTCTAAGAAAAAGCAAAAGTAATAATGAATTATTTTAAATTGTTGACGGTTAAGTAGCTAAAGCAGACTTACTAAAATAACATCTTAGGTAACTTTCTTCTTAGTAAAATGCCAGCTGAATTCAGGGCTGCTATTGCATTAACTGTGAATTACATCTCAAACCACCAGAACCATTGGCTCTTTTGTGGGCTTTTTATTGTTTTCATTTTGCAATATTTTTTCCGTGTTGTTTTTGCAGTGTATTTTTTTTGTGGGGGTGTGGGGAGGGGAGCAAAATGGTTTCTTTTCTTTTCCAGTTTTGTTTTTGTGTCAATGATTTTTGTTATTCTCTGCATATGAGAGAGAGCACAATGCTAGAGTTGGTCAGATACCCAGCATGGCTAAACTGCCAAGCTGACCAGCCATGTTGTCCTTCCAAATTATGGTGGTAAAATGTATGTGCAAGATTTATCACAGACTAAAAATGCTTGTGCATTTTTACCACCTTTGGATGTTGCAACTGGCTCATGAACACAAAAGTGGTTCCAAAAGAACATCATTTTGTTGCTGCTTTTTAAAGGAGGCAACACAGTTGGTTAAAAATGCCATCAGGGCTACAGATTTTCTCCAAGTGAGCAGTCTTAACCACTGATGCATAAAATCTTCATGTAGTCGAATTCCAAAGGGGTAGCCATGTTAGTCTATTGTAGAAAAACAACAGAGTCCTGTGGCACTTTTAAAGACTACCAGATTTATTTATCGCATGAGCTTTCATGGGAGAAAATCCCACTTCGTCAGATGCTTTGAAGAATCTTCATGGTTTGTGTAAATGTATAGCCATAACTGTGTAAGCAGCAAAAGAGGGGGGCAGCTTTTTCCATCTTTACCCAGCCTGGGCATATGGCCAGAGATGTGAGAAGAGCTGGTTTGTTCTGAAATGTCTTACAAACATCTAACAGCAGCAGTTTAAAGTTCTGTTCTAGCTACCAATGAAATGAGTTGTAAATTCTTAAGCTTTGTTAACATCTGAAAGGCTTAACTGTAATCTTTGCAATATTTGCTCAAATAAGATTTGCAAATCTCAATTTTGGTTTAAGGAATTTGCAAACCTTAAAATATATCCCAAAGTGCCTCTTTTTCTTTCCTTTTTCTAAATTCTTAAATGAAGATAAGGTTTTTCTTTGTAACTGTGATTTTATGGACAAATGTTTGATCTGATGTAGCACTGTTTTATAAAACAGAGGGATTATGTTGTGATTATTGCACCTACATGCTTACCTCGTTGTGGGTTTAACTGTAAGAAGTGAGTGAAAGTGTATAAAATGTCACAATAATTTACAATGATAAAGGCTGATGGGACTAGGTATAAAAGGGGGACAGAGACTGAAAGAGTCCAAACAAAAAAGCCTCCTGAGGTAATTCAGGGACTGTGTTAAGGTCATGCCTGGTAAACAAGAGGAGTGTGGAATCAGACTCCAGTGAACTAAAAGTGATATGTTGTAAAATAGGCCTAATTGGTGGACAAAATACTCAGGGGATGGGCTGTTCTGCCCACCACTCCCTTTTGGGATCTTTTAAAGCAGAGGTGAGGCACTGTGAGGCACGTTCCCTTCGGAATGTTCTCGGGGGTGCGGCAGGACCCAGGCCAGGTCCCCCTGGGTGGGAGGCGGGGGGAGGAGGTCTGCCCTCCTGGCTCAGCCCCAGTGCTCAACCTGGCTCCTGCCATAGTTACTGCCATGGTCCCTGCTCCCAGCCACTTCCCCCAGTCCCAGTTGCAGTCTGATTGTGGCCCTGCTTCCAGCCGCAGCCCCCAGCCCCGCCAGCAGGCCTGGTCCCACCCCCAGCTGGTCAGGCGGGGGACAGACAGCGGCAAGGAAGGATGTGAAGTAAAAAGTTTGGGAACCACTGCTATCTATATAACTAAACCACAGTTGTATATATGCACGGCGGGACGTGGACGCAGCTCCTGCGCGCGCATAGAACTGATACAGCTGTGCGCGCGCAGCAGCTGAATCCACGTCCCGCCGTGCATAAGCCTGTGGATTAGATAGCTCGTGCACACGGCTGCCCTCCCGCCCACCCAGCGGCTCTCTTACACGAATTCCCGCCCAGCGGCGATTCTTTAGAGAATCGGGGGTTTACTGGTAATGTAAGAGAAGAAACTGGCCAGTGGAGTGTGCTTCACTATCATGGCTGCCATGCTCACTGTTTCCTGGGACCCAAACTGCCTTCATCCTAGTCCTGAGAGATGTCCTGACCAAAACAGGCCAGAGAGAGGCATCCACCATTTCTACTGGCCCCAACTGAATCCCAAACTCCACCTTGGATGACCAAATCTTGAATGTTATCTAACGCTGTTTAATGTTGGACAGTAACTGAGGTTTGCTAACACCTTTGGTCCATATATTCCATCTAAATTAATACAGCAGGCTCCAGTGTTGTAACAAGCTCCATGAGCACATACAGCTCCTTGCTGGCTCAGGGTTCAAGTGTGCTGACTGTTAGGACATGCTCCTGGACCCACCTGTTCCCGGAGGCTTTTCCTAAAATAGAGAGATTGGCGAGATTTGTTAATGTGGCTGCTGGGCTGATGATGACTTCCATATGTTGATCAGTACATGTGCCTGGAGGCTTGGAGAGATGAATTTCAAAACCCAGAAATCAACGCCCTTGAAATATTTCGTATCATTTTGTCTGCTATTCATCCCCTGGGGACAAGATTAAAAGGAAGATGCAAAAGAATTGGAAGTCAGCTTTAAAAACTATTCTTAAATAAAATCAGCAACCTAGTACTTTTAGTTTAAAACTGAACTTAAGAATTTTAACAAAAACAGCAGTGTTTTAGATATTAATGTATGAATGATTGGGTAAACAACCCACTGTGTTTCTAAGGAATGAATATCAGGCTGTCCTGAAAGGGAATACTTTGTATTTGCATGGTCACCTTCCAAGAATTTCAAAGTGCTTTATAAAAAAAATAAACAAAGCAGCTATGCCTTGTATTGTAAGATCTTTGTGAGGGATATACAGGGAGCACTTCATTTAGCATTGAAATGCAGCCAGCTCTGGAGCAGAACTCAGCAACTCAATCGTGGATGATTACTGAACATGGCAGGTTATAGTAAGGTAAGATATGAAAGGTAAAGAAGAAATGGGAAAGTGGTGGAACAGTTAGCCAATTCATTTAGAACCTTTGTTTTCACTATGGCTTAGCACAGAGGATTCCACTCAGCATGTAAAGCCACCTGTGCCCATATTTAGCTCATACTCACTCTGCATTAGATTGCTAAGCACTGGGCAAAGGTTTGCAAGCTCAAGGCCTTTTTACATCAATCAATAAAATAACCAGGTGTGAGTGCTAAGGGGGCCTGCTCTCCCTCTTTCTCACCATCCTTCACTCCCCAAACCCTGATCATCTGATTCCCTCTGCTTGGTTCTGCCACACGGGTCATCAAAATAACTGCTTTTTTTTAAGCAGAAAGGCAGTGAGGGAGCCCAAACCAGAGATGGAAATTGTTCCCACTACCGCTTTCCCTTATCACAATTTCAAGCTGTGGGCCAAGATTTTCAGTAATGACCAGCTACCATCAAGGGGTTAACTGGGTTGCTCAGAATATTATACTTCACCCCTCTTCGCTAACTTCCTGTTAAATCTGGCTCAGCAGCAGCAGGGTCCCAGCCTGCAGCACTGTATGTAAATGTGTGTTTCATGTGCCTGGCATGCTGCCTTTACACAATTGGTGATGAGGGAAAACATAAGAATTTGCAATTTATGGGGCAACTGAGGCATTTCATGCAGAAAACGAGCCTTGCAGCAGTAGAGAGAAAGACTCAGCTATTTGCTTGCAACTGAGGACAAATGATTTCCTGAGCATCTGTGACAGTAAAACTTACCCCCTCTTAAAGATTTTTTTACAGCCAGGGAACTCAGGAGGAACAAGCTTAGAAGGCCTACAAAGGGCCTTGACAGAGCACTGCAGGCCAAAAGCCAGTCACTCTGGAACATTTCAAGTTGCAGGGCAGAATTAGGAGGGCAAGGGGAAAACATAGCACCATGTGTAGCAATGCTAAAAAGATGAAAGGGCTGTTGCTCATTTGTAAAAGTTGTGTTGAGGGACATTTCTGGTGTTGAGAGAATTCAAGGCTCTGGCTGGCAAAGGAGAATGGCACCTGCCCCCAAACAGTAGAATTAGCAAAAGCAATGGAAGTGGCAGTGGGGAAAAAAAACTTTAAAAGACTTGACCTTAAGATGCAGGGACCAGCAAATTGATTTCCTCAACAAAATGCAAAGCTGATGGCAAGGGACTTGGGCACCTGAATGGGGGTTGCTGCTGCTGAAAGTGAAGGAGGAGTTTCTTGTGCGTCAGGTTGGAAATTAAAAATGGCCCAGAATAATCAATGCCTCAGGGGTGGGATCGAGGCACTTAACTAAAAAATGCAGAGGTGATTTTCAAAGGGCATCGTAAGCCCAGGAGAGTCACCCACACCCAGAACTGAAAAAGGAAGACAGCAGAGGGCTTTTTTCCTCGAGGGGAAGGAAGACACAAGAATGGAGACACACTATATACCGTCTAAGTCTCTAAGAGGATCTTACAAAGTAACCGTGGTTACAATCAGTACAGCTGGAAAGAGATTCAGTGGCTTCAGCTATTGTGATTTACTCTGTGCACTGAATGGTCCCTTTACAAAACAGTACCATGGGGCAGTTCCCTCTGTGGGAACCCAGCGGGAGTACATCAAAGGGAACTGACATTTAGAAAGCCCTCAAAGGTATTTAGGCGCCTAATTCCCATTGATACCAAACACTTTTAAGGCTCGGGATCCCATTCCCTGATAATCAGGTCCCTTTAAGGTGTCAGGTCTGGCTCCCAAAGTTACTTGGCATGGTCTATGTCCTTTCCTCAAAGCAGTGGCCTGAAAGATAGAACCTCCTCCTACCTGTGTAATACCCCATGCCTGTTTCTCTGTCCCACCAGCCCAGTACTGCTGGGCAAGAAGGGTTGAAAACTCCACTATGGTTCTGGAATAAAACCAGACATTTACACATACTGTAAGCTCACTTGTGCTTCTCCCCCGCCCCCCGCCAGTTGAGTTTTGAGCCCTGTTGTTGCAAAGATACACCCAAGAACAGAACTGAAGCCCAGGATTTGCTTACAAGCTAAGTAAGAACAGCTGACCCTATCTCTAACTGCAGGTTGAGAAGGAACCAAAGGGGCTGAGTCGCGCCGAAAAGGGTGCTGCCAACACTGCAGCAAGATGGGAACAGTACACGTGCAACGCAGATGAGCACTGTTGTTAGTAATCTCTGCTCAAGGACACGAGGACGTGCCAACACCTAGAGTGGAGCCCTCACAGGTACACCTACCTTGAAGAACCTCAGTTACTGCACATGGTGAGTAACTTTCAGTGGGAGTTTTTGAGACCTGAAATGAGTTTGGGGAACAGTTAAGATATGGAAGCAACGCCTGTAGATAAGTATGCTGGCAGGCTGAAAGCACAACCTGTTTGGCTGGAATCTGTAAGCTCTCCGGGGGAAAGCGATAACAGGAAGTATATGTTTATCATAACTCAAAACGGACTAGAGAAGACTCTCTTGGGCTTATGTCTGCTCATGTTATACTCTAATGAGAGGACTCACTTGAAGAGTCCAGACCCTTCTTGACTGGTCAGATGTTCTTTTGTTGAGGCAATGCCAGCTAGGATACAGGAAGGGGAGGTTCCCCATCGCTTCGGGTAGAGCACTTTGCTATTTCTAACCATTAGCACCAGTCATGTGGAGGGAAAGACCTGTGTTTAATCTCTCTGGTGGTGGTATAGCTGTGCTGATCCCAGGATATTAGATTGTCTCTTTAATGTCTCTGTAACGTAGCAGTGGCCTGTACACAAAGTACAGAAAGGATGGTCCAGTGGGTAGGGCACTGCCTTAGCTTGTGGGAGAACTGGTTCAATTCCCTGCTCTACCATGGATTTCCTTTGTGCCTGTGGGGAAGTCATTCAGCCTTTCTGTGCCTCAGTTCCCTAGCTGTAAAAATGGAGTTGATGTTGCCTCCCTGTCTCACAGGGGTGTTGTGAGGATAAACACATTCAAAGATTGTGAAGCACTTTGAGGTCTACTGATGAAAAGTGCAATATAAAACATAGGTGTTACTATTATTATAGTCTATTATGGCTCCTTTAAGGCTGGGGGATTTTGAGAGGTTTTGCCTCCAAACAGAACACATGATGGAGAGGGCCATGACTAAGTGTCATGTGACTGCTGGTTTGAGACTATATAAAGGAGTTCTTCTTGCGCAGTCTAGGAAGATGACGGTTGGGATAGGGACTCTGAGCAGAGTACCTCTCCAAGGATCTGGCTGGAGGATAGGGGAGATCCCAGAAAAACTGCCTAAGGAAATGGCCCCATCCTATGCTGCTGAAAGCTGGAAATGTCTCTGCTGACTGTTGTGAGTGTCACTGTATTAATTTGATCCTGTTTTGGAATCTCCTTTAAATTAATAAGTCTGGCCATGAGGAAAGGGGTCTGAGATGGGCTAGAATTAGTGCTGCATTTTAACTCCCCATTCGTGTGCAGCCTCAGCTGAAGAATGGAGCCTCCAGAAAGTGGAGTGGAACCTTCCACTAAGCCTTGTGCAAACTAGCCTTTCTTGCCGAAATTTTCCTATGGTTGCTGTTGCAGACTAGGCATTTATGGGTGACCATTAGTGTCTTAATCGCCATGCTGCCTATACCTGCTCTGAGCAGGATTAGATGACACGGTGGAGAACATACCAGCTGCTGATGTGTGGAGCACTCTCACCATTTCTCCCATTAGCACAAAAACTGTCCTAGATCCAGAGAGCCACTGCATAAGCACAAGTTCTGGTGTATAGCTTGAACTG
Source organism: Pelusios castaneus (assembly GCA_007922175.1). Classification (NCBI taxonomy): domain Eukaryota; kingdom Metazoa; phylum Chordata; order Testudines; family Pelomedusidae; genus Pelusios; species Pelusios castaneus. The sequence goes on from ML685794.1 coordinate 6,794,589, forward strand.
CCAAATACGTGTCCCAGAGGCCAACGGGCTACCAGGAAGCTGATGACTCATCCTTGCTGGATTTGCTTAAATTGGAAGAACATCTTTTTCTCCAAGACGCCTATAAATAGGCGTGGAAGGGTTAGATTTTTATCTGTCCACATCAGCAAGCTTTGATTTCACTGGAGACGTGCAAACCAAGGGGAAAACATTTCCATCAATAATTATGAACATTTATAGATAGCTGAAGAAAGAAAAATACTATTTGAAAACATATCAGGATATAGCTAACTCTGTGTTCTTTATGGAGCAAGGAAGGGTGTGGGGAGAGGTGGATGCTACGCTAGATTGAACCCAACTGGGAGACTGGCTTCTGCACTCTTTCCAACAGTATGGGTCCCTCCCACGCAACAGTGGTCTCCATCACCAGAGTGGTTCAGGGAGCATTCTTGCGCAGGTGGTCTCTGCATCCAGGGCCAGCATATATTGTCGGAGCCACCTGGGTGGCTTCAGGAGGAATGAATAAGGAGACTGAGTGCATCTGCTCAGCAGAGAGGTCATTCCAGGACCAGATCGGAGGAAGGCGATCTGGTCCTTTGTGGGAAGATTTTAATTGGCTGCAGCCCTAGTGTACAGCGTGTCCTGTTCTGAGAGCATAAACACTTTGGTAAAATCGTGGTCCTTAACAAGCCCTCAGCTTACAACTCTGGCACGTAAGCACAGAGCTGACAGGCTCCCCGGCTTTCCAGTCGGCAGGACATCTAAGCTCTTTATTACCCTTTGGGTTTTCCCGCTGATCTCTTTCTCAGTGACCCTTCTGTAGCAATTGCATAACTGGCCATTACTGTAGCCAGCACCTATCTAAGAGGTACTGACAGTTGGACAATGGTCGAGTGGGGCTGCTGTGAGAAAGTGGAGCACTTTCAGAGGCAGCTCTGTTCAGAGCTTGGCTCTGGGTTAAATGGAGTGCAGGCCGGACAAAGCACAAACTTAACACTTTAACAATTTTCCCACAGTGGGAGGCTCACAGAAACCCCAGGATGGAGAAGAAAAGGCAAAGATAACCATGGGCCTTGCTTGCCCTTATTCGATAGTTGTTTCCCTGCCAAGTTCAGAGAATAACCTCTCTGTAGGAAGGAAAGGCAGGGGCCAGGTCTTGCTGTGGAATTGGATGGATGGAAGGCAGAGCATGTGCAATTGTTTTAACATTCTTTTCCCTCCCCCTTCTGCCTCCTTGTATATTCTGGCATTTAATTTCCTAACATGTTGAAAATTCAAGTGTATAAAGTCCAACTACGTCAAATTGGTAATGTCAGGAACCAGCATGGCCCAGGAAATGTACAAGTCAAGATATAAAAGTGCAACTGATGGTGTCCCTTGCTCATGTGCGTGCACATGCACTCTCACACATATGGAATAAGTTTCTATAAGCAGCCCACAGGGTGCATGGATGCCGTCCACTATGCATGGCCTTAGAGGAAGGTGGGCTCTTTCACAAAATTTGTGCATGATTTTCCCAGTTATCTATTTCTGTACATGGTTATAGAGTCCAGGCCAGAAAGAACCGTTGTAATCATTTAGTTTGATGATCAGGCCATACTTCCCCGAAATAATTCCTGAGGAGATCTTTAAAAAAAAAAATCCAATCTTGATCTGAACATTGCCAGTGATGGAGAATCCACTAGAACGCTAGTAAATTGTTCCAATGATTAATTACTCTCAGTGTTAAAATGTACATCTTATGTCTCGTCTCAATTTGTCTAGCTTTAACCTCCAGCTGTAGGAGCATGTTATACCTCTATCTGCCCAATTGAAGAGCCTCTTACTAAATATTTGTTCCCCATTTAGGTACTTACAGACTGTGATCAAGTTAAGTAGATTGATCTCCTCGAGTCTGTCACAACATGAGATGTTTTCAGAGACAACCATGCCTGCTCAATGGGGGGTGTGGGGAGAAGGGGCAGAGTGAGGGCAGCCAACTGCAGCGGTGTTACAAAGCATGCTCAGTCCAAACCAAACAGCAAATCTGGAGGGGCATATGACCCTCCATGCCCCCCTCTTGGGTCGCCTCTCCATGTTTTCAATTCCTCTGACCATTCTTGTGGCTCTTCTCTCAATCCTCTCCAATTTATCCACATCCTTCTTGAATTGTGGACACCAGAACGGCACACAATATTCCAGCAGCGATTGCATCAGTGGCAAATACAGGAATAAAATAACCTCTTAGCGCCTATGTGAGAGTCCCCTGTTTTATGCATCCCAGATTGGCATTCGCCCTTTGGCCACTGATGCACTGGGAGCTCATGTTCAGCTTTCCACCGTGACCCCAAATCTTTTTCAGAGTCCTGCTTCACAGGATGGAGTCCCCCAGCCTGTAAGTACGGCCTGCACTCTTTGGTCCTAGAGCAGGGGTGGGCAAAATACGGCCCGTGGGCCAGGTCAGGCCTGCCTGAGGCCTCTGTCCGGCCCACACAGCTAGCCTGCTCTCCCCCATCCCCTTTCGCCCCCACCCCACTGCTGTGCCACTCCAGGGCTGGGACTGGTGCTGCCCCTGCACCGCCCAGCTTTGCCCACGCCCCGGCCAGCGCTGGACCGCTCCTTCTGCTCCCTCAATTGGCGCTGTGGCATTCCAGGGCTGGGGCCAGCATTGCCCCCTTACGCTCCCCCAAACCAGCACTATACCATGCCAGGGCTGTGGCCGGCACTGCTGCTGCTCTGCCTCTTCTGCTCTTCCCGGTCGGCACTGTGCTGCCTCATTTCACCCCTCCCCTCCCCAGCCGTCTTTCCCTCACCATTGCCCCTCTGCTCCCCTCTCGCCCACCAGCACCCTCCCCCAGGCTCTCCACCCTGACCCCAGGCCATCTCTTTGCGGCCACTACAGGCCCCCTGCTGAATTTTATTGCCCGCCCCTGTCCTAGAGGCATACATTTACACATAGCCAAATTAAAATGCACTATGTGCTCAGTTACCAAACTATCCAGATCATTGTATCAGAGACCCATCCTCGTCATTATTTGCCACTCTCTTGATTTTGTGTCCTCTACAGACTTTATCAGTGATGATTTGTTGTGACCAGGTGCCTGGGATAGACCACACTGGAATGTGAGAATGCCACATTCAAGGCAGACTGCAAGAAGTAGGGTAGACAGTCTCCCCAAACTGGTGGTTTATTCTATAATTGAATTCACCAAACCAGTAACAAAGAACTTCTGTATCACCACACTAGTCAACAAGAAGTCAAACACCATCCCCTCAGGCATCCCAGGCTCCAATCCAGACAACCAAGTCCACTGTAGTGAGAGGGTACTGAAAACCCATTTCACCATATGTGAGGTTCTTACTGGCCCCAAAGGATCAGACACTTATCCGCAAATCAATATGTGTCTTAGCTCTTACCCAAATATCAGGCTATCAGCTAATCCTTAGTAAACTAACTAAAGATTTATTAATAAAAGAAGAGAGTTAAAAGGGTTAATAGATCATAAAAGGATTAATAGATCATATACACACAAATGGTTGCCAAGTCCTTATATCAGGTTTGTAGCAGTGATGGAATAGATTTCTGGTCACAGGGAGAATGGGTAGAAATTCAAGGAGCACACTCCCCTCTTCCCCTCCCACAAGACCTGTGTGGGCATTGTGGGTGTACCTCCAGATCAGCAGAGCTATTTGCAGAAAGGGGCTGCTCACACTGCTCTACCTCCACCTATTCTGTGGCACCCTGTGAGCCAAGGGGCAAATTCAGCCCTCGGCTGGTGCACCTGCCCTTTGGTCCCTTTTCACCAACCAAGTCAGCACAGCAACAACTCAGGCCCTAAAGACAGGCAGCTGGTTGGTTAAAGCCTTGAGCAGTCCTGCTGCTTATGTAAGGCTCTGGCAGCGAGGTCGGCCATGCGGAAGGGCATAATTGTCTTGGATTTCTCTGTGTGCTCAGCAGCTTTCATGTGGTCCATCCAGGAGTAGAAAGAAGGGGGTGGGATTTCTGCATACTGAACTCCTCTGTTCCTCTCAGCAGGATAAACTGAACATAAAACCCACTCAACTGCCAGTGTTACCCTCCAGGGCAATGCGCTGTACTGCCCAGCCCACCAGGAGCAGCCACGTAGGGATCATCCTGTCCAGGGGACAGAGGGAACTCGGGCTCTGGGGGTCAGTCTGTCCGCAGCTGCCTGACACAACGATCCCCATCTCATGGTTATTGGGGCATGGATTTCTCCCACACCTTCTCCTGCCTTCTGTGCACCTCTTGATGATCGCACGCCAGTCACAGGCCCCCAGTAACTGCTCACACTTGGTGGAAGTCCCATTCTGCAACTAGTCACTGAAATATTGTGACCGGTGCATGCTGGGAATGAGTTAGGTTCTTAGGCAGGCTCCAGGTTCTTAACAACACAGTCTGCTTCTCTGCATGTAATAAATGAACAGGGAGAGCCCCCTCTGCAGGGACTGAGGAGGGCAACCAGCTGCCATGCTGAAGCTTGGAGGGCTGCTTTAAAAACCAGCTTCACATAACTTTGGTCCGTTTGTGCCTGTCCTTTCTGAGATCACCCAGAGCACTGGTGGAGTGGGGGGAGGATCAGGGACAGTTCAAAACCACCCATGTACTCAGTCAGCAGGTCTCAGCAGGCCCAGAGGAGGATACTGTAGAGTAGAGATGGAATGGTGAGTCACCTCTGCAGTAGGTCCCATCAGCACTTGGCATGTTGTTAGCATATGGGGCTGGACTGTGACCTGCCCCAGTGTGTCCATGCTGGGGAGGGAAATCCTCTTTCGCCTTAGCCTTCTCCAGCACACATCTGCAGGCATGGCAGAGAGACAAGGGGCTGTGCACCCTACAGGGGATGGGTGGGGATTGGGCTCAGCCCTAGGCCCTCCACTATGCCAACCAGCAGTGCTGAGCCAGTGTGATAGCAGCTACAACAAGATGGCCCCAGGAAAGCGACTTCCCTTCGGAACAAGGTGAATGAATTGAGACTCAGTTCCTTCCTTTTTACCAGCTCCTCGGGTAGCAGAGCATTACCCTGCTCATAAACCGGCATTGGCATTAGGGCTTAATCTGTCCCCTGGTTTGTATAATCTCTCTTTGTGCCCTTTACTAATGCATATTCATTACTTTGCAGTTGAGGGATAACTTCCCCAGATCTGCCCTCTTTGAGCCCCAGTCCAGGCCTCACTCGTACAGGACTTTCAGTTTGTGATTGAGGATTAGATTAGCCCACAGGTGTCAAATTTAAGGCCCGCGGGCCGGATCCGGCCCGCCAAGGGCTCTTATCCCTCGCGCAGAGCCTTGCACAGCTCTCCCACGCCAAACGTGTCAGGCACCGGTACAGTGCCTGCAATTTTACTTTTTGTCAGCAGAGGGCGCTCCTCCACTATAGAACTACATTGGAGGTGCGCCCTCTGCTGGCGAAAAGTAAAAACTGCAGGCACCTTTACCGGCAGCTGGCAGATCCCGGGGGCTGTGAGCAGTGGATTTTTTCAGCGGGGTGGGGCGTGGGGGGTTCCCTAGCGGGGCGCCTTACTTTGAGGCTGGGCACCTAGCAGGGCAAAAATTTTGTTGATACCTGGTCAGAGCCTTTTAAAATCTGCCACCCTGCACACCCAGGCAGTGGCCCAGGGCGGGGAATGGCCTGGCCAGAGAACTGACTCCAGGGGTTGGATTGAGCCCCTTTGAGCCAGGAGAGAGGGGGCTGGGGGACTGGGGAAGGGGTTAGGGAACTGGCACAGGAACAGGGAAGGGAACGGGCAGTGTAGCAAAGGGGAAGAGGCTGGGGAGCCCGTGCAGCAAAGGGGAGCCCGCAGGGCAGGGGAAAGGGAAGGTGTCAGAGAACCTGCGGGTTTGGAGAAGGGAAAGAGGAGCCCACGCTGCCCCAAGCACAGCAGGGGAAGAGGTCAGGGACCCCAGGTGGTACTGTGCTGGTAAGGGGTCAGGAAATCTACCTGGACATACCTCGGCCCCCGGATGGTCCTGACTTCCAGTGTGGCCCCCGACACTGAATGAGTTTGACACCCCTGGATTAGCCCCTTGAAATCTGCACTTTCCTGAGGTGATTATTGGCTAAACAGACTCTCCAATGGTGAAATGCTGGCCCCGTGAAATCAACTGGCACTTCACCCTTCGATTTCTGTTGGGCCAGGATTTCACCACTAGCGTCTGCAATGGGAAGTGCTAGGGCCAACGCACGGTGGGGAGTCCGACTGTTGCTTTATTTTCAATAGCTCAGTGGATTTGCAAGCCCCCTCCGCTGCCCTCTCAACTGCAATTTATTTCAGACCCAAATTTAGCCCCAGCTCACCCACATCTGCCACCAACTCCTGCAGTTGTGTGTTCCTGACAGCTGAATGCCAAGCCATGCGCAAGTGGTGAGCAGAGGAGAACTATACTGATGAGAAAAAAATATGCCCCGGTCCCACATCATTTTACTTCACTAATGAGGCACTTCTGTCATGGTCCATGTCTCTGTCCCACCCGGTGGCCCATACTTGGTCCTTGGCAGGTAGAGAGGTACTACAGGAGTCTAAGAAAGCTATAATTCAACAGTGGAACAGAACCCCTCTAAAGTCTAACAAATAAGAAGCCCTGTGGCACTTTTAAAGACTAACAAATTTATTTGTCGCATGTGCTTTTGTGGGAGAAAATCCCACTTTGTACCTGATGTCATCCCAAATGGATCTGCAAATGCTCTGACTGCACCCCTTCTTTGACAACCTTTTCCCCCTCCCACTCCCTTGGCCAACTGTCAACATTTCTGGCTGAAGAAATCTCATGGTAGTGAAAATTCTTCACTAAAAGAATCATTTCCCTATCAGAGAGCTGTGGGTTGCAAAGGAGATTTAGATATCTAATTGTCTTAGATCCCTTTGAGAATCCCAGCCCAGCTGTGTATGAATGGGTACTAATATCCTGTCCAGTGACTATGTATTACCCTGCTAAGCCTGCAATGACGCTGTGGAAGTATTTTTCAGAACTAGTTTGGGTTGTTTGTAGTCGGGATGTGGGAAAAGGGCTAAAAGTCTAGAGGCTGCGCTCAAAAATGTGCCCTAGGATATGTCCACACTGCCAGCGACAAAGCCAACAGTGTAGGAATAATTTTTCAAGTTCGATAGAGCGTCAGTAAAGATGTGCTCAGTCGAACCGGGAAGTCAGTGCATTAAGGCCACCCCTCAAGTGGTGTAGCACTGCGCCAACGAGAACTCATTTCCTGTCGGTGCAGTACAGTGAAGATGTTGTGAAGAAGAGGAATGTCAATGGGCGTTACATAAGCTTCTCATGCGTAACTCCCGTCGACTGCCGCTGAATTTCCTGGGAAGTGTAGACCCGGCCCTAGACACCAGCCTGCAAATGTTCAACCAAAATAATCTGCCACAGGAGCCTAACGTGACCCACAAACAGGACGGCTGGAATGCAGCCACTGGCATGTGGCATATTGCACAATGGAGGGGAGAAGGCAGCATGTGGCCAAGGAGGACGCAAGGCAAAGCCCTACTCTTTTGAGACAGGCTATGAGGACAGACAAGTGAGCACAGCTGAGACTCTCAGCTGCTTCTCCCAAGTTCTCGGGCTGGTATTTTGTGAGAACCGGCTTTCTCATGGGATTTCCAGTGCTTGCTCACTGGGCTGGTATCATAGCAAGGATGGACTTTTCTCCTGGTGTTAAGGCATTTCCACGCCTGGCCCTGGTCAATGCTAAGAGGTGCCAAAGCCCAGGGAGTATTGTAGAAAACGAAGATGGAATGAAACTCATTCGAACCTCAAAAGCGTTTCAGGTAAGGGCTTTGTTAATTTCTGCTTGTGTTCAATAGTTTGTGCCTCTTTTATGTGCCAGGGCAACATTGTTAGTGGGGCAGTGTCCCATCCAGTGCAGAAGAGAGCGTTTCAATTGTAATGACTATAAAGGGGATGTTTTAGTCTGTCTACCTTCCAAATAGAGCTTGTGCTGATCATTGTCACCAGCAGGGACTCGCTCAGCCAGGACCTGGACAGAGCAGTCATGAAAGGGACTCGTGACCTCACTGTGTAGCAGGACCTGAGCTGTGAAGTGTGGAGTGGATCTAAAAACTTTCCTAAGGTTCAGGGTGTTGGGCTCAGTTTTTGCTCAGCCTTTCACTGAGATGCAGCCAGCCAGGACCTTCAGATTTGGTTCCATTTGTCCTCAAAGTTTGGGTTGTTTGGATGGCAAGGATAAGTGTTTAATCCAGGGCCATTTCTAATGAATGTCGAGGATCTGATTTATGTGTGAATTGATACTCATTAGCGATCTGTTCATGTGGAACAACCAGGCTGATGTCACCAAAACAAATCTTTTTGAAGGGAATAGAGAAACCGCTGTAAAGAAGGGTCCTTACCAGTAGTAAACCCTTGGAAGCTTATATGTGATAATTGGATTTTTCCCCATCCATTAGACCTCTCTATTGGTATGTTAGTATAACATTGCGCAGCAGTGCGGGGTTGCTGCTGGCATTGACTGTTTTGAAGAGAGTTGTTGATGTGTTAAGAGGAAAGGAGCTATCCAGAATTGCTTTAGGAACAGATAAACTCTAATAATTCCATGGATTTGGGGGAAAGATATAAAGAGTTAAAGGTAGCTGGGATTTTGATCTCAACCTTGACCATGTATCTTTGAAAAAAACTAAAGAACACTGTAATTTCTAGTACTACAGATTATGGGTTGTGTCAAGTATGAAGTCTTATGGTTTTTGGGTCAAAAACAGGACACACTTTCAATCCCGGCACTGTTTAAACTACAGACCAAACACAGATATAGCATCGAAGCAGCAGCCTTGACTCTAGTGAGTGATTCAATTCCTCACATTCTTTAATAGAAATGAACCTGAGCTGCAAAGTGTGAACCTGGGTCCAGTCTGTTCTCAGATTCAGGGTAGGTCAGAACCAGGCTTTTGGCTTAGACCAATCTATGCTGTTTAAAAATACTTCTCAGACTACCAGCCAGATATCCCTTTGCTGCCAGCTATCTAACCCTTGTACATTAGGAGCTTCATTGAGGTTGCTGGAATGTCTAATTCTTCATGGGTGAGAGGGCATAATTAGATTGTGAGATAATTATCAATGACGTAGAACTGGATGGCTCTGGGGACTGGCTATTGGAAATGGTACTTTTTGCCCCTAGATCACTGATCCAAGTCCAGCACAGGTTGATCTTGTTTGAAAGTTGTTAACTATCTGTGGTTGAGCATAAATGGACTTGAAGGATTGTCCACAACGTACAAAGAACACAGCCGCAACTGGCTCTAATGGCCTCCTTTCAGCCCTCTCAGCAGAAAGGCCGAGAGGTAATTGGATGGGCCTGGAGACTGTTCCATGGCATGAGGTGATCTCAGGGTTGATGCTGTTGCAGCAGTGTTATGCCATTCTATACCTGTTCTGTGGAGAACTTAACTTGCCAAGTCTGTGAGCTAGGCACCAATCGCTGTCACTAAAATTCACACCAAAAATGAAACATGAAAACCAAACTCCAACCTGAAAACCCCCAAACAATGAGACTGGAATGCCTTTAAAAACTTGCATGTTAGTCTAGCCTACATTGTGAGTAAGCCATATGTGTAGGACAAACTGACGGGTGAAGGATGTAGGGTTTATAATATATTAATGCCATAATGCACTTCTTATTAGGGTCCTCTGTGTTCTTGCACTCTCAGCTTCAGCAAAACAGCAATGCCATGTAAGAGACCATGTCAATTTTTTGGAGACTGACAGGATATTTCAACTCTTGAGGTTGGCAACATTAATGACAAACAGTACCTAATATAGTGGGGTCCTGGTCCATGATTAAGGCTCCTAGGTCCTACAGTACTACTAATAATAAATGATAATAGGGACATGTCCTTCCTTTGCCCTCTTTTGGTACAGTGGAGGATACCATACATACATTAAGTTTTCAATCAACTTGTCAGTGCCACAGTAGAAACAGGATTTTCCTTTTATTGCCTCATCTCTATTAGCTGCTTAGTTTATTTCAGTATTTGAAAATGATTAGCAGAATTCTGTATGAGGAGAGATTAATATGACTGGGACTTTTCAACTTGGAAAAGAGATGGCTACACTAAGGAAGTATTATTTACTCCTCATAACACAAAAACTAGCAGTCACCAATGAAATTAATAGGCACCAGGTTTAAAATGAACAAAAGGAAGTATTTCCTTACACAATCAACCTGTGGAACTCCTTGCCAGAGGATGTTGTGAAGGCTAAAACTTTTTAAAGTGTTCAAAAAGAACTAGATACATTTATGGTTGCTAGGTACTTCAATGGGTATTAATCAGAATAGGCAGGGATTGCTGTTTACTACAGGCTGGGAATGATTTATGGGATGGATCACTTGATGTCCTGTTCATTCTCTCTAGCACCTGGCATTGGCCACAGTCAGAAAACAGGATACTGGGGTACTAGCTGGGTTACGAGATGGACCATTGCTCTGACCCAGGATGGTCATTATCATATTCATATAATGGGAATATTAAAAAATGCCTGTGCAGCTGCAAGGGAAGGATGGTGGCTCTGGATGACGCCTGTTGTCCACAAATTTTGGAGATGACCACTGAAGGAGGAATGTCAATTTATGGGGGGCAGTGAGGTCTTTCTTTCTTTCTTTCTTTCTTTCTTTCTTTCTTTCTTTCTTTCTTTCTTCTCTGTAAGTGCTCAGTGATTGGTTTTCCAAGGTGAGCATTTGATTCCAAACTCTAGATCAACAGTTGCTTTGGAGCATGTGCCTCTCCATGAAGATCTGCCTTCCCCACTCCCTCTGCAAGAGATAGAGAGATGGCTCTCCTGACCAAGCCAGGGGTGCGACAAGCTTGTGGGCCAGCAACAGTCATACCTTCCCACATTTCACCTTTAAAACTCGTGGTCACAGACTCTGGGCCCAATTCCCACAGTGAGAGCAACCCATAACCGGAAAGGGAAAATGTTCTGATTTCTTCTTCTTCTTCTTCTTCTTCTTCTTCTTAGGCTGATGCTCTTTTGTTGTCCTAGCCATTAAAGAACTTTCTTCTTCCTGGTACTAATGTTCCCAGCTCTCAGTTTAGTGGAGTATGTGAGTTAACAGGACAGTCGTTTATTTCTCGGAGTATCCATTTGTTCTGTAATTACCACACTAAACGCCCACCCCAGCTTCCAAGAGGTTTAATTAAAATCCTTTGGCTTTGGCCAGGTTGCAGGGTGAGCGTGAGGGGGTGCAAGAGAGAGAGAGAAAGAAGAGATCCTGCTCAGATGTCCTACCAGGTGACTGGCCACGGGGGTTTTCCTGAGGCAATCCTATTTACATCTCAAAGCAAATGAACAAAGGGAAGGGAAGGTTTCTTAATTTTGTGGGGCCTTTTAAAATTCTTTAGAAACTGAATCAAAAACTTGAATTAATTCAGTTTCCCCCTCCTCCCCCTCCTCCTTCTCTGTGGCCAAGCAGAAGATTATGAGCTGATCCTGCCAGCCTAGGATTTGGGACAGGTTGTTTGTGTTTTAATGAGAAGCCATGAATAGAAAACTCAAGAGCAAACACACATCTAAAACACCCAGTCCCGGTCCTAATGAACAGGCTATGTGGACCCTTTGATTTGATTTGTTTTCAGATTTATATGAATGTGCTGATTGTTGCATCTTCCAAACTAGACTCCCAGTTGCCATGACACACCAGCCACCTGCCCCGTCTTCCCCTCTGTCCACAGGTGACCTTGAGTAAGATTTGTCATACTGAAGAGCTGCGTAGTGTGATATTATTTCACTGCCTTTAATGTATGGGGCAACTGTACAGGGACAGCACAGAAGTGGTGTTGTGTATTAGCTCCTGTGTAGGAAACTGGGGTGATGAATCCATGACTACGTACATAGACACACCCTGGTCCCCAGCTAAAACGCACATATGCAGAATGTAGAATAAATCTTCTACTTCCAGTATAACAAAGCTTCTAATAAGCTAAAGGAGAGTGTAGCGGGTGTCACTAGCAAGGATTGGAGCTGTCTGAGATGATGCCATAAACCCCAAACACGTGAGCAGGTCTGATACTCCAGTCAGCACAGGGAATGTGTGAATTATATGATTCCTCCATGACAGCTAATTGGAATTGCTATTCCTGAGGAGATCAATTGTCGATCCAATCCAGCCTCTTTCCTGAGAAGCTGGCCAGGCTGGTTGCTTCAGATAAAGGTCTAAACTCTCTGTGCCCCATTGCACACTTACCTGTGCACTGCTATATCCTGGGAGAAAGACATTTTCTTCCTGACCTCAGTGGGTGACTGGTCTATACCTTGAGGCATAAGGTAGCCCTTGTGCGTTTAATGCATCAGGCTACCCAGAGGGATGGCTAATCCCTTTTGGAAAGATCATTACATTAAATCAAGAGAAATGGGAAATACTTTGGGTTCCTGACTCATCATACACAATGGATCATACTAGTTTCCATGGTATCCAGCTGCTAGATGTCTATTTATAACTTCTCAAGCTGGAGTTGGATGAGGAATTTTCTGATTCATCCTTTATTGGACAAGGAGGATGATGAAGATGAATGGTAGTCTGCGCCAAAGCTGGTCCATGAGGATAAAATTTTCAAAAGCACCTATGTGATTTAGGAGCCAGAGTCCCATTGAAAGCTGATGGGGTTTAGGCTTCTAAAAGTGGCTACATCCATTTTTAAAATGGGACTTAGGTTCCTAAGTCACTTAAGTGTGTTTGAAAATTTCACCATTAAGATTTAATTTTTTTTAAAGACTGCAGCCAGTAAGTTTGGAGGTGGATAGGGGACAAAATTCCCTTCTCTGATATGCACACTGAATCTCACCTCCTATGTTCTGCTCTCCTTGCAAGCACACAATGTGAATTGAGATTACTGAGACCCCACAGGGAGAGCTCAATAGCACAAACAATGAGAGTCTGTGGCACCTTAAAGACTAACGGATTTCTTTGAGCATAAGCTTTTGTGGGTATTCTGGTGCATCTGACGAAGTGGGTTGGAGCCCACGAAAGCTTATGCCAGAAGAAATTTGTTAGTCTTTAAGGTGCCACAGGACTCTCGTTGTTTTTGCTGTATACAGACTAACACGGTTATCCTTCGGGAACTCAATAGCACAGTTAATGGAAGCTGCGTGGATCTGAGAAGGGAATTTTTACTGGGATTCTGACCAAAACCAACTGCCTGCTGTTTCTTACCCATTCAGTGCCCACACTTTTTAAAATCCTTTCTGCATTGCCAGTTAGTCTTGGGAATCAGTCCAGCACCATCAAAGTCAGTTGCTTCCGTGCGAGCGAGTTCTGAGCTCTAACGGGTGTTTTTGAATTGATCATTCTATGTAGCCATTGAGGAAGGTGGGGTTAGTTCCTGTCCCCTATCTGTGGTACCCCCTAGAATCTTGAAGATGAAGTAAAACTTTCCAGCTACAGCAGGTATTTCAAACATGCAGCCTGCAGGCCAAATGCGGTCCGCGAACCCCTTCCATGCAGCCCTCAGGCCGAACCTCTTCCATCCAGCCCATGACTGCACTTGATGGGACCACACCCTCCCTAACACACACACAGAGAGAGAGAGAGAGAGAGAGAGAGAGAGAGAGAGAGAGAGATTGATCTTGATCTTGATCTTGATCTTGATCTTGATCTTGCATACCCAGTGCTCTGCAATGCTGTGAGAATGTCAGGTCTCACGACAACACAGAGTGCTGGTATGCGAGACTGTGTGCCGCGAGACCACACCCTCTCCCTAATAGAGAGAGAGATCTCGCAGAGTGCAGTCTCATACACAGCACTCTGCGATGTTGCGAGAGTGCCCTAGTATTTCGATTTACAGCCCAGTTGAAGTACATTTAAGTCAAATCTGGCCCGCCATAGCAAATGAGTTTGACACTCCTGAGCAACAGGATATTTTCAGTGTTCATAACAAGCTGGTTTAAAACATATCTAGATGCGTTTTCTGGAAGGGACTCTTATGCCATTGCTGTCTACGAGAAACAGTGCAGAGGCTTGGACTTGTGAGGCCATATAGCTGGACTATAATACACTGTGACTGCATTGAAAGCTGGTATCTGAGGCTATGTCTACACTTGTTAATTTAAGTCTACTTTATTAAGTAGACTTAGCATGTCCACACTATAAAATTAAGTCGACTTTGGGAGGACTCTACAAAGTCGACCTAGAGCGTGCACACTGGACGCCTAGGTTGACTTGTAGGGGCTCGGGGGACCTGGGACAGGTCCACGGTGGTGGTGGGGGCACCCCTTGCCAAGTGCTAGGGGGCTCAGCCTTTGCCCCATTGTACCTAGGTACAATGGGGCAAAGGGGGACAGGGACCCTGGCAGGGCATAGGGGCAGGGTGGGCAGGGCTCTGCCCTGCCCTGTGGGGGGGCATGCCAGGCTCTCCCTGTGCCACCCCCCCAGCAGGGAGGGCAGTGGGGGAGTCCTGGAGAGCACTAAGTCAACTTAGAGTCGACTTAGGGCTACTCCAGGTCTACACTGGCTTAAGTCGACTTTAGAAAGTCAACTTAAGCCAAAAGTCGACTTAAAATGGGGTTTTACAAAGTCGACTTAATTTTCCTTAAGTCGACTTAAGCAGCTTGCTTAAGTCGACTTAATTTACTAGTGTAGACGTACCCTTAGAAATCACGTGAAGGAGGGTGAAGTGATAGTGTGTGGTGTGGCTAACACGGAGCTAACTAACAGACTGATAATGAGTGTAATCTTGGGTACTCTGTAGTTTATTTTTTTAGGGTGCTTCTGTATTATTAATAATAATTAATAACTTTTTATTGTACTTAGGGCCCACATTTTCACACTACAACTCCTAAGGTTATTTCAGCCCTGCTCCTCCAATACCCTCAGCATGTGCAGCCTCGTGTGGTCAAATGGAGCCGGGTAGGTGTACACTACTGCTTAAGCTGATGTAACTGTGTCACTCGGTGGTGTAAAAAAGCCATCTTCCTGAGCGATGCGCGTTACAGAGCCCAAAGCGCTGTCCACGCTGGCACTATGTTGGCACAGCTCTCCTGCCAACAGAGCTTCCGCCTCTCGCAGAGGTGGCATAGACTAGTTATGCTGACAAGAATGCTCTCTCCTGGTGGCACAGATCGTCTGCACCAGATGCACTGGTGCAGCTGCGCCTATGTAGCACCTCTAGTGTAGACTAACCCGTAATGCTATCACTTGAGTCTACTTACGTGGAACAACTTGTCCAGTTGGTTGTCAGCTCTGAAGAGCTGGGACTAGCTCTTTCTAGGTGTTGCTACAGTGCCTGGTACAATGGGGCCTTGATCTCTGCTTGCTACCAGCAGTCATGTGAGAAGCCGCCTTAAGAGACTGAGGTAATCCTCCCCATAAGACAAGCTCGCTCTAAACCATCACCGAAAACACACAGTGATCTCGTGTTACCTATTATGGAGGTTCACAATTTTTCAATAAGTATTTTCCCACAGATTTCATTTCTGAGTCTCTGCCTGCACAGATTCTGGCTGGAAGGAGAAATCCCCAAACATCAGGCAAAAGCCAGTTTTTATGGTATTTTCGGGAGAAATCTCAGGAGGCCTCGTCTTCCAAAACCCCTAGCCTACTTTGGACTCCAAATAATTTGGCCATGAATAAGCATCTGTACTTTGCACCTCTGCAGTACCGTCAAGCCCAATTTTACCGAATCATGAGATAGATTTTAAAATATTTTTAAAAAGCAATGAATTCTGTAATTCATTTTCTTTGGCTTTTGCTTTTCCTAACCTTTAGGGTGCAGTCAGGTCACGTTTTCAATTTTTTCTTGGGAACCAAGAGGTCTAGAATGTACTTTTAAAAATAAAAAGCTGAGTGAGCATCTCTTAAAATCACAGAACTTCAAGAACTGAGCTTTATGAAAAACATCAAATATTGCAAGACCCCCCAATAAAATCATGGGTTTGGGCAACACTATCTCTGTAGAATCTGAACTTGTGCATGCTTATGAGACAGGCCCCAAGTAGGTTTTTCCATCACTTCTCTCTTCCCAGTGTTGCTATATAGGAAAGGGAATAATTCATGCCTAGCAGAGGCTAGTGCAGTCTTGCCAGGGAAAATGTGAAGGACTTTAAATAGCAGCCCTGAATGAAAAAGCAAGTTTAGTTTAATTGAATTGCTCCCATTTCCCCCCCATTCCCTTTTTCCCCTCTTTTTAGTGGCAACACACTTTTGGTTTGCAGGTTTTTTGTTCAAAAACTTGACTTTTTCCTTTGTTGTTGGCAGGAAAGCAAAGAGAATTGTTTGCCAAGGTTTCCCATTGTGGTGGAGGGGAGATCTTTCCACCCTGTCCTGTTAGCTACACCCATTTCCACCTGCTGAGGATCTGACCCTGAGAGCTTTGAAGGAGGTCAGCAATAGATGTGTGATTGTTCTCCTTCCAACTGCCACCCTAACTACACAATAGCCACATTCAGCCACACAGTACTCAGCACAGTCCCCTTTTCCCCCAAAAGATCCTCCTGCCCCCCAACGACTTGGTGTTCCAGATTGCGATCACAGGACCTGAGTGACAATCCGTCACAACCTCTGGAGGAGGTGCACAAAACAATTACAGTACTGTACATATTCCAGGCCTCCCACCCAAACGCCTCCAACTGCCCCCCCAACCCTGGTCCCTTTTCTCTCCTCCCCCCCCTCTCCCCATCATTAATGTGTTCCAAGTCTGCCCAGTAACACTTAAACCTCCTCGCTTCCTCCCCACCATCCAATCAGCTTGCAGCCAGCACCCCGGGGCCTCTGTGTCGAGAGAAGTATAATGCAAGCTGGCTGCTCTGGGTGATCAAGTTGCTGGGATCAACATGTTTTCCTCCAGCTTTGCTTGTTTTCTGCAACGGGGGGTGGGGGCTGAATGAGTTTGGAAGCAGCCCACATGGCCCTGCTCTCAGCTAGCTTCAGTTTGCCCTGGCTAAAAGCCATTCTTCTGAGTTATACACAGAAACTGCCAATCTCCTTTTGAAATGAAGCAGGGCCTGCAGCCAGAATGGGGGAGGGGAACAGTGCTCCCTGCTTATGAATTGACTCAACAAGAGCCAGGGCCAGCCTGGGAGCAGGGAGGGAGGAGAGACAGAGAGAGGAACTAGGAAGGCTGGGATTGGCTCTGACTAGTTCTGACCAGATCTTTAAGACTTTCCTGCCTGCTGTTGTTTTTTCCCCTGACTTTGCTGAGCTGTCAGTCTCCGGTTCCCCAGTCTGGCACCGGGGGTAGCAAACCTATAAACAGATGCAGGGTCAGATCCTCAGTGGACTGAAGCTAGAGTGATTTACACTAGGAGAGGATCTGGCCTGGAAGCATGTCATAGAACCATAGACATGTGGGACTGGAAGTGACTACGAGGGGTTATCTGGTCTGGAGACCCCTGCACTCAAGGCAGGGCTACATAAAAACTAACTAGCCCATCCTTGACAGGGGTTTATCTAACCTCTTCTTGAAAACCTCTAGTGACTGAGATCCCACAACCTCCCTAGGCAATTTATTCCAGTGCTTTTAGCTGCCCTGACTGGTAGGAAGTTTTTCCTAATGTGTATCCAACTTAAACTGCCCTTGCTGCAACTTAAACCCATTGCTTATCCTCAGAGGTTAATGAGAACAATTTTTCACCCCTTCTCCTTGTAACAACTATTGATGTATCTGAAAGTTGTTATCCTGTTCCCTCCCTCCACCCCCATCTTCTTCATTTGAAACCAATCCATTGTTTCAGTCTGTTGAAAAGGGTGCATCTAAAATATCAGCCTTCTCCAGCAAGTAATGGGGGATGGTTTGGGGAAAGGGTGCAGAAATTGCAAGACATACCAGAGTGGATAATACTTAGGAACTGGAGTACTTGGTTGTACTCTCAGAAGAGTCAATAGCAGATATTAAGGTATAGGTCTGATTCCCAGAGGCGGCCTTTGGCTATTGGGGGCCCGAGGCAAAGGCCCCTTGTGGGGCGCCCTAGAGGCCTGCAGGGCCCCCTCTGTGACTCTGCCTCCCCCACCACTCTGGCCCCAGCTCCTCCCACACGGCCCTGGCCTCTTGGGCCAGCTTCTCCTCCTGCTGTGGACCAAGACAGACGTGACTTTTGGGGTAGGCGATGGGGCCCCTTGCAGCTCGGGGCCCTAGGCATCTGCCTGCTTTGCCTACCCCAAAAGCCGCCTCTGCTGATTCCTATGGCAGATGACTGACGTTCCGAGGATGGAATACAGATCCACGCCTTAGTTGTCTTTCCCAGTGAAACAGAATAAGAATTGAGGGCCAGATCCTGAGCTTGCATAAATTGGCAATGTTCCACTGACTTCAAAGGAGTTCTGCTGACTTGCATGAGTTCAGCATCTCACCCTCAATAGTAAGGTGCAGGCTTGAGTTCTTGTGGAGGATGAATAATAATCAGGTGTTATGAAAGATAGGCCTTTTGTGGGGCATATTAACTGGTACCAAGGGGGTGCATGTACAGTTAGATCGGAGCCCGAGTGCCTGAGAGAGTGAGAATGGATCAGAGCTGAATATTTGGGTGCTGTGGCTGCGGTGGATCTGAAATTTCCACTGAAGGCATGGAGTGGTATTTGCAAAGATGAGGAATTGATTGGAAGTGCCCATATGCAACTATGTTACTCTGCAATCAGGTTTGGGTTTGTTTGTTTGTTTTCTCTTTACTTTGGCAAGTGTAGCAAGGAGGGAAATAATTCTTGGATGTCAGAGAGCAGATTTTATGTCTCTTATTTCCATGCTAGCCAGGGGGTATATGATCTGTTTGCAAGCCCTGGTGTCCTAGCTATCTGTTTATTTATGCCCTACACACTCTGTGTTCCCTCTGTATATTTTGAGACAGGCTGTGCCCCTTGCTGTTCTGATGGTTTATTTAGGACTAGCATTAGGCAACTCCCATTAGGTCCCAGCTAACTACAGTATGGTTACCTCTCATTCAGAAAGTCACAGGATGCCCTGATTTCTCTGGCTGTGTCCCATGGGGCAGTTAAGTCCCCAAATCATTTTGGATGCTGCACCACAGTGTTGGGTCATGGTCTGGAGATGCAAACACCCCAGCTGTACTAGGAGAAGATTGGATGTGGTGGCCAAATGCTGACATAAGTAGGGGGACATGAACCCTAATGACCCTCTTGAGGATGTTCTAGCTCTTGATCAAGGCAGTGGGCTGAGGAGGGTGCAGGGCACTCTTGAATGATGTCCCATGATGTTCCTTCACATGATAGCAACTCCACTGAGGTAATTCCTGTGTGCTGCAGAACAGCCACACAGGAAGTCACTAGATTGATTGTGTGCCTCACACAGGAAAGGGCTGGGGCAGTTCTGTTGGGGCTGCGCAAAGAATGCACAAAGGAATGGTGGGGAAACCACCATATTGCCAAGTGTTAGGAGTCATCTGAGCCGCTGGATAGGCTGTCCCTCTGCCATCGTCTTTGGCTGCAGGTAGATGGGTAGGGAAGGGATGTACTTATGTCTGGTAGCTAGGTGTTCTCTCTTTCCCAGTGATGGATGACAATTGTTACATCCCTTGCCAGCTGCAATATTTTACCTTAGCAGCAGTATTTCCTCTCCAGCTGTTCTGAGAAGTCGGTGTCCATAGGTTTGTTTTCCAGTCATTAAAACTGGGGAGGGGAGGGCTTCCTGCTGCCACTCTAAAGGAATCCTCTGTTCTTCCTGCTGTTGGCGCTCTGTTTTCATCCCAGCACTGCCTGTTCAGCTGCACCCCTTGTAAACCAGTGGGGACCCCACTGCCAGGAAATCACTCTGATTTTAGTTAAGATCTGTGCATGGATTTCATCTTCATGAAAGTGGCACACCAACAGGAGCAGTGCAAGTCAGGGTGAGTGTAGGTAGGAGCCAAGCAGGCTCCGCTCATGCAGCTCTGCCCCATCTCTGGAACACCCCCTGATAGTGCAGTCCTGCCCCCTATCCCACACAGCTGTTTTTGAATCTGAATGCTAATCTATAGAACACTCCTTTTATTCTAGTTCTGGCTTTCTGCACAGCTCTGCAGAAGGTGGCCTGGGTCTCGGACCAAGGAGAGCTGTGGCAGGTTATTAATTAAAAGCTCCTTCACAATCCAGTAGGTAAATGTCCTCCCCTGAAATATTCCTTGTCTCCCTCTGCTAGCCATGTAGCCTTTTAAGTATGCACCATTGGGTTAAAGTGTGTTAACTCTCGTCTCCCCAGACTCCATTACTTGAGTACATCCCCAGCCAGAAGGAGGGGCACCCATCACAGCCAGGAGCCTGGCAGAGCCAGCGAGTGTTATATAAATTGTTTGTGTAGCGTGAGTTACTGTAATGGCCCAGAGGGCTGAATTAGATCAGCATGTTCCATGTCCGCATTCCTGGGGCTTCTCTGTCCCACACAAGTCACATAAGTTGAAACATGTTTTGCCCCGGATTTCTCTGCAAACAGGAAATAACAGCTCTGCTGCAGCCCTGTGGTGTGAAAACTCACTGCCAGGAAGGGGATTTATGCTGCCTACTTCAATACAATTAACACCCAGTCATACATCCATCTTATCAGGAGGGAGGGCCAAAGAGCAAAGTTCTGAAAGCTGTTTTTAGTGACAGGGTGAACCCAACCTTTGCCAAGTCTCATTTTTTTCTGGGACAGAACTTCTGGGACATTTCTACTGGGTTCTGGTCAGTCCTGGTCAGTTTTCCCATGGTCCACCCTACTGATCCATTTCTTCATGTCCCACTAAGCCCCCCTCCACCCATGCACTCCCACCTCTTCACTGGAGGGAACATTGGCTCCTCCTTATACCAAGAGTCCTGAAGATCTCCACACACACATGTACGTCTTTGTAGAACCCGTTTTTCCCATCCTTGAGCTCCCTCCTCGTGTTCATCATCCTTCATCCACAAACCACTTTCTTTGGAATGCTCTCCTGAATCAGCCCACAGTGGGTGCTGTGGAGCAAGGAGAGGCGCTCCCTGCACCTATGGGGTGAACACACTGCCTACACCTAACACCATTGGCCAGGATACAGAAGGGAACAAGAGGGAGGGCAAGGGAACAAGATGGAGCTAATTAAATTTCTTCCGTGCTCCATTCAGCGTGTATCACATGGGGATGGATGAAAAACCTGCCACGGCTGGGATTTCCTGTAGAAACACTGAGGCCACCCTCAAAGCTGACACCCCCAACCTCACCATTAAAACTGCTGTCCCATTCTTTCTGCTGTCTCTCTAATCTGTAGCTGCACTGGTTAACACTGTGTAAATAAGCACGACTGAGGCATGTCAGTGAGTCAGGGTGACTCCTCACAGCAAAACAGTGGCAATGAAAAACGCCATTTGCTGACTCCCAGAAGCCTCTTGCCTTAGATTCTGATGAGAGGCTGATGGCAGCCTCTGAATCCCGTTGTTGCCTTTGTCCTATGCTTCCTGGGTTCCCATTCTGACTGACTGGTTTCCTGGTATGGTGTATAGCGTTTGCTCTTGTAACCCTACCCCGCCTTCAACGGGGTAAGGGAAAAAAAGAACTTGAATTGTCACTGTCTAGGAAACCACAGCAATAAATAACATGGGTGCTTATGCAATTTTTGTCCATCACAACAGTGTGATGGGTCAGGAGTGCTGGCCTGTCTGACACTTTTGCAGTGTAGACTGGTACAGATGCTGAGATTTTTTTTCAAGCTGCTGAACATTCCCCCTTGGCTAGGGGTAGTGGAGCGATGGGCTGGAGTCCTGGGGGCATAATCACACCAGCCTTTCATCGTGATGATTCCACACTACCCATGTGCCTTGGCCCAGCAGACTGTCACTGCCTATTTTATCATTGATCTTAAATTCTTCACTACTCCTGTGCAAAATGAACCATGTGTGCAGCTGTCAGCACAAAAGCTGGGGCTTGATTGTTGGCTTGTCCAAGGCACGTGGGAGGATCCCACATGTTGTAGGTACATGGCAGGGCAGATCAGAAGGCTATTGTGAGTCTCTCACCAAAATTCCTTTGGGCAAGGCACGCAGGCTGAGATTTTTCCATGCATAGGCACAGCCTACTGGATTATCAGAGAGTCCCTTTTGCTCACAGGATCCACTGGCTATACGCTATCTTCTTGCCCAAGAATCACAGACCAGGGCTTCACCCTGTCTGCGGTGGCCATGGATTAAGACCCATGTACAGACTATGGCCCTATGGTGCGAGGGAGTTATTCCAGAGGTATGCAGGGGTGGGAGGCAGAGGAGAGCCAGGTCTAACACTCTTGTCCCTGTTTCTCTTCTGTTGGCTCTTGTTGGTCAATGCTCAGCCCTCTACCTCTTGTAACTAGAGGGGTTCTCTCTGGCACCTGGTGCTGCATGCCGGGGGTGGAGAAAAGATGCTAGACTGAGGTCTGGAGAGAGAAATCAACAGGTTAAACTGGGCAGAGGTGTGGAGGGGGGCAGCAGAATGCAGATACGGCTGGTGCTGTCGCTGTGGGTGGGAGGAGAGAGGCTGAAACAGAAGGAAGGTGTGAAAGGTTTACAAATGAAGGCACATCCTCCCCACCTCAGGCCTCTGTGGGGTGCAGCCAGCAGGGTGCTGCAGCAAACCCGGCTTCCATGAAGCCACCTGGACAGTTCTCATTCTCAGCTGTTGGTCGGGTCGGGGTCGGACAGGCAGAGTGGAACCGAAGCCCCTTTCTGGGGCCAGAAACCCTGTAAGAATGCGGTTTAGCGAAGGAGTAGTTCTCTTCCTCAGAAAAGGCAGCATTGCCATGGCAACCGCGCGTTCCCTTTCCTCCTCCACCGTTGCTTGCCGGTTGAATTTCAGCTGAGATCCAACCTGCGCTATGCTGCGTGCTGGTACAGTTTAAAGGCGACAGCCGCCTTGCTCTGGACCAGCTGTTACACACCAAAAGGGGAGAGTTTGGAGATCAAGCCCAGCTGTGGTTATAGAAGGGTTCCTGTCTGTAAGGATTAAAGGGAATGGTGCCCATAGAAACCCTAACCCAGCCTTAGCAACAGATAGCCTACTTAGGGGAATCCTAACCCTGGGTGGAGAGGCTACACCACCCCTGCATCTGGGGTGAATTTCAGGTACTGAGAGTGCTGTATTGTTAGATATTAGTTGTTGTTTTTCCTGTTACTGTAGTTCCAAGGAGCTTCAGTTATGGACTGGGATCCATTTGTGCCAGGCACTGGACCTTCCTTTATGCACCAGGTGGCACAGGGCACTTTTGCAGTATCAAAGAGACATTCACCAGTGCACACGTCTTTCTTTACGTGCAGCAGATAAAGCTTTTTCCATTTTCTTAAATGTGCCCCCTTTTTTGCAGCGCTTATAGCAGCAGAGATCCACTGTGCCCCTGCTTTGCAGACAGAACGGAGGCCTGTGTCAGTGCACAGCCCACCGAATGCTGTCCGTCCACTCTAGCTAGGTATCTGCGCCATGCTCCTCACGGCCGGATCTGAACTTCCTGCAGTCTGGCTGGCTGGCTCTGACTGAGCACAGTGTCAGGGTGTGTCCAGCAGCCTGTTGGAGACTCTCTCCTGCTGAAGCTGCAGAGAGAAGGGGAGCCGGGGGTCACCTGGAGAACACCTACCCAGGGGAATATGCCAGAAGCCAGGTAAGCTGGCAAAGCAGCCAGATTGGGTCCATGAATCAGGTGAGATGTGCAAAGCCAGTTTAATTTATATGCTGAAGGTTCAGAAAGGACAGTAGGAGAAGACACTCACGGGAGAAGATAAGACAAAGTAGGCCGCGCTGCTATAACTTGTTTCTGCTCAATTCCCTGCTTTCCCAGGACCAAAAGGGACCCCAGTATAAGCTGGCGTAGCCCCACTGACTTCAGAGACAGGTGTACCCTCAGAAGCCAGGAGCTTTCCCCTAAAGAATTACAAATCAGGATGAGA
This sequence comes from Pelusios castaneus, assembly GCA_007922175.1. Lineage (NCBI taxonomy): Eukaryota > Metazoa > Chordata > Testudines > Pelomedusidae > Pelusios > Pelusios castaneus. Next base: position 6,818,351 of record ML685794.1, read on the forward strand.
TTCTCAGCTGGTGTAAATCAGCAAAGCTCTATTGAAGTCAGTAGAGCTACCCTGATTAACATGCTAGCTGGAGGTCAGTAGAGCTCCCCTCGGTAACCACACCAGGTGAGGATCTGGGTTTAGGGACTGTTTTTGCCAAATGGGTACTACTCTTACCTGTGTATTTCTCCCCACATGCTGGCCTCCTTTACATTGGATGGGTAGCTTACACCATTATTGACATCTCTGCTGGATTTATCCCTACGTCAGCAAGCATAGTGGATACGAACATCCTGCTGGCTAAACTCAGCTGCCCCAGCTTCTTCCATGACAAGGCTGATGGCTTTGGAATTATTTCAAATCAGGGGAAGAAATCATGTCACTGGGAAGGAGGAAGCATCACAGATGAGGGGTCTGCATGTGCCAGAGGGAGAGAGAATAAGCAGAACTCTCCCCTCCATTAGTCACAAACTCCAGCCAACAGGATCCCAATTCTCCTCCAGTTCCTGACTTTAGAAGGGCCTCTGTCTTGCTCAGACATCTTGGAATTGTTGTGGAAACCTTCAAGGTTTCTCTGCTTGACCTCCTCATCCCAGGAACAGGGTTGCATGCTGTATGCTTGCAGATCATATGGAACAGGAAAGGGGAAATGGCAGGAGGGGACAAAAAATCAGAATATGGATGTTAGCACAGTCCAGTTTGACTGGAAACTGCTGTAAAAGAATTATGAAGTCAAATTTAATTTAGGCACTCAATTAAGAGTTAAACAGGAAACCATGAATCAGTCTTGGCATAGCAATAAAGAGAGGACTCTATGGGCTGTGCCAGGCAGTTTGCACGAGGCAACTGTAAAACAGGAAGTGGTCAAAGCTAAAGGGATGTGCAGCATCCACCATGCTTTTATCACACACAATTCTCATTGTTTTTCATAGCCTCTTAGAAGTAGGGCAGTGGAATTTTGCTTTCATCTTAGCCCATGTTCCTTGGCTATGTCTACACTTACAAATGCTAGTACGAATTACTTAATTCTAACTAACTAATTTGAACTAATTTAAATTAGTTTGAATTAACTTAATTTGAATAGCATGACCACACTGGAATTTTAATTCGAACTAGCATGTCCATGCAGGGCACTGGCTAGTTCGAATTAGCAAGTGGCAGGAAGGTCATTATGGCGATTAGTTCGAACTAAGCACTTAGTTCAAACTAATATGGCCACATTTCACTTAGTTCAAACTAACTAGTTCCAATTAAGCGTTAGTTCCAACTAAGGAGTCGAATTTATTAGTTCGAATTAAGGAAGCCCTTAATTCAAACTAATGAAAGCCTAGTGTGGGCCAGGCTTAAGTTAGTTAGAATTAAGCCTCCTTAATTTGAGCTAACTTGCAAGTGTAGACGTAGCCCTTGGGTTTCTCTAGCCAGTCTTCCTGTCTTGTTTCACTGTGTGCACCCTGGCATCATCGTGGGTGTCATAAGAAGCAGTGGGTATAGCTCCAGAGGCAGTGTTCACTAGCTGCTTGATGTAGAGGAATCAAGATAGGGAGAACTAACGCACATTCTTTTGGGTGGGCCACACAAAATGGTGGCCGTTGGACTGGGAGAGGGGGTAACTGTTTTTAATTTCTCAACCACAAAGTGGTGGATCTATTAAAACACATTTTAAAAGATGTAGAGAATCCAGAGGGTGTGCCTTGTCAGAATGTAACTGTTAAAGATACATCAAGTTTTCAGCCCACCCGTCAACACCAATAGTGTCCTTTTGTAGCATTTATTAATCTCTCCTTCGTACCGCCCCAATCATTCCTTTCCATTAGAAACCACCACAGTGTGACTTCTGAATATTTACCATCAGTACCATGGTTTCAATGTTCCAGTATTTCTGATCTCCTTTTATACCCGTTTCGGAGTACCCAACCCATGGCCTTGGCCAGACTCTGCCCAGATCCTCAAGCCTGGTAAATCAATAAAGGGAAAATGGATAGGAACACTGGGAAATTGTCTACTCTTTAGTGCTCATATAAGCTGGCCAGCTTCAAAACTGAGCCTGATAAGTTAATGGAAAGGACAGTGTGATGGGACTGCCCCATTTGGCAGTTGACTGACCTTTGGCTACTTGCAGCAAATATGCCAATGGCTTGTGATGGGATGTTAGATGGGAGGATTCTGAGTAACTACAGAGAATTCTTTTTGGGTGTCTGACTGGTGAGTCTTGCCCACTTCCTCATGCTTAACTGATCGCCATATTTGGGGTTGGGAAAGTATTTCCCCACGCCCTAGGGCAGATTGACAGAGGCTCTGGGAGTGTTTTGCCTTTTTCTCTAGCATGGGGCATGGATCTTTTGCTGAAGGATTTTCTATACCTCGAAGTCTTTAAACCATGATTTGAGGACTTCAATAACTCAGTCTTAGGTTTCGGGGTCTATTTCAGGAGAGGATGGGTGAGGTTCTGTGGTCTTTGTTGTTCAGATGATCATAATGATCTTTTCTGACCTTAGGGTCTATGAGTCTCTTTAGGTGGAGTATTTACACCAGAGCTCCCTTATCATGGCTGCCCTGATGGGAAAAAATGGGGAAGAGTGAGAAGAAAGTGGAACATACCACTGTCTGGATGATTATTTATTTATTTAAGAGAGCATACCATCCCTGTGCCTTAAAAATTCACACCTGGCTACTAAAGTAACACGCTTCAAGCAGCATTTCTATGGCAAATCCAGAGTGTAGTTTTTAGAGCTCTGTGAGAGGACTGCACTATACAATTGCCACAAAATCTGAACACATTTCCCTTTTTGCCCCTTTTCTCTCTTCCCCATGCAATATATTAACATACATGTGTTACCCTAATTGGATAAACTGTGACTAGTCAGTAAATATTGTCCAATGTACAAACCAATCCAGTGAAACACACAGAAGAACTTGTCTGTTACACAGAATTAGCTGAGGCCTTGCCATATAAAAGGTGAATTAATAAAGCACATATTCTCCATGTTAATTGATATGTCTACATTTCAGTGGCCAGGCTTTTACAGTATGTGAGGATGTCTCTGTTGTTGTACCCTTCCACGTCCTCAAAGTCGAGAGAATGAAATTCATCTCCATGGTGAGGGTCTCTGCCCCACTTTTGCTCTGTTTTGCAAGATTAAGTGGTATGTAAGTGGTGCACAGGCATTGTGCTGGCCTTCTGCACAGGGTAGGTTTCACTCATAAAGCAGTTGTTATTCTTGGCTACTACAGTAGCAGTTGCAAGAAAATCAAATTCTGTCCATTTCCAGCAAAAGAAGGAGATCAGCGAGGAATGATGCAACAGAAAATTCCATTTCCTAAACACTGCTCGCCATCTATTGCTTTTCTAGGAAAGGCATGCTTAGATGAGGTGCATGAAGGAAAGAAATTGCTTTTCCCATATGAAATCCACATGACCAGCTGATTGTGGCAATTAGTCATCAGCTGACCAATTTTGAAAAACCAAAGCTGCTCGGGTTTCTACAGATGACATGCTTTTTCATTAGTGAACAGTAAATCTAGATTGTTTAACAAGACAACCATTTTTCAAAGGAGAACTAATCTCATAGCCTGTAGTGCGTGACCTGTTGTCCAAAATTGGAAACAGGGTCTTTCCCACTTGGGAGCTGACCCAGTGCCCAGCAAAAGCTCTGACAAAGCTCCCATTGACTTCTGTGGGCACTGTAGTAGGTCTTCGGGGAAAGGACGCTCGATTTTCCCAGCTTTGAAACTGCCTGGAAAGTAGATTGAATATGAAACTCATCTTCACAGCAGTGTTAAGTTTTGATGATTTTTTAATTTATTCGTAGTGTGAACTGATTGAACACATGGAATGTTCATCTTAGAACTTTTTATGGTTCAGAAAGATATTTCACATTGTTTTGCTATCTGAACATAGCAAGTACCTGGGAGAGAGGGACATACATCGGTTCACGTGCCAGAGTTCTTTCTCATATTATTTTATTCAGTCTTGAGCAAACTCCTATTAGGCCTGACTGTCATTTACACTATGGGCTAGTTTTCACTTAAAACTTACAGCAGCACAGCTGTATCAGGACAGTTGTGCCACTGTAAAAGCAGTTGTGTAGCCACATTGTTTTTTCTGTAAAGAATGCGCCCACCAACATAATAAAATCACCTAATAGAGTGGTGGGAGCTATATCAGTGTTAGCTGCTCTCTCGCTGACATAGCGTTGTCCACACAAGCACATATGCCAATAGAACGTATGTCGCTGAGAGGGGTCGGGTTTTTTTTTACACCCCTGAGTGACAAGTCCACAAAAGCTCATGTGACAAATAAATTTGTTAGTCTTTAAAAGTGCTGCAGAACTCCTTGTTTGTTTTGCTGAACTCGACTAACACTGCTCATAGACTCATAGATTTTAAGGTCAGAAGGGACCAGTACGATCATCTAGTCTGACCTGCAAAATGCAGGCCTCAAGACCTCACCCACCCACTCCAGCAATAGGCCACCAACCTATGACTGAGTTATTTATCTCCTTAAATCATGATTTAAGGACTTTAAGATACAGCGAATTCACTAAGATACATAGAGGACGTTAGTGGAGTACAGATTGTTGTAATAAGCCATACATTCAATGCATGATTTTTAATGTCTAGCATAGTTATGAATTTAGGGTCCCAGGGTCATCTTTTGAAGGTTGTATGCTGATTTCCTTTAAGGATGAGGACTGAGTGGTCAGACAGAGTGATGGTTTTGTGAAAAGTGTCACCCAGTACAGGAAATGATCTGGTGTCTTTTATCATTTTCCTGCATAAATTCATTTGAGAGCACAGTGATTGTCTGGCTTCACCCACATAGTTTTTTTTGTAGCATTCAGTGCTTGGGATGAAGTACACCAAGGGCTATTTTTGTGATGGTAATCACAGCAAGGCGGCCCCAGATCCTGCCGCTGCCAGCAGCTCCAGATCCCTGGCCAAGTACCAGCGCCTTTTTATTTATTTATTTATTTTACAAAAAAAAGCACTGGGTATGCCACATGCTGTGATAGGTCAAACACACCTGCTGGCACTCCATTTGCCATATAAAAAGCTAAGCAGAGTGTGGATATCACATCTCCTCTGCTTTACTTGATATGCAGAAGCAAGCAGCCAATTGGGTAGACCTGCTTTCAAAGCGCATGGGCCAGGATGCACGTGGGCCACCCGTAGGTATGCCTCTGGTGTAATGGGACCATGTGTGTTCCAGTGTGGGGTGTCAGGTGACAATGAGGGATGTGTGGTCATGAGGGTTTATTTCTGTATTGGAGCAGTTTCTCTCAGGATGTTTGAGCGGCCCATTCCATGATGTGATCTACTTGTCTGGTGGAGTGTCCTTGTTTGGTGAAGGTGGTTTTGAGTATGTTAAGATGTATATCCTAAACTTTCTCCTTGGAACATAGTCTCTGGTATCTGAGTGCCTGGCTGTAGTAACAGATTTCTTGGTGTGGTTCCTGGATCTGTTGATTAATGGATTTCTTTGCATTGTTGCCGCAATATAAAAGGGCTTTAGTGTAAATGAAAATCCACTGTCGTCAATATGATTTGTTCCTTGCTCCTGAGTGAAATCAGAGCAGTTTCTTCTGGGTTTGCCCAGCTGAATTTTCTCTAATCATTAGGGACCCACTGAAACATTGAATTAGTGATTATACTTCATTGGGTCAAAACAACATAGAGTAGTAAGAATGAAAAGTGCTGACATTGATACGGATACAGAATTAGATTCTCGGTGGGTGTGAATAAGGCTAGCTTCATCTAGTACTGCTCCGATTTACGCTCGCTGAACATTTGGCCTTTAATCTCTTGTAATGACTACCACATTATCAATGGTGTTTCATTCGTGCATCTTGCTTTTAAGGACAATGTTACTTATCAATGCAAATAAATAATTTGCCCCAGGAAACACACATCCACTTCCATGTCACTGTGTTGATTGAGGCAGTTCTCAATGTACTTGTCCAATTCAAAATACATTTGCATTTTTATTTTGAGTTATTAATAAAAAAGGAAGGAAAATATAACCAGAACTATACTCCAAATAAATACCCAGGGTGGTGAGCAGGGCTGTATTCCAACAGCTGTCCCCTACCACCACCCATGCCACTGCAGGTACACTGCTATTGTTAGTGAGCTAGCTCAATCAAAGCTAATTTGGGTACGTCTACACCTGCAATCCCTGCAGTGGAATCTTAAACTGTATTATACTGTTGAGCCACTAGGTGGTGCTGTGTGTCAAATACCCTATTTAAAGCTAACCTTAGCAATACCTGGCAGAGCATTAAAGGATCTTATCATGAACACATCCAGCGTATATAAACACACTCTGTGATTAGTCCATATCCGGTACAGAAGTACACAGCTATAATGGTAAAACCATTGAATAAACAGTTAAAGTCCAACACATCTTGGATATGGGAACCAAATCAAGAATTTGCTTTCAAAAAGGTAAAAGAAAGGATCTCAGCAGCACCACTTGTCCAGTAATGTGAACAAATCCACAGTGGGGGTCAGTGCAGCTACAGCCCACGTGGTGTACTGGTGTAACAACATGGTTCTGAGTGGAAGCCAGCTGCATTTTGCTCTTGCATGCTCACAGAAGTAGAAAAACAATATTCACAGACGGAAAAGAAGAGTCTGGCAGCCATATGGGCATGTGAGAACATCTACAGAGATCTATGTAGACTGGATCCATTTACACTGTTAACAGACCATGATCCCTCTGAGGTAAGGAAAGAGAACTCCCAAGCTAAGAGGGACACATTCCAGCCAGAGGCACACAGGGTAATAAATACATGAAATGTGGACATTTTGCAGCTATTTGCTGCACAGAACCAGTCTGGGAGTTGTTTCATATTACAGGCAATCAAGAGCTATTGTTTCCGGGATCTAATACTTGTTATGATACCGAGCCTGCCCGGAGAGTGAAATTGAATATTCATGGCAAAACTATTGACTTTAAAATTGACTCAGAAGGCACATACAATCACCTTCAATTCCACCCAGGGCTGAAGTTACCTGACATAGCTCTGGCCAGTCACAGAAGAATTCTGAACGGCATGGACCAATTCACCACAGAAACAACTTGGGCCAAGTCTATACTTACTGGCAAATTCGGCAGCATTCGACAGGAGATATGCAAGCTACATAAAGTATCTTCTGTTGACTTCTTAAAATCTGTTCTGTGCACGGTCAGCACTGTGCTGTGCTAATGGGAAATGTGTTTTTTTGATGCAATGTTACTCTTTTTCCAGGGGTAGATTTATTAAGTTAATTTCTGGATTGATAGAGTGGGTTTTCACTTCCACTCAGTTAATCCGGATAAATCTATAGATATACCCTTACAAAGACAATATGCATTCAGTTTGTATGTGAACAAAGCATCACAGAACAACAGCCTTCTCAGCTGCAGCATGGCAGCTAAGATGGACCTAGTGAGAAAAATGACAGTAATGGAATATCTGATGATATTGGACTTCTAAAAGGAGATCCTGTGCAAATAACCTGAAAAGACAATACTGAACCACATAATGTATGTACGCCTTGCATGATTCCTAACCCATTATTTCATAAACCGAATTAAAGAGATTGTAGTGGATTGGCATAATTGAGAAAATCTTTGAGCCAACATCTTGTTGTCCCCCTGTGGTACCAGTTCTAAAGAAAAGTACAAAGCTGTGTGGATCTTAAAGAAGCAGTGGTGAGAGAAAAATATATCTTCCCAACATAGAATAACGTTAAAATATTCTCCAAGCTGGATGGGTCAAGCAGATTTGTAGCAAATTCTTTTAGTCAAAGAAAGTGTTAAACTGACTACATTTATCACACCCTTTGGGAAACATTGCTTTTGAAGATTACCTCTGGGACTTGCCGGTGCACCTGAAATTTTCCAAAGAAAGGTGGCAGAAGCATTAATGAAAACAAATGAAGTTGTCGTTTTCATGGTCAGTAATTCTGGTACATGGATCTTCAGTTGAAGAACACAACTAAGCCCTCAACAAAGTCCTAAGCCTAATCAGTCAGTCTGGAGTAAAGCTAAACAAGAGAAAATGCATTTTCCACCTACCCCAAATCGAGTTTTTGGGACAGCAAATCAATAAAGATGGAATCAATCATAGGCCTGAGGAAGTAAAAGGAACTCAAGAATTGAATGCACCAACTAATATGCCAGAACTGAAATGTATACTGGGATTGGTAAATTGGAAAGATGTGGAACTTAAAGGGAAAGATGTAATGGAATGCAAAATTGTATTATTCAGCCGCTTGGTGGCACTGTGTGTAGAATATCTTATTTAAATCTACCCTTATCCATATCTGGTAGAGCATTAAAGGATCTTATGGTAAACAAAGCTGGGTTGTATAAGTAAGATCTGTGACTAATCCATATGAAAAGGCAAACACTTGTGCGTCCTTTATAGATCTATTAGATCCCACACAGTACTTATGTAGCACTTTGCAAACATTGGCTAATTGAGGTTCATCTGCCATTTTACAGATGAGGAAACTGAGGCACAGTGACTCACTCAAGGTGGCACAATGAATCAGTGACAGTGGAAAAACAGATACTCAGATGAGCCTGTGCTCAATCCGCTAGGCAACACTGCCTCATACTCTGCTCTAAAGTCTCTTTGGCCCCTCCCACTCTCCTTGCTAGCTCATAACCAACCACTGTTGTGCTGAAAGCTCTGAACTGGAGCCAAGTACGGAGGGTATGCTGGCATGAGCGAGTTGTTTTATAATTCTGATTTACGCAAACACAGCCGTGACTGGCAAGAAAGTCCCTCCTTTCTTTACGTGCATCAAGATGGGCCAGGGAGGGTCTGTTTCATTTTGGCAGCAGGTGGTGGTGTGACACAATCAGAGGCCTCTCTTAAAAAAAAAAGACATGAAGGATTTGATTTGTATATTGATACCTCAGCCTTACTTAAAGCAGCTAGTCTCTCCTAGCCAGTTTTGCTCCAACATGTTTCTTTAAACATCAGATTAAACCCTTAAATTAAATCCATAAAGACAAAACATTCTGTGTTTGTGAATGATAAAACAATGGTTCTGCACTAGATCCATAGTATTCATGGCAATGTAAACACATGGGCCCTCATTTCCTTGGAAGTGGGGTTGGGAGACAAAGGAGGCTTTAAGATGCCTTTGCCCTCCCTGCATTCTGGGGTTCATTAAATTGGGAGTTTACCTGGGCCCTGCTGAAAATTAGAACAGCCTCTGGGCTGCTCTTATTTACACTCTGTTTCCATTTGCCCTGGGAAGCAATAAACATCCCCAGCACACTGTGCCTCCCCAAACCTCCTCAGCTCTCCTTCTGTCCTCAGCCCACCCATGCTCAGGAGCTGGGACCAGTGCGAATGTAGAGTCCTTGTGTACGTCTACACTGGAGGCTCTGTTAAGTTGACTTAAACAAGGTTGATTTTAAGTCGACCTAAAGTCGATCTTGTTAAGTCGACTTAGACAGTCCACAGCCCTGCGTCCACACTGGCATGTGCTAGGTCAACGGAGGAGTGGCCAGGAACCCTGCGAGGGGGCCTGGAGGTCAATTAAGTCGACTTAAGAGCTATCCCCCATCTACACTGGCTTAAGTCGACTTAATAAGGTCAACTTAAACCTTAGGTCAACCTTAAGAGGTGGTGTTATTAAGTCGACTTAAGGAAGCGCTGAAGTTGACTTAATAAAGGCCCATTGTGGACGCAGGAGTCTGTAGGGTCGACGTAACCTTCCTTATGTCGACCTAAGGCTCCAGTGTGGACGTACCTTAAGGAAGGTTAAGTCGACCTACGGACTCCTGCGTCCACACTGGGTTTTTATTAAGTCACCTTCAGGCTGGATCAAAGTTATGCCTGCACAGACTCTTCTCCCAACAAACCAATAAGATCCACCACTTCATGTGCACTCCAGGCTAGAGCACAATTGTGGAGGTTAGTCACCATGATCAGCTGGACTGGTTTTCAAATTTTTAAAATCTTTTTGGCTCAAGGGCCACAAATATAATTTTTACAACCCTGAAGGGCCAGTAGTCTATTTAATTAAAAAAGTATTTAAATTTAATTAATTAATTTTAATTAATTTTAATGTAAATTTAATTTGAATTTAATTTTAATGTACATTTAATTAACTAGACTGGTGGCCCATCAGGGTTCTAAAAATTACATTTGTGGCCCTCGAGCCAAAAAGGTTGGGAACCACTGACCTAAAGAATGGTTAACGTTAGGTGGGATCTGTATCTCCTCGCAACACATTTTATTGAGCTTCTCTGTCCTTGTGGGCCAGTTTGGAGACCATTTTCCAACTCTTTTTTCCACCCTTCTTGGATACGTAAGGACCAAGCCTTATAGGTACTCTTGGAGACAGCTTCTGCCAATTTTCAGAGGTTCCTTTAAAGGTTCATGAGCTGATGAAACCCCAAAGAAGTCTCCTCTCCTGCACCAGAAGTCTGCGAACTGAAAGGGCAGGGAAGCAAACTGGGATAGTTGAAGAGAGGGTCTGGCCTTTGGGTATATCACCATGCTTAGAAGGCTCTGAAAGCTCAGTGCTCAAGCAGGAAATCCTACCTATCAGGCAGCATCCACAACAAGCAAAAAAACACCAGCAGTGATTGCATGGAGAAGGAACGGTACAGTCTACCGATGGCCCTTTCTATAACCTTCAGCAGTGAGCCATAGGGATGGGTCACCCCAACCACCTGTCCCTCCCCTCCCTGCTCCTCTAGTTCCAGATACATTCCAGCTGCATGTTCTAAATCCCAGCCAATGCCATTTGCTGGCTGGAGTGGGAGGAAGATGAGGAGGAGCTGGGCCCTCTGAAATTCACTGATCGTGCTTTATCAGGAGACTAGAATCCTGAGAGGTCGACTCAGAAGCACATCCAGGTTCCAAAGCTGATGGGAGTCAAGGGAGCCGACCTGTGTGAGCGAATCAGAGCCAGATTTTCAAAAGGGATCCACCTGGGCCTATCTCCCCAGTAACTGAGTTGAGTAGTAAACCTCCCAAGAACTTTAACAGAAGCGGTGTTCAGCCAGCAAGCAGCATTTTTGAAAACCCCACCCCAGCACTTGCCTGCCTTGACTACTGGGGTTGGGATTTTCTCTCTATTCTCATATGTGATCTTAGAGACGGAGGTGCTGCTCATGGCCCCATCCTCACCCAGCCTGAAGGCACCCAGACAGACCCTCTGCAGCTCATGGCTCAGACCCCAGGACATCAGCATGCTCAGGCAGCTCTCTGGTCTCAGTGATGCCCTCTCTCCTTGTGGGTTTCATTGGCTCTTTTACAATCCGCCTGCAGGGAGCTGTTTTAAAAGCCTGTGAATTGTGTTTTGCTAGAGAGGAAATTGCTTTGTAGTTGCAGTTCCATGCAAATTCTTGTCGCTGGAAGCCATGGCCTGTTTGGCTCCTTGGTAAATGCATGACTGTTTAGCTCTGGTTATTATGACTACGGTGAATCTTTTCCTTGCTGTTGGCCAAAGTCCATGTTCTTTTACAACCGTGTGAGTTACACACTTAGGCTGTGCCAGAATCAGGGTATTCCTAACTCTTCATTCAGCAATGGTGCAGCCTCACTCACTGATGCTACCACAATATAAGTGCCAATGACCAGACACAAGCATCTTCACCCAACAGGAGGGAGAAGTCATGGTCTCTCACCCTGGACTATGGTTTTATCAACCAGTGTATTTAGGGCTAGACAACATGGTATTCAAAACACCTGTGCCTGTGCAGCTCTCACTCTTGGAAGCCCCAACACAACTGCTATGTCCTAGTTTAGATGCAGTCTTAGCTACACTAGGGAATTGTACACTCAGTTATTCCCAGCTCTCCAGAGCCACGGCAGGTCAGCTGTAATTAGCCTAAGTTCCTATTTGTTGTGTCTAGTTATTAGGATTATGTAGGCTAGAACCATGTCTCCAGGTTATAGAATAGACGGCAGAATCTTCACTGCTGGCATAAACTGAGTGACCCATTGCTGGCAACAGGATATGTGCTGAAAAAATTCAAATCCCTGCCATTAAGGGAGCTCTTGGTTGAAGCTGAGGATGGTCAAAAGGAGTGTGGGGAAGGACTAAGTAGCACATTGTTAATGCGCTATTCTTTCCCTCTCTTGAAATCTGTGATTTTCTTGCTCCTGCATAGATCACAAGTTAAATGAGCTGGTTGGGCTCAACATAGTCATCGCTATAAAACTACTTTATGCGCTGAGCTTGCTTGACGATGTCCGCATAGGATGAGCTCCACACTAGAACAGGCTGCAGATCAGACTGTAGAGAGGTTGGATCTGTACTTGGGCAGAAACTCAAACAAGAAACCAGGCTCCATATGCACATCGGTAATCATCTTGTGTTTTGGTCTTCATGTTTCTAACAGTCATTTCTTGCCGAATGCAGACTTCTGGTGAATTTAATGCTGGTGAAACATCAACTCGCACAAGAACTGGGGCCATAGCTGAATGGAACAGCCTCAGAGACTGCAATCCTCTGCTTCTCAGCTGGTTAGTGTTATTATTTATGGTGTCTTTTGTGATGGTCTGAGGGCCCCCACACAGGATCCCTGTGGTTACAAACAAACAACTCACAGGCAGCACCCGCCCCAAACAATGCTAGCTTTTTCCCGCTGTGTATCTCAGCTCCATTCTGGAGGGAGCACCCTTGAGAGTGAAAGGGGTCTTCAGTCTCAGTGGCCTAGTGTGACATTCCCTGGGGCACAGTCTAGACTGTTGAACAGTTGTGTCCCTTAATTCTGTAACCTGGGATGTCTTTTACACTGCTCTGCTCTCAGAACATCCACTCCTGGCCTGAGCTGTTAGCCTGCAAATTCACTCCCACCTAAATACAGGAGCACTCTGACCAGCTGGTCATGAACAACATACAGGGCAACACCTGCAAATTCTTAGTCCCAGCCTCATTCCCTCCAGAGATGTGTATCTTGTACCGCTCACTACCCTTCTGAACAAGGCAACCTCATAGAATATCTGTCATTTCATCAAAGAAAAATAATAATGCACTGGTCTTGTTATGCCAAATGAAGTTTCCCACACACAGTAATCCAAATGCATGGGTTATGATAAAACAATAAGATGCATTTGTTAACTACAGAAAGCCCGATTTTCACTGATTTCAAATGATAATGTATAAAAGTTAGGATTGGTTACAAAAGAAAATAAAAGAGTAAAACGCCCACTAATCCCTAATTTAACAAGCGAAATTAATTTAAAAGGAAAGGGTTTGGTCTCACGATACACTGCAGTAAATTTCACACGCTGGGTCTCTTTCCAGCCTGGGGTGCCTCCCGATTAGTTCAGTTTTTTGAGAGTCATTGATGTCATAAACAGAAATGAAGGAGGAGAGAGGCGAACTGGAGGCTGCTGTCTCTGGCTATGTCTACACTTGTTAATTTAAGTCGATTTAGCTAAGTCGACTTAACAAAGTCCCCACTCAAAAATTAAGTCGACTTAGAGGGGACCCTGTCAAATCGACCTAGAGCATCCACACTGGACGCCTAGGTCGACTCGTAGGGGCTAGGTGGACCTGGGACAGGTCCAGGGTGGCAGGGGGGCACCCCTTGCCAAGTGCCAGGGGGCTCAGCCTTTGCCCCATTGTACCTCTCTAAAGTCAACTTAGCCAGAAAAGTCAACTTAAAACTAGGTTTAGTAAAGTCGACTTTAATTTTCCTTAAATCGACTTAAGCAGCTGCTTAAGTTGATTTAAGGAAAATGTAGTGTGGACACAGATTAAATTAAGTTGATTTAAACAAGTTTAAGTCAACTTAATTTGTAAGTGTAGATGCACCCTCTCAGTCTTATATCACCGTCCTCTCTTTGAGGATTATCCCGAGCTGGGTGCAAGTGACAAGTAGTCTCTTGTGGATGTGAAGGTTGAACCGTTCCTGAGATGGAATGTAAATTTCTCATTCATGCCTTCCTGTTGCTGGAGAATGGCCACTTATATAAGTGATAATCCACTTGACTTTGTTGATCTCAGGTGGGGGTCATTGTGTCTTTGTCTCTGGAAAAACTGGTTTGAGGCCCGCCTTTCTAACTCTGGGACATGTTACAGCAATGTTACACACAGACAATGTGGATATACATATTTTACCAGGACTGTAATGTTCAGCAGATTGACTTGTCAAATGATACTTTACACGGCATACTTTATACAAAATGTATCATAGTCTTGTAAAATGGTGAACATAATCATATGACCAGAGGTTTTCAATTCGGGGCAGGCCTCCCCAGGAGGCACAGAATGTATTCTGAGGGGCATGAGAAGCTTTACGGAGGGAAAAAAAAACCTTACTGCACAGATTTTACCCACAGCAATGAATAACTAGCAAAGATGATGCCTTCACTTAAATCTGGTCCTCAGATGGTGCTGTGCATTTGATTCTTGCTGGCTCTGTGCATTTTGACAGATTTCTGTGAAGTTGTATAGGATTATACAAAGTAGCTGCTGTCTGTGCGTTAATCAATTTGCATGATCCGATGTGCATATTTAATTGTAAGCATTGACCACAACCGTAGTTTCACTTTTGCTCTTATTGTGGTGGATCATTGGATCCTCTGTTTGAATTGATGCCTGACTGTTTTAATATTTAGTGAGAGTTGCCTGTTGATTTTTCTTATTGGCATATTTACTTGTTCGGCAGAAGGAGGCACGTAAACTACTACAGACACAGAGAAAGGAGACAGAAACAAATAGGTATGAGAGCCACTGGTGTAGACTGTCAGACCCATTCAAACTCTCAGCCTCTCGGCTGAGACAGTTAACACAGGTGCCCACTGTGATCTGGAGACTTACCATTGGGTGCTGGACTGAGACCCACCAAACTCATGTCATGTCAGCACCGCAACATGCTTAAAATAGGGAAGAAATAGGGCTCTGTACTTGGCTGTGGGGTGAGTGGCCAAGAATGCCTAGCACTTATCAGAGGCACTATGCTGTAGGGCCTCACAGCCTCCAAGGAGGCAGGATCATGTGCTTCACGCTGGGCCAATACATTGCCGGGAGGCAGCATTCCACCAGCACCTCAGTGATAAACAAGGGGGGGACAGGACTAGTATGAAGCGAGGCAGGAGGGGCGGGAAACCTGTCTGGCCCACACCCGGCCTGCGCCCCCTTGAGGGTCATGAAACGAGCAGGCAAGGTGACCGAAGCCCGCAGTGGTAGCGAGACACAAGTGACTTCCCTCGGGCACAGTTCAAAGAAGCTGCAAAACATCAGTGCAAGTGCAATGGGGAATTGCCAAGAGAAACTGGAGGGGCAGCAGCGGTGGCAAGGCGGTCACAGCCGAAGAGGGGATTTGCCAGGAGGAAGGCTAGTAGGGAGCAAAGGTTAGCTCAGCCCCATTCGTGGGGTCTGGCCACGTGTGAGAGGAGCTGAGAGAACAAACCCAGATGCTGTGCTCCCTTTGGATGCAGTAGGTTTTCAGGGAATTCTGGGGTGTTTAGCCTGTGGCTGCTCTTTGCTGACAGGGGTAAGCAAATGGTGCCATTCCTCAGGCTGGATCCGATTGCTCCCCCTGGAGTGGAGACTGCTCTGCCTGCCAGACTTGCCAGTGCCCAGTCCCATTCGCCCACCCACTTCCCATAGCCTTGGTCCCCAGGATGAGGAGGAGCAAGCAGTCTCCAGAAGGCAGTGGTTGTTTATGGTTTGTGAGCTCCATGTAACCATGCTGGTGGAGTTGGAGGCTCCTTGCTTGCCCCTCTACCCTGTATCAGGCTTGCTCACGGTCCAGCCCTAAGTGAGGATCGTGGTGCTACGTTTCATGGCATACAAACAGAGAAGGGGATAAAAACAGAAATATTCCTGCCGGCAGGTGGCCACAAAACACAAATTTATTTCTGAGAACTCAGACCAATACCACTCCAAAACCAGAGAGAGAAAAACAGGCTGCTCCCTAAGGCAGTGAGCCCCATTTCATTCTTCCTTTCTTTAAGCTGCTCTGTTCAGAATGTCTGCTCAGATGCTTTGCTACAAAATTCTCTCCCCTGCAAGCAGAACCAGGAAACCTATACATACACCCCTCCACCCACACCCACACTATTAAAGTGATAGATTGTAATTCCAACACAGTCTTCAAAATACCACATTTGCTCTGATGAATGCGATGTTTCTGGCCCAATTTCTCTTTCTTGTGTTTTGACCCTCCCCGAGCTGAGCTCTGAACCATTGTAGCCAATCTGGGTGTTGTTTGCCAGGTTCCACCACAGATTCCCTTGAGCAAAGCATTGGCAATCCATGATTATATTTATGATGAGACAAATGGGGTTGGAGAGTAACCCTTAGGGAAACTATAACTTGGTTCTATGAAGTGGGCTGTCAGAAAAAACAAGCCTGGCTCGCTGCTGTGCTCACAGAGATCACTGAACCAGCCATGTGCTCCACAGCCAGCTTTCAACCATCCATTAATATATAACAAAGCCCTGAAAACAGAGGGCTGTTTGCTTAGCTCACAAAGCTTTGTTAGTCAAAGGGAGATCATCATACCACGGGATCACAGGGCCAACCCAGCTATGATAGAATTCAGTCAGCTGCTGGCCCTGCCTTTTAATTTGGGACTGACACCATAGAAAGGACATAGAATTACAGAAATGTAGGACTAGAAGGGATCTTGAGAGGTCTTCTAGTCCAGTCTTTGGTGCTCAAGGCAGGACTAAGGATTATCTAGATCAGAGGTGGGCGGACTATAGCCCATGGGCTGGATGCGGCCCTCCAGGAGCCTTTCATCAGGCCCTTTAGCTGAGCCTGGCTGGAGCCATTCCCCCCTCCTGACCCTGACCCTTTCCCAGTCCCCCCATGTGGGCCCAGTGGCGCCTGGCAGGAGCACAACATCCACTCTCCTATCTCGGCCCTGCTCCTTTCCCCATCCCTCTCCGGCCTGTCTAGAGGCAGATGTGGCCCACAGGCCAAAAAGTTTGCTCACTCCTGATCTCTAGACCATCCCTGACAGGCGTAAAACTAACCTGCTCTAGAACCCTCCAATTATGAAAATCCCACAGCCTCCCTAAGTAATTTATTCCACTGCTTAGCTACCCTGGCAGTTAGGAGTGTGTCCTATTGTCCATCCCAAGCCCTCCTGGCTGTAATTTAAGCCCACTGCTTCTCATCCTATACTCAGAGGTTAACAAGAAAGATTTTTCTCCCTCTTCATTGTAACAGCCTTCTAGGCACTTGAAAACTGTTATCATGTCCCCCATCAGTCTTCTCTTCATACTTAACAAACCCAGTTTTTTCCACCTTTCCTCATAGGTCCTATTTTCTAGACCGTTAATCATTTTAGTTGTTATCCTCAAGAATTTCACCAATTAGTCCACATCTTTTCTGAAACGCCATGCCCTGAACTGGACACAGTACTCCAGCTGCGGTCTAATCAATGCAGTATAAAGCAGAATTACTTCTCGCATCTTGATTACAACCTTCCTGCTAATATATCCCAGAATGTTTACTTTTTTTTCAACAGTGCTACACTGTTGACTCATTGTTAGCTTGGGGTCCACTATGACCCAATATCCTCTTCCCCATTACTCCTTCCTACGCAGTCATTTCCCATTTTGTACATGTGCAACTGACTGTTCCTTCCTAAGTGGAGCATTTTGCATTTGGCTGTATTGAATTTCATTCTATTTACTTCAGCGATCAGGACATCCAGGAGGCTCAAAGGAAAGCAGGATGGGGATAAGAGGAGAATGATCTAGGAAGGACCAGCTTTTCAAAGCCCCCTCCAGTATAAGGCACCAGTATAAGTTGGCCGGATTTTCCAAAGAATGCAGCAAACAGCGTGTACATTGGGGGTTCAGCTCTGTTGATAAATGGCTGTGAATCTTACCAATGGAGGCTGTGCACTGTGGAAAATCTGGCACTTGTTTTGTTGTGTAAATGGGAGCTCGGCTCTTAAAAACCTGATCCCAACTGTGGGTGGGGAGCTCTTGGAAATCCGTGCCAGTAGAGTTAATCTTCAGCAGAATTGCTAGGGAAAAGGCAGCATTTGCACTAGCTAGAGAAAAGGCGGCTAAGGGAAGGGGCTGATTGAAATCTTCAAGATGCTAAAGGGGACAGGGAGGGGGAGAAGTGGGGATGAGGCGGTGATACAGATAAACTCTTTGATCTAACAATAAATTCCAGCACTCAAGCCCATGACCTAAAAATAAGGAAACAGCAGGCAAATAAACACACACCACTGGTTAGAGCCAATGGACTGGCATATGAGACAGGCACAGGCATTCTCACAAAGCCCCTACGTCATCATCTGACCTTGGCTGTTGTAAATGACCTGCTTGGGTCTCAAACTCTCCCAGCTGCAAAACTGGGTAAAGTAAAAAGCAGTAAGCGTGTGGACAGCCAGATGCTGGGTCCAACTTTACCTGCCCAAATAAATGACTGGGGGGAAGACCTCAGTCATGCTACAAAATGGGCCTGTTACCTTAGACCATGGAGCTGTGCCTGCAGGGCTTCCTGTACTCAGGGAACATGAACGAGGGCAAAGCCGGGCTGTTTTTCTCTGTCGCCATGGCAGTTTCGTGTATTCGGTGATGAATCTGTGGAGCCCAAGGCAACACTGGCTGGAACAGACATGTTGAAACCAAGTGTTGGCCTAGCACCAAACATTGTGTTAGTATCAGATGCCAGCAGGGCTGGCCCACAGCATTTTGGCACCTGAGGCGGGGAGCTCAAATGACGCTTGGGCCAAAACTTTGAAAGGTCTCAATTCTGCCTTCTTCCTGTTCTATTCCTCTCATGGTACTGTTCTGCTACCTACCCCAGTAAAGGAGAACTAACAATTTAAAGTGCCTCATTCAAAAATTTTAAGTAACTTTCAAACGCCTGAACAGCAAATGTAACTTTTCTTGTCTACATAGTAAACATTGGCATTTTAATCTGTTTGAATAATCAAAGTGGTGCTTTCCGTGCCTTCTTGGTTGCAAAGATTTGAACTGCTTCCTAAAGGTCCACAGTCAGGACCAGCTCATGCTCTATTGAGATGGTTGCAAGGCCAACCAGCCTCTCCTGTGTCATTGTGGAGCATAGATGTGTTTTTATTACCTTCAGCTTGGAGAAGCTGCGTTCTCCACTGGCAACTGTTACAGGACATGTTAGAGTTATGCGCAGAGCAACAAAAGCATTTGGAGAGAGGATGGTCATCTTATTTAAGAACATAAGAACATAAGAAAGGCCGTACTGGGTCAGACCAGAGGTCCATCTAGCCCAGTATCTGTCTACCGACAGTGGCCAGTGCCCAGGTGCCCCAGAGGGAGTGAACCTAACAGGCAATGATCAAGTGATCACTCTCCTGCCATCCGTCTCCATCCTCTGATAAACAGAGGCTAGGGACACCATTCTTAACCCCTTTCTGGCTAATAGCCATTTATGGACTTAGCCACCATGAACTTATCCAGTTCCCTTTTAAATATTGTTATAGTCCCAGCCTGCACAACCTCCTCAGGTAAGGAGTTCCACAAGTTGACTGTGCGTTGTGTGAAGAAGAACTTCCTTTTATTTGTTTTGAACCTGCTACCTATCAGTTTCATTTGGTGACCCCTGGTTCTTGTATTATGGGAGTATTTAAACAACTTTTCCTTGTCCACTTTTTCCACATCAGTCATAATTTTATATACTTCTATCATGTCCCCCCTCAGTCTCCTCTTTTCCAAGCTGAAGAGGCCCAGCCTTTTCAATCGTTCCTCATACGAGGCACTCTCCAAACCCCTAATCATTTTAGTTGCCCTTTTCTGAACCTTTTCTAGTGCTAGAATATCTTTTTTGAGATGAGGAGACCACATCTGTACACAGTATTCGAGATGTGGGCGTACCATGGATTTATATAAGGGCAATAATACATTTGCAGTCTTATTTTCTATCCCCTTTTTAATGATCCCTAACATCCTGTTTGCTTTTTTGACCGCCTCCGCACACTGTATGGACATCTTCAGAGAACTATCCACAATGACTCCAAGATCTTTTTCTTGACTCGTTGTAGCCAAATTAGCCCCCATCATATTATAGGTATAGTTGGGGTTATTTTTTCCAATGTGCATTACTTTACACTTATCCACATTAAATTTCATTTGCCATTTGGATGCCCAATCACTTAGTTTTGTGAGATCTTTTTGAAGTTCTTCACAATCTGCTTTGGTCTTGACTATCTTGAGTAGTTTAGTATCGTCTGCAAACTTAGCTACCTCACTATTTACCCCTTTCTCCAGATCATTTATGAATAAATTGAATAGGACTGGTCCTAGGACCGACCCTTGGGGAACACCACTAGCTACCCTTTTCCAATCTGAGAATTTACCATTTACTCCTACCCTTTGTTCCCTGTCTTTTAACCAGTTCTCAATCCATGAAAGGACCTTCCCTTTTATCCCATGACAACTTAACTTACATAACAGCCTTTGGTGAGGGACCTTGTCAAATGCTTTCTGGAAATCTAAGTACACAATGTCCACTGGATCCCCCCTGTCCACATGTTTGTTAACCCCTTCAAAGAACTCTAATAGATTAGTAAGACACGATTTCCCCTTACAGAAACCATGTTGGCTATTGCTCAACAGTTTATGTTTTTCTATGTGACTGACAATTTTATTCTTAACTATTGTTTCAACTAATTTGCCCGGTACCGACGTTAGACTTACCGGTCTGTAATTGCTGGGATCCCCTCTAGGGCCCTTTTTAAATATTGGCGTTACATTAGCCGACTTCCAGTCTTTGGGTACCGAAGCCATTTTAAGGGACAGGTTACAAATCTTAGTTAACAGTTCCGCGACTTCACATTTGAGTTCTTTCAGAACTCTTGGGTGAATGCCATCTGGTCCCGGTGACTTGTTAATGTTGAGTTTATCAATTAATTCCAAAACTTCCTCTAGTGACACTTCAATCTGTGACAGTTCCTCAGATCTGTCACCTACAAAAGCCGGCTCAGGTTTGGGAATCTCACTAACATCTTCAGCCGTAAAAACCGAAGCAAAGAATCCATTTAGTTTCTCTGCAATGACTCTATCATCTTTAAGCGCTCCTTTTGCATTATCATCATCAAGGGGCCCCACTGGTTGTTTGGCAGGCTTCCTGCTTCTGATATACTTAAAAAACAATTTGTTATTACCTTTGGAGTTTTTGGCTAGCCGTTCTTCAAATTCCTCTTTGGCTCTTCTTATTACACTCTTGCACTTAAGCTGGCACTGTTTGTGCACCTTTCTGTTTGCCTCACTAGGATTTGACTTCCACTTTTTAAAGGAAGTCTTTTTACCTCTCAGTGCTTCTTTCACATGGTTGGTGAGCCATGGTGGCTCTTTTTTGGTTTTTTTACAGTGTTTCTTAATTTGGGGTATACAGTGAAGTTGGGCCTCTATTATGGTGTCTTTAAAAAGCGCCCATGCAGTTTTCAGAGATTTCACTTTAGTCACTCTACCTTTTAGCTTTTGTTTAACTATCCCCCTCATTTTTGTATAGTTCCCCCTTTTGAAATTAAATGCCACAGTGTTGGGCTGTTGAGGTGTTCTTTCCCCCACAGGGATGGTGAATGCTATTGTATTATGGTCACTAGTTCCAAGCGGTCCTGCTACAGTTACCTCTCGGACCAGCTCCTGCGCTCCACTCAGGATTAAATCTAGAGTTGCCTCTCCCCTTGTGGGTTCCCATACCAGCTGCTCCATGAAGCAGTCATTCAAAGTATCGAGAAATTTTATCTCTGCAATATGTCCTGAAGTGAAATGTTCCCAGTCAATATGGGGATAGTTGAAATCCCCCACCATTATTGGGTTTTTAAATTTGATAACCTCCCTAATTTCCCTTAGCATTTCATCATCGCTCTTACTATCCTGGTCAGGTGGCCGATAGTAGATCCCTAATGTTATATTGTCATGGAAGCATGAGATTTCTATCCATAGCGATTCTATGGAACAAGTGGATTCGCTTATGATTTTTACTTCATTTGAATCTACATTTTCTTTCACGTATAGTGCCACTCCTCCTCCCGTATGACCTGTTCTGTCCTTCCGATATATTTTGTACCCCGGAATGATTGTGTCCCACTGATTGCTCTCTGTCCACCAGGTTTCTGTGATGCCTATTATATCAATATTCTCCTTTACCACTAGGCACTCTAGTTCACCCATTTTATTATGTAGACTTCTAGCATTTGTGTATAAGCACTTTAAAAACTTGTCCCTGTTTATTTGTCTGCCCTTTTTTAATGTGCCAGATTCTTGGTCATGTGGCTGTTTATCATCGGATCCGGCCCCCTCACCATCCTTTTCTGTCCTCTGTTCCTGACTATAACTATAACTATAACCTGGAGATTCCCTCTCATCAGACTCTCCCTTAAGAGAAGTCTGTGTCCGATCCAGCTGCTCCTCTGCAGCAGTCGGCTTTCCCCCATCCTCTAGTTTAAAAACTGCTCTACAACCTTTTTAATGTTTAGCGCCAGCAGTCTGGTTCCCTTTTGGTTTAGGTGGAGCCCATCCCTCCTGTATAGGCTCCCCCCATCCCAAAAGTTTCCCCAGTTCCTAATGAACGTAATCCCCTCCTCTCTACACCATCGTCTCATCCACGCATTGAGACTCTGAATCTCTGCCTGCCTACCTGGCCCTGCGCGTGGAACTGGGAGCATTTCTGAGAATGCCACCATAGAGGTCCTGGATCTCAATCTCTTTCCTAGTAGCCTAAATTTTGCTTCCAGGACATCTCTCCTACCCTTCCCTAAGTCATTGGTACCTACATGTACCACGACCACCGGCTCCTCCCCAGCACTACACATAAGTCTGTCTAGATGCCTCGAGAGGTCCGCAACCTTCGCACCAGGCAGGCAAGTCACCATACGGTTCTCCCGGTCATCACAAACCCAGCTATCTATGTTTCTAATGATCGAATCTCCCATTACTAACACCTGCCTTTTCCTAGCAACTGGAGTTCCCTCCCCCGGAGAGGCAACCTCCGTGCGAGAGGCAGCCTCAGCATCATCTGGAAGGAGGGTCCCAACTATGGGAAGGTTCCCCTCTGCTCCCGCTGACTGCTCTGCTTCCCTTGGGCATTCTTCCTCCTCAACAGCACAGAGGCTGTCTGAGCGGAGGTGGGACAATTCTACAGTGTCCCTGAAAGCCTCGTCGACAAACCTCTCTGCCTCTCTCAGCTCCTCCAGTTCCGCCACCCTGGCCTCCAAAGCCCGCACGCGGTCTCTGAGGGCCAGGAGCTCCTTGCACCGAATGCAGACATACGACACCCGCCCACAAGGCAGGTACTCATACATTCCACACCCGGCGCAATAAACTGGATAGCCCCCACTCTGCTGCTGGGCTTCTGCCTGCATTGTCTCCTAGTTAATGAAAGGGTGGTTGAAAGAAAGAAAGGGGTTTTAGAGTATGGTTTTGAAGTATAGGTTATATGGGGACAGGGGACCAAGGAGGACCTATGGGGCCCCGCCCTCCCTTGAAACTCCCTTCTAAACTCCCTGTTAGCAGCCCCTGTTCGCAAGCTCCCTGGTCGCTTATGTGTGGCTTTATAAAGCCCTGGCCTGGGTTAATGCCCCACCCACTGATTAAGGCTGATTAAGCTCAGCCAATCACCAGAGGCTTCAAGCTCTCAAACTTACCTTTGAGGCTCACAGCCTCCAACTGCCAGCTCTAGCACACAGTCCTTCAAACAGACACACAGACAGACACCAACTCAAGCTCAGCACACAGCTCACAGCAGTAACCCCTAAACCCCCCCCCCCCCAATACTACAGACAGTCACTTACCCCACAGATTCTGCAGTAGCTCCTCCTTCACCTGGAGAACTCCCTTGCAAAACTCCCTGTTAGCAGCCCCTGTTCGCAAGCCGAGTGTATTTGTACACATATATTCCAGAACAGCCTTTGGAGTTGATCCTGCTGAAATGTATCTTGAAAGGGCTTTCAGTTCATCACTCAAATCACTCGCATCAATATCACACATGTCATCATGTGTCAACACTGTCTCTAGTGCCCTGCATTGCTGGTGTAGGTCTTCTTCAGGTATAGTGAGGAGTTTTGAAATATCATACAACATCCCAAATATACTGCTGTGTTCCTTGAACTGCATGAAACGTTTTTTCAACTGACTGTATTGCACAATCTAGCACCTGGTTAAAGAATTCAACTTTGAATTGTTGTTTGGGGTCTCTTATGGGATTATCCTGTGCCTCATAATCGACTCTTGTATTCTTGAATGGGTGGGAAAATAGCTTCAGTGTGAAGTTCCTCTGCCCACTTCTGTGCACTCTTCAGAACGTTTTGAAATCCCTCATCTGACCAGTAAAACTGTAGGTATGACTTTGCTTTTTCCAGTTCTTCCATTGCTCCAGATATATCAAGGTCAACACCTTGGAATCTCTTGCTAACAACGTTTATTTCAAACAGTAAGCCACACAGAAATTTGAAGTTATGTATGTTTCTGGTGATTCCATTTCCCTCTGCCACTGTTCTCCCATGAACAGTTCCTGTCATAGCATTATCCTCCATAGTGGCAACTGTGGCATCATCTATCTTCCCAATTTGGTGTTTGATAGGCTTTATCACCTCCACTTGACTTTCCCATTGTGTGGCACTCAGTGGCTTCAGTGTCAGAGAGGATGTTCCCAGATGTTGCTTCAGAATTTGCCATCACTGAGTTGATGCAGAGAAAAATACACAGATGCTTTGAATTACATAAAAAAATTCAGCAGCCTCACTAGAAGATGATGCTGCATCATTGACCACCAAGTTCAATGAATGAGAACTGCATGGGACAAAAAAAAGCTCAAGGGTTTAACTCTCGGATCCATGTCCGCACTCCTCCGTTCTTTCCTCTCATGTTAGCACCACTATCGTAGCCCTGACCTCTCATGTCAGCTATCATAATTCCCATATGTTCCAGCTGTTTAAGAAGCACATTTGTCATACCAGCTCCTGTAGTATCATCAATGTCAATAAATTCTAGAAAATGCTCTCTGACAATTATTCTTGACGGGACGATTCCACTATGTTCTGTTGTTGTTACAAAATGCACCATTAAAGTAATTTGTTCCATATGGCTGATGTCAGGTGTGCAGTCCTGAATAACAGTAACATCTTGCTGACTTCAAATCTGCCACAATCTTTTGTTTGACTTTTGTTGCCAATAACTGTATGATCTCATTTTGAATTGTTTTTCCAAGCTAGTAAGGAAGTTTCCATTGTTTGGCACATACAGCTGATCTGAAGTGCCACACAGTGCTAGGTTTTGGGTAGCAAGCATTCTCACAATGGCAATGAGCCGTTTCAGAACATTTTGCCAGTAAAGAGACTGATGCAATCTTCTCTTAATGCTGATCATCTATGGTGGCCTTTAACCTTAGTTTCATCTCAAGCTCTTTCCACCTATGGAATGCTCTCTGGTGTTTTGCTGCCTTCTCATGGCCTGCCAGATTTCTAGCCAGATTTTTCCAGTCCTTTGTTCCTGTAGAACCCAATGTGGCTGGAACATTAGACTGGAAGAGTTTGAAACAAAAACAGTATGCAGCATTCTGGGTTTTTGAGTACATAAGCAATGGCCTCTCCACTTTGTCACCATTGGGGATTTCATGCCAGTAATGCGTTGGATGGAAACTTCCATTTTCATTGTCTTTGGGGAACATGAAGTTTTTCACTTGCTGTGGCCCATTCAATACAAGAAAGTCCCTTAGGCTACTGCTCAAGTGGGTCCACAGTCCTGGATCATCTAGCCTTAAGGAACTAAACTCAGCAGCAGCTGTTTCTTGCGCCTCCACCACACTCTTCTCTGATCTACACTTTTCTTCAGGAATGTGCCTGGAGATGGAGATGGAGATATGGGTGCTGCAGTAGCTGCCAGGTCACCTGCACTCTGGCTACCTGGAAGATCAGGCTTCTCCTCACCACTCACATCCTCACTGGGGCCAGAAGGCTCACGATGAACATTTGAGTCTGTGTATCTCAGGAGAGCTCCTTCCTGCTGAGATAGAAAAGCTTCTTTTGCTTTCTTTCTTCTTCTGAATGCTGCCCCCAAGGGGCGTTTTCTTCTTTCACTCATGACTGCTGTTCTGTGCCAGCTGTAGTAGCTCTCAACACTCAATTGAAGGGGACAAATAAGCAGGCTGGTACCAGGGCCTGAGTGACAGAAGATATCAGCGTCTTAAGGGCCTAACTGGCTCCTACTACTTCAGTTGACTGCCTGTTCTCCTCCAGTGGGTTCAGGGAAGCAGCAGGAAAGAGGAAGCTCCCTGAGAAGCTGGTGTTAATCAGTCCAGGCTCCTGGGGGTGCTAGAGAGGTACATAAGAGGCTCCTCCTCCTCTCTCTCCCTGCAGCTCCTGCTGCTTTCTGTTATTCCCTCTCACCTTCTCTCCTGCCTGCCTGTTATGTCTCCTGTACCCTCCTTCCTCCAGCACAGCACTCCACCATCTCTGTGCACCTAGAGCAGAGAGAATACATAGGCCCCAGCAACAGACACAATTTTCTACACTCTGGGTCCTAGTGGCGGGCCCCCCCCCCACACACACAGTCTGGCACCTGAAGTGGCTTCCTCAGTTCGTCTCAAGGGTCTACGCTACCTCTTAAGTTGATGTAACTTGTATCACTCAGTGGTGTAAAAAAGCCATCTTCCTGAGCAATGAGAGTTACAGGGATGCCAGGGAGGGAGGTTCAAAGTTAACATGAGTCAGTGGGTGCAGCTGGCTGGACTGATGCACTGCCATCCATCCCCATGTTGACACCACTCTTGGGTGCAAAAGACGGGCCCTGACTCTGTGCTGCCCCACCGAGAGCTGTAGCATAGGTGCTCCCAGTCCACTCTAGGGGATGCTGCAACTCCCAGCAGCTGCCCCAAGGGTTCTGAGGGGGCCTCACTGTAGCTCAGTGCCCACTCGCCTACTGAGTGTCGGAGCCATGTCCTCGCCTGCCCTTTCTAGGGTTTCTGAGGGTCTATGCTTCTGTCAGCCCTACCCAAGGGAAAGCTCCCCCACCACCTTGTGGCTTATTTTCAGCCCTGAGTGGCAGCTAGTGGCTGGAATGGGGATCCTGAGAATACCCCTCCCTGGCAATCACACCAAGACATGCAGGTAAGAACAAATGACATTTTTTCCAATCAGTTGGGTCTGATAAAGGGCCCAATTTGCAGCTGGCCTGCACCTTGCGCTGTCTTGGCCAATGCAGTTTCACGTAGTATGACATGAAAGGCAGACGCGTCAGAACAGTAGCAGTTCCCGTGGTCATTCAAATGACCACACACCTTGCAAAGGTGGATCAAGCTCACAATGCTGCGAGTCAGTCACAGCTACAGACAGGAGGGGCACACAAGGTGGGAAGGACTGAGCAGATGGATGGTGTGGAAATGTGGGTGGAAATGTGGTGTGGAAATGGGGAAATGTGGTTACTGCATTTGGGTCAGTAAGGCTGGAAATGCCATGGGGGAGTGGCTTAGAGCATGGCCATTTCACCTAGAGCCAAGCAGCTGCCTTCTTTGCCCTTGGAAGCCTGAGGCACCTCTATGATTGTTGGAAGGATGGACTTGGGGTGAAGCCAAGGGACCGCCCATCATGAGAGCGTAGGTGCTGTTACGGCTCCCTGTGTGACTCTGGGTCAGTCATGGATCTCTGTGTGCCTCAGTTTCCCCATCTGTAAAAGGAGGGTGTTAATACTGGGGTTGTCTGATGCTGTGAGCATTGATAAATGAATGCATGACAGGGAAGTGTGTAGTCTGCTGCAGGGTGAGATGTGCTATACAGAGGCCTATGAAGAAATGCCCATCCTGCTGCGTGTGAGGCAGGGTTTCAGAAGCGCTGAATGCTGCCAGTCCATTCCTCGTTATTGTTCCTGCACTAAGTTATCCTGAGGCAGAGACCTGGCCTGCACCTGTTGACTCCAGGCAAGCTTGGAAGATGATCCCAGACCCAACGAGGTTCTGCCAGCTGTTTCCATATTTGCAGCCCCTTCCTGTCACGGCGTCAGCTGAAACCACCCACAGACTCTGACCCACTCATTCCCAGGGCAAACACAAGGAAGAGTGCCAAGTCTGCTGTGATTCACAAGCCTGAGGTTAACCCAATGCACTATTTCCAGGGGTGGCCAGAGACAAAGGACCCCTCCTTCCTTGTACCCCATGACCGGTTTGGCTCCTTCATTTCACACAGTCCCCGGCTGGAGCTGGTAGAGGTGGAATGCTGCAGCGTGATCTTTCAGCCATGAGCGAACATAGGGTGCATCTACACCTGTAAATTAAGTCGACTTAAGGAGGCTTACATTGACTTAATTTACTCTGCATCTACACTTAATTTACTCTGCATCTAAGCTTCTCCTTAAGTCGAATTAAGGAAAAATTAAGTCGACTGCTTAACACCTGGTTTTAAGTCGACTTACTGCTTAAGTCGACAAGTCAACTTAAGCCAGTGTAGACGCAGAGTAGCCCTAAGTCGACCTCCATGGCCTCCAGACCTCCCCCACTGACCTCTCTCCCAGGGTTCCTGGCATGACTTGCCCAACCACAGGGCAGAACTCAGCCCTGCCCACCCCGCTCCTGCACCCTGCTCCTGTCCCTGACCTGCTCAGCCCCCATGTAGCCAAGCACAATGGGGAAGATGCTGAGCTCCCTTCCTCTTTTAAAGGGGTGGCTGGGGAATGGGGGCACCTCTCGGGTGCCACATGCCACACTTTCCACCATGTACCACTCCTAGGTCGACCTAGCCCCTGCCAGTCGACTTAAGCGTCGAGTGTAGACGCTCTATGTTGATTTAGCAAGGTCGACTTTAAGTCGATCTAAATTTACAGTGTAGACGCGCTAAGTTGACTTAACAAGGCCGATTTAAAGTCAACTTTGTTAAGTCGACTTAACAAAGTCGTCTTATTTTAACAAGTGTAGACAAAGCCATAGTGATGCTCATCTGAGCTGCCTCCTTCTCCATCACTAACCACTAATCTCTGCTCTTACACAATCAGCTCAATGCACCCATGGGTTTGCGAGAGTGGCAGCTGCTCAGACCTCGGCAGGAGCTGTTCCATACAGCCAGAAGCTTGTGTGTACGGCTCTGAAATGTGCCAGTAACTTAAAATGAGATAGGATCCCAAACGAAGTGAGAGAGAGGCACCAGGAAGAAAGGGTCACGGGGGTGTCACCCTTGGGTGTGTAGGGGAAGTCTGCATTTGGGGAACTTGCAGAGAAGGAGGCAGGGACTAAGTCTGGGCAGATCACGTCCAAAGTTAATGCTTCTCATCTTTGCCAAGTGTACACATGAGGAGCAGCTGGAGAAGAGAGGCTGCTGGCCTGAGTAGCGCTGACCCTCAGCGTTCACTCCACTGGCCATGGCTCACTCCTGCCCTGCACATGCAAAGCAACTGCCCACTTAGGTCTTGTTGACACACAGAAGTCACTATACCAGCATTGTTACAGCAGCACAACCCCCTAGTGTGGACGTAGTTCTATCAGGATAACGCACCAGTAGCCTGGTCTAACTGCATCCACATTAGGGACTGTACTGGGATAATTAGGTTTAGTAAAAAAGTCATCACTCCCTTAATCAACCTAACTATACCAGTAGAAAAACTAAGGGTAGCTTAGGCTGGAAGCTTGAAACCTCACACATGCACAGGTCACCGCTGGGAGGAAGCTCACCACACTGGACTCTTCACTGCCATTCCCAGCTGAGTGCTAATGGGAAGGGAAGAGACGGCAGCTGGCATCAAGAGGGCACTTCTGTGAAGAGACACCCTTTTAGAGTCATCGCTGTGAAGCCCCAGGCACTGAGGGGAGGAAACACACCACAGGAACCCTAGCTGATGAAATCTGGCACTGGTGGAATACATGCTGTTCCCCACAACAGGGCTACCTGAGCTGCTGTTGACAGCAATTTCTATTGACTTAATTATCTCAGGACCTTGGGATGTTTGCTCAGCTTTGGCACACACTGACCGTAAATAGCAGTGTTCTCTTGTCCAACCCTAACCTAGCCAGGCTCGCAGGTGAGACGGGAGATGAAGAAAGTGTGTCATTACAATAGTGCTTAAGGAAAAAGATGCATTAGCAGCCTGGGCTGGCCACAGCTCTGTGGCAAGAGGTTCAAACTGTGGCAGTCCTACGCTGAGTCTGTGAGGACGGTGACAGTCCTACGCTGCTGGGAGGAAGCACTGGCTGGGTGCTCAGCTGGCATGGAGGGGACATCACGTGAGCATGTTCTAGGTGTTCCTAGGGCACTGGGGGAGGAAGCGCACACATAACTAGAGCCCTGGCTCACGCTAGGAAGAAGGACACTCATACTTACATTCGCAGGACAGTGGTGCAAGGAAACTTCCACGATGGGCATCCCAGTGGCAGGCTCGAATTTGCAGTGGAGAAGACTGACGCTGTCGGACCAGGAAGAGGGCACCTTGTGCTCTACGGTCACTGTACGGGGGTAACCCGTGGGCCCAGCGCTCCGGCTAGAGCATGGCCGTGATACAGAGGTGGGGGCTGGGAAAGAGGCGTTGGCAGCAGAGCTGCTGTCAAGATGGCCCTGTCCACTCTGTGTGGCATTACATGTTGGGCTGAAGCATGCAGAGCATGTCGTCTGCCACAACAACGCCACACGCCCGCTAGCAGAGCCCAGCTAGCGGCAGCGCATTGGCCGGGGCAGGGCCATTCTGCAGCAGAAAGCACAGGTGGCTGGCAGCAGCTGTGGGTGGGCAGTCGCTGGGGTGAGATTGCTTTTACCACAGGCTCTTTGGCCCACCTCAGAATAGCACCCACTGGCAGGGGGAGACCAACTGGAGGGTTAGGATGAGAAAAAGAGGTTGATAGGCCATGTGACCACTGAGCCCAGCAAGAGAGAGAGGATGGGTGCAGTGGCGGCCAGAATGAGAACAGAGCCATTCCATCCCCAGGTCCCTGTGGCTCCACTGGACTTAGCCCAAAGATGAGCTTGGCCGATTGTGGGCAAGCCTTTACACTGGGGATAGCCAGCTATTATTAGACTGCATATCTGGTTTCTAAATGCTAGCTAGCATGTTGTAAGCAGAGCATGGCAGGCAGAAGGCAGCTGCAGAGGATGTGTCTGTGCACTGCAGAGTTGACGCCCATCTCCATGCAGGCAGCCCAGGCAAAGAGCTACCCATACCAGAGCCCCATCTGACTCCTCACGCTCTTTGTACCGTATTGAATTTCCTCCACTAGGGCCCTCGTCTGTTCTGTGCGTCACCAGATCATGAAGCAGGACTGTGTGCATCTTAGACTGTGCAAAGATGCTAGATAAAACATCTGATACGATTGGGCGAAGCAGGATAGCTTGAGTGACCCAACGATGGGTCCAGTCTGAGAATAACTGATCCTGAGCCAAGCACTTCAACTGAAAGAGTCCCAGTGCCTGCAGAAGGAGCACCATCTGGGCATAAGGGTGTTGGGCTTTCAAGAGACATTTTACAAATTAAATATTGTGGGTTTTATATATAAAATGTGGCTTGCTGGTCCCTCTGCTAAATTACTATTTATGATTTGTATTGTGTTGTACCACAGAGCCCCAGCCACAGACCTGGACCACATTGTGCTTGGTGCTGTACAAACATAGAACATCGCTCCATTCTAAGAATAAAACAAGAAGCAGTAGATGAATACAGACAGAGGGGGAAACAATGAGACAGTGAGGTAAGTGATCTTCCCAGTGAGGAAAAGGAGATTGAGTGCTCATTTTTAAATGAGCTTGTAAAGAAAAACATACACCGCAGTTCACCAACAAACGTAATGAAAAACAAACAAGCAGTCCTGTGGCACTTTTAAAGACTAACAAATTTATCTTTAAAAGTGCAACAGGACTCCTTGTTTGTTTTGTTGAACTAGACTAACATGGTTACCCCTTTGAAACATAATGAAATAATTGTTTGCATGGTTATATTTTCCCTGCACAACATCAGCTGTATGTGTCCAGCCTGAATGATTTCCCAGGAAACATGAAGGAGACGATCAGGGTTCCATTAGAGAGCGCAGTGTGCATGTTTCCTTTAGAACATGCTGCATTCATGGCACCTCACAAAATGGCAGCCTCCCTGCAGCAAGGCCAACTCCTGCTGCAAGACAGAGAAAAGGGAGTCAAGTACTTACTCTGCTATGTGCACCAAACCCAGCAGCAGCCATCTTTGCTTGGCCTTATAGACATGTTGAAGAGAGGAAGTAAAGGTAAGGCTCAGTTGGAGAAGCACCTATTTTCCTGATCTTTTTCCTCCTCGCCCCTCATCAGGGCATTCCTGGACTCACACTAGGAGGCTCCGGTCACTCACAAGTCTTCCCTCTTCCTCCTAATTTTAGAAAAACTCAAAACCAGTTTTACTGCTGCTGCTTCCTGTGTGGAGGGAGGGGGGATTTCCATGTTCTTAGACAAGCTCTGGCACTTCTCAGAACTGCTCCATGTGCAGTTGCTTAAACTTGGGGTCTGTAGCCATGGCTACACTTGCGCGGTGCAAACCCCAGCGCAGAGACAAACTTTGCTGCGGTACTATTTAGTGCAGCATTGAAGCACATGCTTCGTTATAAACACATGCTTTGGTGCGTTCCTGAGATGGTGCCATGGTTATGTTGGTGCACAACTAAGTATGAAACCCAGCCAGTGGGAAGCAGTATTGGGCCACAGACTGCTGCCCTAGTGTAAGTTGGGTCTGCATTTGAGCTTTGCAGCCATATGGCTCCACTAGTTCCTAAATCCCCAGTGGATGTACGGCATTGGTGTAGCTATTACTGATGAGCTGACTGTTACAGCTCAGCCCCACCCACTGTGCCCATTTGTACCAAGATCAGAAAGATTCCTCAGAGCCTTGCCCAGAACCCCTATCGTGTTGCAGAGTTTGGTTGCTCAGTTTCAGTCCCGAGTGTCCTCCAGCTAATGAGATTGCAGATCTAGCTTTGCTGTGCTACACCTCCCTATAAAACAGCCTGGAAATGGGAGGGGGGCTGAGTCCTAGTTATCAGATATTCTGGAAGGGGACTGGCAAGCACCGATTTCTCATTTCTCTGCTTTGTTTTCCATAAGGGAGAGAGATAAGCCTGAGCTGACCTTACCAGGAAAGCTGTATAAATAGATCACAGGCATTTACAAATGACTCAGATGGTGTTTGCTTTTTTCTAAGGTAGCAATGACTAGTGGCCCAGCAAATAATTAGGTACCACATGAAACTAGTGAGGAGGTTAAATTATGGCCACTCTAGCAAGTGTGCAATGTGGGGGGGTCAGGCAGGTGGCTCATCCCCCAGCCCCCAAAAACACTTCTGCAGGAGGCAGCCATAGTTTGACAGATGTTATTCCAGGGCCGTGTTTGTCCAGAACCTGGCATCTTGTGTTGTCACTCAGACTGGTGTAAAATGCTGTCAGATGAGAATGGAGGGCTGGTAAAAGCTGATTAGCAATGCAAGGCACTGAGTACACATTATCCTGCCGTGCTCTCTTTCCTGGCTTCTTGAATACTAGGTCAAATTCAAGATTTTGACCCTCCTCTTCAGCATACCTCATGGAACTAGCCCAAGTTACGTCATCATGCTGGATCGAGTCCCTCCCACAGGAGCTACAAGGAGTGGTTCACCTCAAGAGTGAAACAGCTGTGATATGCAGGAATTAGAGCTTGCTCAGGGACCAGCCTATGAATACACACCTGGCACCCGGCAGAGATCAAGAAAACACAAACCCTAGCATCATGACAGCAAAGGCAAATGGCGCTTCCTCAGTTTAGCCTGCTCACAATAACACCAACCAAACTTTGACATAAACACGGTCCCGAGTTCAATCCAACGTCCTACTGCTGGGTCAAGGAGAGAGAGAGTGAATATATAGTAACAGGTGTACATTATAACACCATAAAGCTAGATTTGATTAGATAACCAAGGACATGTCCACTTGTTATTTGCAAGAATAGAGTTAATGGTTCTGGTGAAATTCCCATTTCTGTCTTCTTAAATCCCCCTGGCAGTTTCAACTAAACTCAACATTCTGCTTCACTTCCAGGTTTAAACTGTTGCGCATTGTTAGTGTTAAACAGCAGTTGTATTCCATGCTATAGCACTAATAAACATTTCTGCAGTGCTGTGCACTCGAGGAGCTTAGAGCATTTTACAGAAGCATGTAAGTATAAGAGCT
The DNA here is from genome assembly GCA_007922175.1 of Pelusios castaneus. Lineage (NCBI taxonomy): Eukaryota > Metazoa > Chordata > Testudines > Pelomedusidae > Pelusios > Pelusios castaneus. The sequence continues at coordinate 6,852,380 of ML685794.1, forward strand.
GGGCAAAAAATGGAATTCCCGTTCCATGGGAAGGGCTGAGACCTTGACATTTGTGTCTCGAAGCAGGAAGAAAAGTAGAAACCTCCGAATTTTTTGCTGCATGAAAGAGTCTGAAATAGTTCGCCATCACCTTATTGAAACATTTCATTTTTTATCATTTCATTTTTAGACCACAAAATATACTGTAACATCATGTAATGGCAAAACACTAAAGAACAAAAATGTAACAGTCTAACCTTTGTGGAACTAAACTTTTCCATAATGTTGAACCAGAATGTTTCGTTAACTGCCTGAGGAAAATTGCAATAAAATCAGTTCTTCCTTGTGACATGTTTTGATTTTGTGAAATCAGCATTTTTAACATTCCATTGGCAAATTTTTGACTGGCTCTAATCATTTATTCTCCATTTTACAGTGGGGGAAACTGAGGCACAAAGGGGATAAATGACCTGGCTAACGGGAGAGATGGAGATAGCACCCAGCCCACCTACTACCTCAGACCATGCTGACTCCTTTTAATTGGACCTAGTGCTGGCTAAAGTGCGTTCATACAACAGTGCTTTGGGATGCTGCAGGATGGGAGGTGCTGTGCTGACTTCATTTTGGCTCCTATACAGTACACAGTCTGAGTGGATTTGACACACTGTGAGTTTAACAAGAGCCAGCTCATCCCTCCAGAGGGCTTCCTCAAGTTTGATCAACTTCCGTTTAACATACATTGTGTACGTCTCAGAATTACCCTTAGATCTCTTTTGGCATCTGCGTCACTGGCTGTGCTTTGCGAATCTTGAAAGTCTGGGTTAATTTTGGATGAGTACGCAAGCATTGCTTAGCCAGGCCTCTTGAGTCTGCAAAACTGGGCTGAGAACAAGAGTTCTTGGAGGATTTCTGATTATGTCTGCTTCTCACTGGGCCAGAGAAGCTGTGAGAACGGCCCTACTTTAGCTATTTTGACACTTCAGCCTCACCTGGAAAGTAAGAAGTGTGAACACTGCGCAAACATGGAAAATAATGTTCTTTAAGTGGTTGCAGAACTCAGACGGGCTTGGTTCGGGTACAGCTGGAGTTTTGAGGGTCTTAATTAACATGGGAGGCAGAATCCATGAAGCGGCCAGAGGCAGTTGCCCTATCTCCAATGAAATTTTTGTTTCATATTCCTCAGTGTGGCACAGGTCAGGACTTCCTGACTTTTAGAGGCTCAAAATATGAGATTGCATTAACACAGCACTTTCCATTGGACTTTACTGTCTCGTCAGTACTAGCGAGGAAGTATTCCAGGCTGACTCTGCTTCCACTCCTCATCTTCCACCCACAGCACCTATCGACCACACCAAAACGTCTTTTTCCGAATCGCTTGGAATGGCTAATTTTAGCATCTTGCCAGAATGCACTTCAAAGAAAGTTCAGAGCATTCCACAAAGCCCATACATTCCCTGAGTTCTTGTCTCCAGTAGAGGGCAGAGCTACATAGTCACTCGCATGTATGTTGCGATAAAAACAGTTGAAAGAAATAAGGAATGTGTTGGTGCCCTTACTTCTACCTGAAGATACATGAGGATGGATTTCCCTATTATTACCTTTCTTCCTGCTGTGAAAGGAAGGAGGTGATCGGCGTCAAGCTTTAACAAAAGATGTTAGAGGAGGCAGCCCACACCTTTTCCCAGAAATCTGCCCAGCTTTGTGCCATTAGCAAACACATTGTTTGTATGGCATTTCTGGTGAGTTTCCAGCACATTTATTTCTCTGCACAGACAGGATATATGTCAGCAGCCGGCACACACCCCTCGTTAATAGAGATATCATTTGTATTATGCAATAAAAGCTGCGCTTTGTGAAGGAACTGTGCCCAAGACTGGACAAGCAATGATTAATACTGGTGTCCCCATATCCTCTTTGCATGGGTGTATTTCAGCAGAGGCCTTGTATGCAGCTGAGTGCAATTTGTAATTCCCTGGAAGCAGCATGTGCGATGGGGATTGGCAGGGCTGGGTTGGGGCTTTTATGAAAAGCCCGTTGGAGCTCTCTAGCTGCACCAGCTGTGGCAGTGAGCATACTGGGCGAAGCACAGCCTTAATGCCTTTGACGTCAGTGCTGTCATTTGGCCCAGAGTAAGTAGTGACGAATCTGCATGAAAAAGCAGTGGTAGATTGCAGGCAGGGAGCAACAGAGCAACCTGTCTGTGAATGCCGATGGAAGAGTTAGCTCCACCCTGCATTCATTTAGTTGGCCAGGAGGTAATGCAGTGATGGCTCTTGCAAGCCATAGCATAAGTAGCCTTTGGACAAGGCCACACAGTCCTTACACACTCATGCACCTCTAAAAACAAGTGCCCTAAGCCATTCCCCTTCCTGTGCCGCATGTGATAACCCCACCACCACCAATATAGTACGTTAGTCATGCCCCTTAAGAACATTGCAGAAAACATACATGGCTCATGTATTGGGTAACAAACCTGGTGGGCAGTGTTGTAGGTTTGCCTTTCTAGAAGCAGCAGGAAATTAGATATGCAAGCAATTGGCTCAAAGAGAGTCCAGGAATGGAGCATGCATAAGAAACAGACTGAAGAATATGATGTTGCCTTTCTATAAAGCAATGGTGCTGCTTCACTTGGAATACTGTGTTTAGTCCTGGTCACCCGGGCTCAGAACGATGTCAAGGGGTTTGCACATCTGAACACCCCTGGGCTACAATCTATGGCTATGTCTACACTTGTAAATTTAGGTCGACTTTAGCTAAGTCGACTTAACTAAGTCGACTTAGTTAAGTCAACTTAGCATGTCTACACCTAAATTTAAAGTCGACTTAGGGGGGAACTTACAAAGTCGACCTAGAGCATCCACACTGGACACCTAGGTCGACTTCTAGGGGCTGGGGGACCTAGGGCAGGTCCACGGTGGCAGGGAGGGCACCCCTTGCCCAGTGCCAGGGGGCTCAGCCTTTGCCCCATTGTACATGGGTACAGTGGGGCAAAGGGGGACAGGGACCCTGGCAGGGCATAGGGGCAGGGTGGGCAGGGATGCCAGGATCCCCCTGGGCCCCCCCCGGTAGGGAGGGCAGTGGGGGAGTCCTGGAGTAGCCCTAAGTCAACTTAGGGCTATGCCAAGTCTACACTGGCTTCAGTCGACTTTAAAAAGTCGACTTAAGCCTAAAGTCGAACTAAAAGGAGGTTTAATAAAGTCAATTTTAATTTTTATTTAAGTCGACTTTATTTTCCTTAAGTCAACTTAAACAGCTTGCTTAAATCGACTTAAGGGAAATGTAGCGTAGACGCAGAGTAAATTAAGTCAACTTAATTTACAAGTGTAGACGCACCCAATGTATCTTTTCTGTTCACTTTTGCAATGTAAGTGTGTAGTTTGATGCAAAATGTGCCATGCAAGGTTCCCTTATGATTGCTCTGACTTATTGTTATGGTATCATGTTTCCTGCAGCATCATGTATGTGTACAGATGGAAAACATGTTACATAGCTCAGACAATCAGGACTACCTCTCTGAGCCTGGAGGGTTGCATGACAAAGGCAAATTGAACTGCCTAGCTCAGGTGGGTTAAAGGAAATCACACAGCAGCACAGAGAGGGAGGGGCCAAGGAGGACTGGAAAACAAATACAGACACTTTGAAGGAAGGAGAAGCTGTTGGCTTTTGCCAGAGAAACACCATCTTGTGAGCAGCTCTAAGAGACTGGGCCTATCCACATGGCCAGGAGGGCCTAGCCTGGCTGAACACCACCAACAGTCAGGCTTATCGGTAAGTATGAGGAGAATAGACTGAAGAGTAATCTTGGGATAGTGTTATTAGAGTAGCATGCATTTTACATCTTTTATTTACTTGTGGTAACTCCTGATGCCTTTATTAAATGATTGTGCATTGAGTTGCTACATACTCACTTAAAATCATATCCTAATCAATAAACTAGTATTTGTTTTATCTAAAGCTGTGTGGACTTCAGAAGGGTGTGAATCAGAGAGGCTGGGCCTATTCATTTCAATGTTAAATGGACGGACATGGGTCTGTGCATCTACAGTGATTGGAGAAGGTTCCCAATACCTGTAGGATGGAAGTTCCTGGTGTAGTATCTGCGGCCTGGGGGTGCTTGCTTGGGGACCATCGCCTGAGTGGCCAAAGGGTCCACACCCGCTGCCTGGGACCAGTTACACGCAGGAGGCTGGTGTGGACTAACTCAGGAGTGAGTGGTCACCTGGCAAAGCAGGGTGAGTTGGAGTTCAGGAGCGGAGATTGTGGGGGGTCATAGTGGCATACCAGACCAGATTCTGGGAGCGGTCCAGCACAAATGGTTTTAGCAGAATTTGAGATGGGGCAAAGTAGGGTGAGAAGAATGTTTGTGGGCTGGGAAAAACTCTCCTATGAAAGCAGACGGAAAAGCCTGGCATTGTTCAACCTTAGAAAGGAGCAGAATCAGCGAGTACTTGACAGAAATACCTATCTTAGGTAGTGAATGGACTAGAGGGGTTGGATCCAACATTTGTCTGCTGCTGTTCTTACATCCTCCACTGAAGCATCTGGTGCTGGACACGTCAGAAACAGGTGGCTGGACTAGAAGGACCTCAGGTGTGATCCAGACGGGCAGCTCCTCTGTCTCTGGATAGGCCAGCTGGACCTAAGGTCATTGGAGAGCTATGCTAGGTACTGGAATAAGAGCTGGTCTGTTTGGCATAGCAGGATCTCTGATATGTATCAGGGGGTGGTCTCCCCTGCTGTGCACTTTTTATCATCGTATGCACCCCCAGGGAGAAGGGGAGGGCACCTGGGTGCAGAATGGTCCCATGTTGACCTGGCAGCCTTTTACATCCACTTTGCCTAGGTGCAGGACCCCCGCTGTGGGGAGGGCACACTTTACTAGGGCCCAGAGGCCCAGCTCAGGTTGCAACCCCTATTACCATGTGTGTGGGTGGGGGCCCGTGTTACATGTTTGTACTGGACCCGAAAAATTTATGTTTGGGCCCTGCCCAGGTGCAAACAGCTGCACAAGGGGCAAGGCCTCAGGCCCTAATGGGGGAAGAGGGGATTCAAGGTTGTATTGTGGCTGGTTTACTACAGTGTATAGCTGTATGGTTTCCCCTTCCCTCTAGAAAGTACCCCGGGAGAAGGGGCCTTCCTGGCAGTCACAGACCTACCATAGCAGGTTTTGGGCTCCTGCAAACCCCAAGACTCTCCAACTTGCACACCAGCACTTCCGAGTGGCTGCTACAACTAAAGTGGCAGGTTAGGGTAGTCCTCAGGGTTGCTCTAACTTGTGGCAGGGCCCAGCCTGCCCCCTGCAGCCTCAGGCTGGGGGAGACATATGCCCCTCCCCTCACATTGGGCTCATAACTGATTCTCCCCAAGTACCTAGGGAGAGGTGGTACGGTCAGCAACAGTGGCAGATTGCTATAGGGGAAGGGGAAACTGGGTGGGAAATGGGCTGCTCCTCTATTCTGTTCACCAAGGAAAAGGGAGACGAGCCAAGAGGCAGTTGCTGAAGTGAAAAACAGCTGGGAAATTTTTTGGCTTTCCCCCAAATATTTCTTGGTAGGCCAGCAGGCATGGGCTGTTCTATAACACACTCCAGGCCTCTTGTTTGCGTGCCGAATTAAATCACACCTGGTTCAATGCATCTTTTCACACACCAGCCATGCAGTGGCTCTGATTGGCTGTACTTTTTCCATCGCTCCCTCACAGTTGCCTCCTCTCCCATTATTGCTGTATTGTGCCACACCTCTGTGTGCTGCCTGGGACAAGAACTGGGTGCTATGTGCATTGTGCCTGCTGGGACGTGCCATGTTGCCCTCCTATCTCTGATGCTCCTTTCTTCTTCAAATGCCTTTTTCTCACCAGCAGGATGAAAACAAAGGGGAAACCAAAGAGGCCCTTTTCCAAATGTTTCTCCAGGACAATGCATACATGCTGTGCTAAGTGCACAGCCATTGGGCATGCTACAGCGCAAAGTACCCAACAGCTGCACAGTGTCCTTGTGCTCATTCAGTTATGACCTTCATTCCCCCCCACACATACTCCTTTGCTAACTCTGGCCTGAGAGAAGACCTCACACATCCTGTTCAGCGACTTCCCAGTTAAGAGCCTGATCCAAAGTACTTTTAAGCAAGGATCAGGGCTTTGGATGCAGCTCTGAAGCCTAAGCAGAAAGAATAATAAATGCGTATTTCAGGACAACTTTTACACTCCCGCTCTGCAACATTGGCTAACCTGGCTGTCAAATAGCCCCTATTTTCAGGTATGTGACTAGCACCATCAGTCTCCCGCTCATTGAATGTCAGAGAGCCATACAGTGTGCCACATATTTGCTACACCCTACTAGGCCACACCCTGCAGCAGTTGTTGTGAGTATTCAGGCTGCTATATTTGGTCTTCTTCCTTTGCCCTGATTATAGCTCCTGTTTGGAAAGCCTGCATCATTACAGTACTGATCTGGTGAGAGCTAACCGAGGGTGCAGTAACACCATGTTATATGTGCTCAGCATGTGAGCTCCCTCTGGTTAATCTGGGACGAAACACTTGTAGTGGTGTGAGGTTTGTGACGCATATTCTTTTGAGAGGCACTGTGGCAAGCAGCAAGGTTGTTTATTGTGTGCATTATGTCCACCCAATAAAATCAGCTCCGGCAAGCAGGCTTACGCTCTGGGAACTGGGCATTGGTGGATTGCCTGCATGCTGTTTGTGACCATTGCTGTTCGAGGACATCTGTATATACTTGTGAATTAAACAAGTTGTACCAAGGATATACCTGTGCTCTGCCTCATCTCCCGTGGGAAGCCAACCTGAATGGCGCCCACTGCTGCAGAAGACAACAGTACAAATATGTCTGGCGAGTACCACAAGCCAGCATACATTTGAGAGAACTCCACATCAAGCGTAATCCAGCAAGTGCCTTACAGAACTGTGAGCAGCAAGGTGTGTGATTTGTAGGACATTTGCTGATTTACTCTCAAGTCTGGAATGTTCTATGAAGTCACTTTCTGAGTTTAATCTGTGGCTCGGCCCTTTTATTTTAAATTAGACCCTCTTTTCTGTTTAAAAGTGTTTGGGCCGTAAGAGGCTAATATTTTATTAGCTTTCCAGAATATCAGCTTTTTCTTTACTTTATTGTGTGGCACTCCAAAGGCCAGAACCTGGGCCCTCTACAGCAACACAAAGGGAACAGAAAGGTGCCCATGATGTCACGAGGCTTAGGAGTTCTTAGCTGGCATAGCTGGCTCTGGACTACTCTCTCCCAGTCCCCCTCGGATAAAGTATAGAAAACAGAACTATAAAGCACTACCTTCCTGACCAGTGTTGCAAGCCAGTTCCATTTACAGCAGGCATAGGCACAGAGTGTTTAGGCTGGGATGTTAAAGAGGGCCGAGGCAGTTGAATGTCAGTGGGAGAAGGCCATCAAATTCCCTTTAAAAATCTCAGCAGCTCTAGACAGCCAAACTTCCTTTCAACCCATCTTAACACAGGGAAGAGGAAAGGTGAGAGCCTGGGGTCAGAGAACATCTCTTCTTAAGACATGCCATTTACAAAGCTGACTCTCCGGCTGGCTCATCCTTAGCCCTCCCTCCACCCCATCCCCTCCCATCCCAAGAGAGGATTATGAAGTCCTGTGTCCGACTTACAAAATCTTCTCTAATCCAGCTTCGGGGGACTTATCTTATTAAATTTATCTCCCATCCCTGTCCTGGTTGGAGTGTCCCAGCATATTTCCTCTTGTCATCACTCAGGCAAAACAGCAGGAGCAGGGAGGATATGTAATCACTGATGTGCCTCTTCCAAACAAGATCAACAATACTGGATCCTCCTCTAAATGAAAGAGTTCTCTAAAAACATGCATTTCACCTGCCCCCCATGTCTGACCATGACCAGATCAACGGCTATTAATGAGAGTGAGGGAGAGAGGCTTTTGAGCTTCCTTCAGGTCCCAACAATGACAACAAGTAGGAAAAAACAAAGTGAGGCAGGACTCACATGCAGTTTGGTTTGTTCGCTGAAACAGGCTACCTTTGTGGGTGCATAACTTAGGTTAAGATAAAACTGCTGTGATTTTAAAGTCTCAGCCTAGGGGCCCAGTTCACACCAGACTCAAAAAGCAATTTTAATCAACTGTTTTTCAAATAATAGGAATGCGAAAAATACATAATCTAATCTAATCTAACAGAAGCAATATAGATTGGGAGATAGCACCAGCTATTCTTTAGGAGGAAATGAAACTTCTATGGCAACTCTGCTTTTTACATTTGTTATCCTCTCTCTAAGAAGGTCTTGGAGCTGGCTTTCAACCTCTGCCATTTTTGGCAGAGGAGTGAGGAAGTGCCAACATTTCTGAATGCAGTGAGTTGAGTGATTAAATTACAAAGGATTTTCTGTTAGGTTCCTCTGCTTGGTCATTCTGCATTATTGTGGTTATGCCACAGTTGAGGAATGGTATCATGCTTTTCAGAAATAAAGGCATATATTCAATGGATAAGCACATAATGCGTGTGTATATATGTATGTTATGCCATCTAACACAAGCCATATGTAGTCATGGCATCTGTTGAATAAATTCTTTTATTCCTACAGCCATAAAATAAACTGCAGAATCAATAAGTAATCTGTGCTTAATCTGAACTTTCAGATGCCCGAGTTGCTCACCGAGGCCTGTCTCCTGGGATGCTAAAATTATTGAAATGCTACAAGAACCTGCTTCAGATTTCTTTATTTATTTTTCCAAACTGTTTGTCTGCAAAATTGTAAAGGTCTAAAGGGTGGGGCTGACAAATTTCACAACTAGACCAGTCACATTAAAGCCCAGTAGTTCAAAACCACCAATGCTGGAAACACGCTTTATCCTACTGGTAAGTTAGAATTATGTCAGGCTCCATGGGGATCTACTGGGATGTAGCATTTCCAGGCCTAGGTTCTCTGGGAGGTGTCAGACCTGGGGGAAAACATCATGACTCCTTGGCTATGTCAACACTGGGAAGTTCGTTCGAATAAAGGAAGCTTAATTCGAACTAACTTGAGCCTTGGCTACACTAGGCTTTCATTAGTTTGAATTAAGGGCTTCCTTAATTCAAACTAATAACTTCGCTTATACTTTTCGAAGTAAGGGTTAATTCAAACTAGTTAGTTCAAATTAACCCAATGTGGCCATGTTAGTTTGAACTAAGCGCTTAGTTTGAACTAACCGGCGCATTAAGCTCAATGCAATTGACTAATTCGAACTAAACAAGTGTCATGCATGGCACTTGCTTAGTTTGAACTAAAATTTGCTAGTTTGAATTAAGTTAATTCGAACTAACAAAAATTAGTGAAACTGAGGGAGACCTGGGGGAAGGGATGGAACTTGGGGGTGTTGGGGTGTAACAGCAGGAATAAAAGAGAAGGTAGTTGGAACTGGAGGGAGGGAGAATCAAATAATTGTTTTTTATGTCCTAATGAAGTCATAATACCTCAGGCGAGTGGGGAAGGAGGACACCGGGAGAAATTGCAAGGAGGAAGATGCGACAGGAGAGAGAATCGACAGGGCAAAGTAGGGCAATCGCCCCGGTATTTTAAGTGTCTGTACACAAATGTGAGGAGCCTGGGAAACAAGCAGGAAGAATTGGTAGTACTGGCACAGACAGGGAACTATGATATAATTGGAATAACAGAAACGTGGTGGGATAACTTGCATGACTGGAGCACTGCCATGGACGGATATAAATTGAAGAAGGGGGGGAGGAGTAGCGCCATATGTAAAAGAGCTGTATGACTGCTCGGAGCTCCACTATGAAAGTGGAAACAAGCCATTTGAAAGTCTGTGGATTAAGTTTAGAGGAAAATGCAACAAGGGAGATGTTGTGGTGGGTGTCTGCTACAGACCGCCAGACCAGAAAGAGGAGGTGGATGAGGCGTTCTATGGACAACTAACAGAAGTTTCCAGATCGTCGCAGGCCCTAGTTCTTATGCGTGACTTCAATTATCCTGACATCTGCTGGGAAGATAATACATCAGTGCACAGGCAATCCAGGAAGTTTTTGGAGAATATTGAGGACAACTTCCTAGTACAAATGCTGGAGGAACCAACTAGGGGCCTTGCACCTCTAGACCTATTGCTCACAAATAGAGAAGAATTGATCGGGGGAGTAGAAGTAAATGGCAACCTGGGCAGCAGCAACCATGAGATGGTAGAGTTCAGGATCCTGATCAATGGAAGGAAGGAAAGAAGCAGAACACACACCTTGGACTTCAGAAAAGCAGATTTTGGCTCCCTTAGGGAGCTGATGGGCAGGATCCCTTGGGTGGCTGATCTGAAGGGGAAAGGTGTCCAAGACAGCTGGCTGTATTTTAAAGAAACCCTGTTAAAGGCACAGGAAGATAACCTTCCGATGTGCAGAAAGAACAGCAAATGTGGATGGCGCCCAGCGTGACTTAGCAGGGAACTCTGCGGTGAGCTGAAACATAAAAGGGAAGCTTACAAGAAGTGGAAGCTTGGACCAATAACTAGGGAGGCGTATAAAGATATTGCTCGGGACTGCAGGGATCAAATCAGAAAGGCCAAAGGACAATTGGAGTTGCAGCTAGCAAGAGATGTGAAGGATAACAGAAAGGGGTTCTATAAGTATGTTAGCAACAAGAAAAGGATCAGGGGTGGAGTAGGTCCCTTACTGAATGGGGCAGGCATCCTCATGGTGGATGATGCGGAAAAGGCTGAAGTACTCAATGCTTTTTTTACTTCAGTCTTCACAGGGAGGGCCAGCTCCCAGGCTACTACATGGGGTAACGCAGAATGGAAGAAGAGCGGCCCTTGGTGATGGAAAGTCAGGTTAGGGAACACTTAAAGAAATTGGATGTGCACAAGTCCATGGGGCCAGATGAACTGCATCCGAGTAAAGGTCACTGTGGTTAAACTCCTCTTGCTTTGCCTCCTGTGTTGTCCCCAAGGGGTTAAATTATAGACCAGAGTGCTCCATAGCGGATCCTTCCATAAACTGCTCCTGTGCCCCACCCCAGAGGCAACTGCCTTTCAGTGTCAAGCAAGTGGCCCCTCTAGCTTACCCCACCCAAGAATAGGTGGGATCAACTGTTGTCATGCCACAAGGTGCTTTGGTGTATAGACAATCCCAGACCCAAATGTGTGAAGACCCTTTCTTTCCAGCTACATGGAAGGAGTATTAAATGACCCTTTGTGTAGGATAGCTGTGAGCAGGGGGAACCACTCCTGGAGATGCTGGGCCGCAAGGCTTGGCCAATCAGAAGCTGAGCCATTGGGCCTGAGGGGGTCTCTCTCAGGGATGGGCTGTAGAGGCAAGGACTGGAGAATTGGCTGTGCTGGGCAGAAAATCAGCAGACAATCAAGGAAGCAGAGAAACAGTTCCTTTGGGACACAGGACCGCCCAGAGAAGCTGGCTTGGTTTTCGGAGCAAGAAAAGGGCCTGGGTGGTTTGAGTCCCTTGGGAAATGGTACTCGGTTCTTGGTGAATAACCTGGATTGTGACAACCGATAGCCTCCAGCCTCATGCGATCCTGTCCTCTGCTAGCTGGAAAGAACTCAGCACAGCCCTAAGGAATAGGGAACCACAGGGGCTAAAGGGGCTACTCTAATGCTACCGGTAATGTGTACTTCATGATTTCCCCTGCCCCCTGGTGCTACCATTGCTGACAGACACTGTGCCCCATAAAAAAGGACAGCTGGTACTCTAATGTTGCTGATAGTGTGCACTTCTTAATAGGGCTCTGCCCAGGTGCTATGGTAATGTGCACTTTGATTTGGAGCAAGTCCTCCCATACTGGGGGTTCCCCCTGAGCACTAAATAAAGGGGAACCCATAGGTGCTACTGTAGTGCTGCAGATAATGTGGACTTCATAATCCTCTTCTCCTGTGCTCCCCCTTGCCTCCAACTCTACCATAATGCTGCCAATAATGTGCAGGTAGGAGAGGCCCTAAACCAGGAGGTGGGAACTCTCTGCTACTGTAATACTGCTAATAATGCAGATGAGATAAGTTGGCCCTGATTTTGGTTGCTGCTACTGTAGCCCACACAACAATGATACCAAGCTGCCCAGCTCTGTTGGCTTCTGCCTGTCTCTCTCCTCCCCTCCCCCCTTTTCACTTTCTCGCTCCTTGCTGTTGTTAAAGGGGACAGGCGTTGTCACCTGAAGAGTATACCCCCCCAACCTGGTTGGTATTACCACTGGAGTCACTAGAGCAGGAAAGATTGGAGCATGTAGTAAGAAGTTGCTCCTTCAGAAAACCCAGAAGCTGATTGAAGGTTTAAAATTGAATCTGGGCTTGATTCTGCTTTTGATTCGTGCAGTGTAACCCCCTGTGATGCTGTCTGGACTAGGGAGACCATTTATACTATTCTTTAATAGCAATATTGCTAAATTAGAATAGTTCATAAGAGAGGCCATGTCAGGCACAAAACTGCACCACTGTATTTAGCAAATTATAAACGTTATGTGTATGTGTCGTATTTGTATTGGAAGTTATGGTTATGTTTGATGTACCTGAACTTCTACTCATGCTGTGTTTCTGACACCCCAGATGGGATGGCAGCAGCAAGAAGCTGCTTACTGGTCCATTCAGGGAACTCAAAGATACAATAGGCCCAGGGAAAGAAACCTGGGACTTCACCTTATGATTCACCAGGACTTGCTCAGGTGATTCATTGACTCCATCATTTTTCTGTAAATTGCCACAAGCAGGAAACAAAATGCAATATGGCAAAGGCAGCTGCACCAATCACATCCACTGTCTTCAGTCTATCATAAGGCATCCTACATTGGAGGGCAGGTGGTGACGCAGCCCTTCGTCGGTTTGGCGTGTACCCCACAATATCATAGCTACCAGTTTCCAGGAGGCCATCTCAGGTGGCATTGGTGAACTGACTCCACACAGAAAGTTTGCTTCCAAAGTTTCACATTCTGCTGGTGATATTTCTAGGATAATTTTACAAGTTACAAAACTCATCACAGCCCATCAGTTTGTCCCAATTCTCTCACTTGACTGATACCTTTCCTTCTCCTTGTTCTGGATATCAGCATCCCAGGTACTGACCCCGGAAGGTATCTTTGTCATTTATACCGGGGAAGAGAATAAACATATTTTGATTTTTCACAAGTTCCTTATCCGCTCACCCCAAATGGCAAGGGGTTCTTTCACAGTATCGGGGGGAGGGGGGGGGGACTAGCGTCACCACGGTATGCTCTGAGCAGTTTGCCTTTTGGTTACAACACAGCCATCCAAGGGCTGCTGCATTTCACCCTGTGCTTCCCAAGGCATGGGAACCAGCTGCTTATTTGTTTGATGGGTTAATGAAGGGATCGGTGGTAAGCTACAAAGTCCTGGGGTGGCTCATTTCTCTTGGTGTGTGTGACATGTTGAATACCAGCTGGCAAAGGGGTGGGGCATAGTGTGGCAGACAGATGACAGAAATCTCCTGAGTGTGGTATGGACTTTCTGGTTCTCCCAAAGAATCTCATGTGCGGTTGAAATGAAAGCTTGGGGACATAGCTACTCTGTAAGGAGCTGTGTGTGCAGTGCTTTTTTCGTTTTTAAAAAAAGGTGTCAGTACTTGGCCAGGGCCCTGGGGTTGCTGGCGGCGGCAGCAGGAGCTGGGGCCTCATCACTGAAAAAAGGTGCTTGTACTCAGTGCCCCTGATTACCATCACAAAAAAAGCCCTGCCTGTGTGTAGCTATATACTAACAATATACTCTGTATCAATCACCAGCAAAGGTGAAAAACAGGTTTTCCTCCAGACAGGAGATAAGATATGTAGCTCACTGATAGGATAGGATGTACATTTAGCTTTGTAAACTAATGTATTCAAAGCCTGGTTATATGCAAAGTCAAATATGAATGAAAAGGAGCATGCCTGGAGAGATCAAGGCCTGGGCGATTATCCAGTGTTGCAGTCAAGATGATGAACATGGGAGGTACAGATACAGAAGGCAAAGATGACGCCTTTCATCCAGCACCAAGGAACTGAATGGACAGCAGGTCCCAAACAGCCTTGCTTGAACATGCTGCAGAGGATGTTGGGTGAGAAACTTTTTCTGACAGGAGGTAAGCCTGATAGTACATGTCCCAGACACTTATTTAAACTATGATGTTTGTTGTATTGGTAATGACTTGTTTCCACTCTTGTGATGGAACTCTATGCTTTGATAATAAACTTATTCTTATTTTCACTATGACTGTATCTCAGTCTCCGTGGTGCAATGTGTAGTGCTGGTCCTGAAATGAATCTTACAACTTGGTGTATTTATGTGGGGATCAGCAGGCCTGACGTGTTCAACAGATAAGACTGGGCACTTCAGTGTAGGCTAAATGCTTGGCGCTTGGTGTATGCCCATCACTTCCCACTCAGTGTGTGTGCAAAGCCTGAGGCACCTGTTATGAGTGGCTGGTGGAGTCACAGAGGTGATCCATGGCTGCTACTAGGGCAAGGTGTTTCCTGCTTGTAGGGATGTGTGTGCTAGGCTATGGAGTCCAGCTTGATGTTTACAAGCATCCTCCCACTTGTCTCCTGCCCAGTAGCTCGGGACCAACAATGTAGCTTTCTCCAGAGTGGAGTTGGAGGGGGAGGCTTAGTTTCTAACATGCACAGAACCGGCATTAGTACAACAATTTAACAGCACTTTGTTTGGGTGTCGCTGGGTTAAGCACAGTCATTTTGCAGCCGAGCAGGCCCCACTGCATGCTAGAGAACTGGGCTGCGTCCAGGGCTGGGGAAGTGGGGGGAAAAAAAGTGTCCCACAGACATTGACACCAGTCTGTGTGTCTGGCAAATTTTAAAGGGGTAGCCCTGTCAGTCTAGTTCAGCAAAACAAACAAGGACCCTATGGCTCTTTTAAAGACTAAAAAATATATTTATGGCATGAGCTTTCGTGGGTGATGAAGTGGGATTTTCTCCCAGGAGAGCTCAGGCTATAAATAAATGTTAGTCTTTGAAAGTGCCCTGGGGTCCTTGTTTGTTTTGGCTAAATTGACTGAGCATACTCAGTACAAACGAGAAGCACTGCTTTCTGCCACTCCAGGCAGGCCGACCTGCCAATAACTCAGCGTCCCCTGGGCGACGGAACGCTTACAAAGACGCTGTCCAATCAGATTGAAGCAGGGCGCATGTGCACTCGGGAGCAGCGACGTTTCTAATTGGCTGCCCACCCCTGCCAATGGGGCGCAGAGGGCGGGGACATAAAGCCGGAAGCGGCTGAGGCTCGCGAACGTGGGTTGTTGTTGCTGTATCCGGGGGGGGGGGGGAGGAAAGAGGCGTCGCCTCGGCGCGGGGCCTGCTGGGAGCGCCGGAGACCGTTTGGCCGGCGGGCGGGACGCTGCAGAGACTGTCACCGGGATCGGGGCCGGGCCTGCCGTGGGGCGAAGAAGCGAGGCAGCGCTGCAGGGGAACCAGCCCCAGCCCGGAGCGGGAAGGGAAGAGTCCGTTCCCCAGAGAGCCCCTGGGCGGGAGTAGCGGGGCCCGCCCCTTCCTACTCAGCGACACGTCTCGGGGTCCGCGGCTGTAGCGAGACGCGCAGGAAAAGTCCCGGGCGGGGCCAGCCTTTGTCCCAGGACAGGCCCGGCCATGCCGAGCTTCCGCTGCGGGAGGTAGGTCACGGGGGTGGGGCCCCCAGACACAGGTCAGTTTTTCCTGCTCCTCCCAGACCCAGAGAGCCCCTTGCTTCAACGCCTTCCTAGCCCTTTTCGTACATCTTCCGCACTTCCCTTCCCTGCTTCTCAGTTTGTGCTTCTGTGTCTCTTCTTGCTCTGGCCGTGCCTTTCCTTCTGAGGGTGCTCCTCTCCCTCTGCTTTTTCCCTCTTTTTCATCTTTCTTGCCTGAATTTGGCCTGCTCACTGTCACTTCCCTTTGTTCTTTCTCTGTTTTACCTTTTTCTCTCTGCCTCTTTGATTTGAGTTTGGCCTTCTTACATATGTGCTTATTTTCGCTTTTCCTTTTTTCTGACTTGGCTTTGCTTTTGCTTCCTTTCCCTTTTGATTTTGGCTGGATTTTCTGTGTGCGCGCTCCCTCTCCCTCTCCCTCTCCCTCTCCCTCTCCCTCTCCCCATTTCCTCATATCTGCTTCTCTGTGGCCTCCTGAGACAACTAGTTGAAAAGGAGAGCAGATTCTCCCATGACTGATAAGTTACTGGGTGCCAAATTCCAGAAGGGTAGCAGTATTGGTCTAGTTCAGTAAATTCCCCACAGTGGTTACCCAAATTAATACCAGCCAATCCTTTAATTAAAACTAAAAGTTTATTGTACAAGAAAGGCAACAAATGAGAAATTTTAATGGGTCAAGTCAAATGACATACATACAGTGATTAAAAGCCCTTGTTGGAACTTTGTATAGTTCCTGTGCCATACATCCATTGCCTCGGTGAGTCTCAGGTCTTTGTTTCACAGTCAATCCTTGTTTTCCAGCTAAAATTGATTTCATATGCTCATCTCTGTGATTATACAACTTACTTAGGGAAAATGCATTAAAAGTTGAGTTTTAAGAGAACAAGAAGGCAACAACTTTTTAAAAACAATCCACAAATTATGCTATATTTAGAAGTTAATATGGTTGTTTGTGTATCATCTTCAGGTGGTCTTTATGAAGGCTCTAAATAATTTAAACTAGAAGTCATGTACAAATCTTAACACTTGAGGAATGCCATATTTTTTGATATTGCCATGCAATCTACAATAAATGTGCCTCTGCTAGACTAATGGTTTCTCTCTGATGCATCTGTTCCAATTTTTAAAAATCCATTTTTCTCCTAACATTCACAAGCTTGGGGTTGCAAAAAACTTCAGATGTGGACATGCACCCAATAAATGAATATTCTTATTTTTCAGATCACAGTGGGCAATGGCTGGTTTGCCTTGAGTGTCTAGTATGCAGGTGACACTAGTTGCTAATGAAGGAATAGGCCCAGTTTTAATGTCTGCAGAAATGAACCTTGGGGAGACAAGGTTCTTGTGGCTTTTGAACTCTACACATCTATCTACAGCATGTTCTGCTAATAAAGCTACAAACCATGCTTATGTCAGCAGATATTAATGCACTTTGTCAGTACTTTCTCTCTAATTCCTGGTTTAAGGGTCAAATTGTGATCTAGTTGCAAAGAGGGGAGGGGAGGGGACTTCACAGAAAAAACTCTTCTGTCATTAACTTGTACAAGGTCAGAGTACAAGTAAGCAAGGTCTGCTTTTTAAAAAAAAAAAAAGTCCCTGTGGATCAAGCCTCCCTTTCTATGTATAGACTTTCCACTTCCTCAGATGCATTTATCTGCATAGAAACCCTTAAGATGCTTTGCTTTTCAGCTTCTGTCCCAGGGAAAGAAGGATGTTTTGTGGTCACTTGCAAACAATGGCAGGCAGAAAACTGCATGAAGAAAAGCACATCAGGAAATAAAGTTAGAAAGTTCAAATTGTAGCCGTAACTTCACTGACTTCCCAAAATGTTTTCAAAGCAGCTGGCCTCCATGGTGAAGAACACCTTTGCAGCTACCTTTCTCCTTCAGACTTCTCCAGAGTGACCTTTACTACTGTAACTCTAAGAAATGCAATTTGACTATATGCCATAATACGTTTCATTTGTCTGCCTCCTCTAATGCTGAAGTACTACCCCAGGCACTCTTGTAATCATGGAAAGCTAAAGGAGGATTTGGCCACCTCAGTAAACAAGCACAACTTTGTCACTGGATCGGCATAGTCTGATGCAGTACCATCCCAGGAAAGGGTGAGGTTTTTCCAACTGCTAAAGCCTCCCAGGGAACCTTCAACTGAAATGTTTTCCACATGTTTTGGTCCAAGTTAGTTAAACATTACTGTGTTCCCATTCTCACTTACAGGCCAGGCACCTTCTCTTCTCCATTAGGCTTTTGCCAGATGGGAGATCTCGATGTACTGTGGTTATGATTTTGCCAGGGAAAATCAGGCAAAAAATCATGATGCAGGTGGGTAAAAAGAAATAAAATCATGGTATGGTCACAGCCACAAAAATGCATAATTTTTAACAATAAAGCATAACTTTTTCACTGTCTGGCTGCCTCAGGCACCCCCTTACAGCAACAGTCTCCTGCCTGCTGGCCCTGCACTTGGATGCTGCCTCCTGCGTCCCCGTGCAAGAATCATTCCAATTCTGTCTATGCTGGGTAGCCCAGAAATGGAAAATGGCAGTAAGTCACTGGAAACCATGGTTTCTGTGACATAGCCTAAGCCCTAATCATGATTGACAGAAAGGCTGAACCACTTTTAAGAATCAGGGCTGGGATTTTCAAAAGCACTGAAGGAACTTTATTGAGTCCCTTTCAGAAAGCTAGTCTGGTTATCCATGTATGTTATTTGGTAGCCTAATTCTGGAGGCCTATTTGTGAAAATGTCAGCCATGTGTGTTTAATTATGTTTTGCCACAGTACTGAAGTGGGTGGCTACAAAGGTATCTTTTCCTTTGGAGAACTTGCAGTGCCATCAGCTTCATCAAGTAGCTGCACTCTGAATTTTATAAAAAGTTCAAAGCAGCTGTTGACATATACCAGTTGAATGCAGGAAGCAATGCTAACTCTGATGAGGATGACAGATCAGACAGAGTTTGGGGATGGAAGATTTGTTGCTCATATGTTGGAGAACTAAACCTATTATGGGCAAATACAGACTAACCCAATGATTTTCAAACCAGGGATTGGGATTGGGACCCCCTTCCCCCCACACTACACCACCAAAAGACTGGACTGCATGGTTGAAAGATGTAATTGTTTTGATTTTTTTAAACTGCTTCCTGAGGAAGAAAGTTTGAAAACTACTGATCTAGCCCATAGGCTCAAATGAATTTACATTGGCATCAAACCACTGTATCAGTGCAGTGAATGAGGCCAATGATTTATTAACTTTGGCAAGCCTACATCACTTGTTATGCCAAAACAATATTGAATTCCCTATAATAAAGACAAGCAAGAAGATGTGCCATCTGGTGTTTGTCTTCAGTGTTATATAACTCACTACAGATCCTGTTCCTTAACAGAGGCATCCTGCAGCGGAGTCAGTTATTCAAGAAGGTGGGAGACTCAGACAATGAAAGAATGAGTTGCTTTATACGTTCTTGTACTAAGCTGTTCATAAGTTTTATGCCCTTTCAGCAGGGTGCTCAGGCAGGTGGGTGGGTGTAGGGTCATTATGGTAGTTTATGAACAAGGGAGGAGTCCTGCAGTAGAGTGCAGAAATCCTCTGGCTCTCACTGCCTGGGGGAACACAATCAGGTCCATATGTGACCACAGCGACGCAAGCCATGAAGGGAGAATCACTGCAGACAAATTGTCATAACTTTCTTTTCTTCAACGGGGTTTCTTGATCTGCCCCTAGGCTGATACACAGAAAAGAAATCTTGCAAGCTGTGCATTATCTCCAGGGCCTTGAATCACCAAGATACCTAACCACATGCACATCATCTCATTGACACCAGGGGGACTAAACACTTAAAGTTAAGCCTGGTCTACACTAGTTTAACTATTAATCAGCAAAAGCTCTCCTGTGGAAGCAGCCATACTAATATAAAGGTGCCTTAGAGTGGTACAGCTAATCTCCCTCCCACGTAGGCCTAGTTAGATGGGTAGACAACACCTTTGTAACAGTGATTGCACTAGGGGGGTTAGACTGCCTTCCCTACACTAGTATACGTGAAGCAGTACAACGTACTAGTGCACCCAAGGCCCTATGTACATGCAAGGCACCTTTCTGCATCACTGCCTATTTATAGATCTGCAGATTCTCCTGGACTGTTGCTAAACTCTAAATATAAACTAAACAAAGCACTCCAGTTTCTTTCCTGCTTTAGTGCAGACAAACAGAAGGAAGTTAAATGTCTTAGCTCCCAAAGGCCTTTCTTGAATAAGGTGGTTTTCTATTTATTCCCCTCTTCCCTGTTTAATGTACGTTTGCTTTCAAAAAACTGGCTGCTGCCCTGACACATTTTGCATTCCCTGACAAAACAGATTTGGTCACTCTGCATTGCAACCAGATCATTTTAGCCGTTAGCTCACAGACCCCATCTAGACTTCAGTAGCCTGAACTGCAGTCTGTTACAAACACTGGCTGCTGTAGCTGTCTTGTCTACACTAGAGCTCCCCAAAAACTCACGTCCACCAGTGGAGCTGGGAAGCTGAATCTTTTGATTAGTGCTTGACTGCTCCTGTCTGAAAACCAGTCACAGAGACGTAGTACGGCCTCCCCCTCCCTCTAGCTCAGGGATGTCAAACGTGCAGCCCGCAGGCCAGCTACAGCCCACTGCTGTGCTCTGCAAGACCGCACTCATTCCCTTTCCCTAACAGAAAAAGCGTATGGTCTCGCAGGATCACAGCATGCTGTCTCATACCCAGTAGTCAAATTCCAAAGGGGTAGCCGTGTTAGTCTATTGTAGAAAGACAACAGAGTCTTGTGGCACTTTTAAAGACTAACAGTAGTCTGCATTACTGTTAGAGTGTCGAGTCTCACAATGGTGTGGAGCGCTGGGTATTCACGATTGCATGCTGCAGTACTGTAAGACTACACACGCTCTCTCTCGCTCTCTCTCTCTCTCTATTGGGGAAGAGAGTGTGGGATCGTAGCGCACAGTCTCACATACACAGCACTCTGCAATGCTGCAAGAGCAAAGGCCCAAGTATTTTGATTTATAGTAGTACGACCCACTTGAAATATATTTGTCAACTCTGGCCCACCATAGCAAATAAGTTTGACACCCTTGCTAGCTGGGCTTCCCACCTGCACATCTTGCATGCTGGGGGTGCGCTGTGTAAAGGTAGCATAGGAAGCTGCTTTGGTGATGAGAGGGAGGGTAGGTGCAAGCATGGACATAGTCTACCTAGCTGTAGTTGGAAAGAGGTACTTCCAGATAGGAACTGCTTTTAAACCAATACAGCAATGTCTGCAGCCAGCCTAAAACAATTGATCTGAGAGATATGAACTGCCCCATTGGTCTGACTGGGCTCTTGGCTCTGAAATCTATTTATGACAACATGATTGTCACCATTATTTGCTGTCTCACTACTGAACATCCTAGCAGGCACCCCCTGTGATCATTTATTAGTTACTTGGAACACTACTGGGGCAGGAGGCAAAGGGCAACTGATTGCTAAGAGTTGGTGAGGAAGATTTTTTTAAACCATCTCCAGACCTGCTTACCAGAAGAACTGAAAACAGAAATTCATACTTTTCCTCTCCCAAGTGACCAAACCTGCCTCCTCCATTCTCCTTGGGAGCCCCCAAGCACCAGCCCCTCCAAAAACCATACACGCCCCCCATCACACCATCCACAAGGCACCGGGGAGCTAGCTAAAATTGCAGAATCAGGGCTTGCTTTTTTTTGACACAATTCCTTTAATCAAAAATGGATATTTTATTTGTTGGGGGGGAGGGGGGACAAAAATGTGTGGGGATTTTCATCAAAATCATAAACTCTTGACCCTCAACTGCTTTGGTTTTATATTGCTGGAAAACAGTCAGCATTGGGGTGGTTTTTAATTTGGTACACCTTTCCCTCCTTTCCAAATTTCTTTTGGAGAAAAAAAATTGGGTGAAAATTTGTTTTTGCTTTCATCTGGATGTTTTACTGGTTTTAAAAACAACATTTTCTGATGTGCTCTAATTTATAGTACAAAATTCTGTTGGCATTCTGCTAATTTGAGGAGAGTGCAAAATAATTTGATATCAAAAGAAATGAGGGAGGCACTACTTCTTTTCCTTTTCATATTTAATCAAATTAGCGCCTCCATTTTGAAGGGAGTGGAAGCTGCTGCAGAATTTCCAAGCTGCACCGTGTGTAACTAGGTCCAATTTGCGCCACGGTTCTGGGTGCCTTATCTCTATCTACTAGAGTCTCTTAGGACCTGATCAAGAAAACCTATTAAGTCAATCAGCCTCTTTCCATTGATACCAGTGGGGGTTGGAATGGGCCCTTACTGTGTCATCACAAATTTTGAAGAGAAATGTGTTAGATGAAGACAGTTGTAATCTGTACATTCAGGCAATCCTCATTCCTGTAATGTTCTGAAAGGTCTATAATTCCTATATAGACTGTGCACGCATCTCATCATAAATATAGAGCCTGAGTCACCAATCCATTCCACTAATGAAATCCCGCTGAGCCCCGTGGAGCTCTGCTGGCAGAAAACTGAAGAAAGGATCACGCTCAGTTTAAGTTTTTAAAATAAGGCGAGTCACACCCCTACATGTGAAGGTCACATTTTTTTTCAGTTCACCCCAGAGCAGGAGTGTTATGTGAACATAGACTGGGCTATTTAATACATGCTGCTTTTTTGGTTTGCTATTTTTTTGTTAAGGAAATCTGCAGCATCACCTCAGCCCGCACCCCCCCCATCCCAGAGAATAATTAATGCTAACGTCATTTCACTTTGGTCTAGCTGCTGGGCTCAGGAACATATGTTTTATTGTTTGCACAGACCTAAAAACAAAACAACAAAGATTTTTGGCTGGAGGGAAGTCACCCGCAGTTCCCACTCCCCAAAATGGTTCAAAATGAGAAGCAGCCCCAAGGAGGAACATGGCATTTATACAGTTACTCAAATGTGAACCCGCTGACACATAAAACCTCTTATACTAGGCAGAGGCCTTACAGATGAATGCGATTTTCAGACCTGCTGAGATTGAGGCATCACCCTCAGAGATATGTCACTTCGATAGGCATATGCAAGGAGAGGTGCCTCACACAAAGACAGATACCGCTTCCCCAGAGGCACACGGCAGAGATGGGTGCATAGCTGATGCAAAGGCAGGTGCATCTGCCATGATCAGACCAAGGGGCAAGGCTTGCAGATGTAGGTAAACATCTGTTGCAGCATGCTGCCAACTCAGGAGCATGCACTGATAGGGAGAACGCTTGTTCTGGCATATGAAAAACAAGCGGAGGCAGAACTCTGGGACGGTAAGGCTTAGTTCTGGCCCTGATCCAGTCAAACAAATATTTCACCATGCATGTGGTGAACAATTATGCCAGCTTATTGAACATTTTCTGCTGGTGGCCAAGAAACACGCAACACCAAAATTTCATTTTTTAATGTTTTTGTCAAAAACAAAAATTTAAAAAACCAACCCACACCCAAAATGCAATGAAAAAAATGATTTTTGTCTAAATTTTTCACAGGAAAAGCCATCAAGTTCCTCACCAATTCTAGCAAGCACACAGATAAGAACAGTGCTAAACCCACACAGGTGTATAGAGAATTACAGGATCCCCCAGAGCGCTACAAGGATGGGGCCATCTCAGAAGCAAACCCAAGTTCTTGCATCTCCTCTGTTGTATGGGGGAGGGGGAGAGATATTTTATGAGCAGGTCTACCCTACCACTTAAGTTGATCCAGCTAATTCAGGGGTGTGAATCCCCCCAAGAAATGCAAGTTACAGAGCCCTAATAGCAGTCCATACCAGCACTATGATGTCGGCTTGAGACAATCTCCTGCCAACATAACTTCTACCTCTCAGGGAGGCGGAGCATTTATCCCAATGGGAGAGCACTTTCCCATCAACACAGCGTGCCTTCACCTGACATGCTACAGTGGCACAGTACATCTAGTGGCAACCTGCTCTGCGATACTTAAGAGATGACCATAGAAATAAAGGATTTTAAGATGTTCCATAAAATTACTATTGTACTTTTCTTTCCTTTCTGTACTATTATACTTTTCTTTCCAGGACCCAAAAGCGGCTACTAATCTATGTATGATTATTAGAACCCTTCCACCCCCCATAATCAGACTATGTGCCTCGCAGCTGTTTATTTAGTTTGCCTCCTTTTACACAAGCAGGTGCCCTATGGATTCAATCAAATAACATGCTGGCATGTAATGCAAATCTGCCATGCACCCCCTTCAACTCTATTGTGTTCTAACTGGCGTTGGGAGCTAATCGCACTCATCGCCTCCCCTCCATGGCTTTCAAAGGGCAGAAAAATTACAGGGAAGTGGGGATAGGGAAAGGCACTGAACTTTAGAGGTTGTAAAGTATTGATCTGTCTATGAATAGCTCCGAACTTCAGCACACAAAGGTCTGAAATAGCAGCGCTTGTACTGTAAATAGAGCTGTTGGAATATTTGCTTAAAATTTGCCGTTTGGGTGACTACTGCAATGAGTTAATGTCTTTGCAAGAATATTTGCAGAAAGTGAACACAAGAAGGACGTGGGCACACCTGAAGCGAGTTCATTTAAACCTTCAGACGTGTATCTGCCGCATATTTACACTTACTGATTGATGTGCACAGAGGGATATTTAGCCTGAGCTGCAGTTACAAATACTACAGCTGCACAGGTAAACAAGGTCGCTGCCCGCACAGAGCATAGGTTCAATTGCATATATGTGCTTAAATGTACACAGACTTCAGAAAGTCAGGCCGTTCCCGGACTGTGAGCTGCTGTTTAGCCAGAGATACAGAGCTCTGAATGAAAAAAGGGCAACGTGACAGAAAAAAATTTCTTTATGAGGTCAGCTTCTTTTTCAAAGGGACTTTGAACAAACCTGAGTGTGTGGTTCCTTTGTACGTCAATGGGGTAGAGGTTGGGGAAACATGAAGCTTCCCTGAGCTGGGCAGAGACACAAATATAGATGAAAGGATTCGTGTACAAAGAAGAGTGACCGACCTTTCACCTGCTGACCATTCACCCTAGTAAGAGAAACAAACTGGGTTTGAAATAAGGGTGAGCCACTGGAAATAATAGTTGGGGAAAGCTGGCATGCTAAAGAGTGAAGTCATCCAGCTGGCAAAGTGAAGCTCAGAGGGCAGGTTAATCATGGACCAGGAAGACAAAATACACTGAGGTATGTGTGCGTAAACTGCCATGGACCCAGCCATTAGCGTCCAGTTCTTTATAGGCATGAGGTCTTCTCTTCCGCCTGGTGGAAGGACAGAAGAGGAACCCTCAAAAAGCCAAGACGAGGGCTCCACAGTTTGACTCGTTTGCTCTAATAACCAGCAGAGTGAAACATGAGCAGGCAATAAACCTGCATTTGGTGCAAGCAAGACAGAGTATAAATTAATTAGTCAGTGATCAAAATAACCCCCCACGAGCCCTCCATATGAGAGATCCTGGAGCTGGTGCCTGTAGCCTGATTGTTGATGTTTCCAACTAGGACTGGGGTTCGTACATCTGGCTTTTCTTCGTGTTGTATCTGAGCTGGGTTTTAAATCTTAGCATGTCTCAGTTCATCTAAACTAAGTGGTTGCCATGTTAGCGAAACTTCCCTGCAGGCCTGTTTGCTGCTTCTCTTTAGATCTCGCTCCCAGCCTGACAGCTTTTCTTGGCAGAGGGGAGAGATGCGGACAGAGAAGGACCACACCACTCCAGGCCATCGCCTAGGACAGCGATGAGACAGCAGGGCCAGGTTTCTTGTGCAGCAGGCAAGAAACATGGCAACTTTTGATACTCGAAAGCTTCCAGTGTGTGGGCAGCACCAAGCACAGTGAGGCACCAATTCTCAACTTCAACCACTACTGTAATACAAACAACAGCCTCCAGGACGTTGCTGCCCTGGGCTGACTCCCTCCTCAGCTCCAGCTCAGCACTGGAACCTGTGGTGGAGAACCCGTGGCAGCGGCCATACTTCCTCCATCTTAGCCAGCAACCTCATTGCCATGTTTGACCTCATGCATTGCTCTGCCTCTGCGCAGAGGAGGAACAATAGCAGTGCAATCTTCTCCTGTCCTGCCCACCAACGTGTTTCACCACTCACCTTTGGGGACCACCTCTTGGGTAAGAGGGCAGTTCCATCTCTGAGCCCTGTTAGTCCTTAGCTGCTCTGCTAAGACAGCCAAGAAAGGGGCCAAATAATGTCAATTGTCATCTCATTTCTTGCAGGCCACTAAACCACCAGAGAAAGGTAGGGGCTGGGTTGGTTGGAATTACGGAGTGAAGGGCTGAATCTCTCAAAGAAGTACTAATTCCCCTGGACTGGTGCTTTGGTGAAGAGCTCAAAGATGTTCAGTTTACACAAAGTGGCTACATGCTGGATTTCAAAAGATGTGGGAAAGAGGGAGCAACCTTTACATTTTAATAGGGGGAGTTTCTTGGAGACCACGTTCACTCCTGTCTCACAGCAGGCCTGGGGTAACTACACCAGTCGCTTACCTGAAAGAATGAGATTAGGAAAGTATATTTTAAACTAGTGGCGCTAGTCCCTAGGGGTGTGTCTACACTTACAAATTAAGTCGACTTAAGCTTGCTTAAGTCAACTTAATTTTATCTGCCTCTACACTACATTTTCCTAAATTCGACTTAAACTGCTCCTTAAGTCGAATTAAGGAAAAGTTAGTTTGAATTAATAACACCTCGTTTTAATTCGAATTAGTGCTTAAGTCGACTTTATTAAGTCGACTTAAGCCAGTGTAGATGTAGTTTAGCCCTAAATCGACTTTAAGTTGACTTAAAGGGCTCCAGGGCTCCCCCATTGACCTCCCTGCCAGGGTGCCTGGCACAGGCAGAGCCTGGCGTGCCCCCGCACAGGGCAGGACAGAGCCCTGCCCGCCCTGCCCCTATGCCCTGCCAGTGTCCCTGTCCTGCTCAGCCCGCATTGTACCCAGGTACAATGGGGCAAATGCTGAGCCCCCTGGCACTTGGCAAGGGGTGCCCCCTGCCACCGTGGACCTGTCCCAGGTCCACCTAGCCCCTTTAAAGCGACTTAATTTTTGAGTGTGGACATGCTAAGTCGACTTAAATTAACAAGTGTAGACATAGCCTAAGAGTTGCTCCCATTTCCTCTGCTCTTCCTACATGTCAGCTTAGTTGCCTCCATTAATAGCTGCTGCCTTCTTCTCTTTTCTATCAGCTGCTTTAATAGACATCTCAGCTCTTCTTCATAATTGAGAGTCTGGGCATTCTCCAGAATCAAAGAGGTTGAGCCATCTGCATATTACCAGCCAGTTCTCCTCAATAAAATAGCCAGCATTCTGCAGACCATGAACGGACAATGGCCTGATTTGGGAACCAAGGTTTGAGACAAAATCCCACAGATTCACATGGTTACTTTGTTTTTCTTTTATCCTATGAAATATCAAAAGTTTTCAGTGTAAAGAAAGCTAGGCTGAAGGTAATTCCTAATAGGTTGAATGATTACACTGAAAAAGAGTTCGACTGGAAAAAAGGTTAGCTAGACAGCAGTGAGATAAGATGATATTTAATAGCAAATTGAAAACTGAAAGCCAAATGTTCTAAAGAAGCTTATATGTCTTGGTACCGACAGTTGGAGCTTATGTTTTTGGGGACTTAATTCATAGGTTCTCATGGCACCCAAGAATTTAGCTACCCATCTTCAGCTTACAAAAGCTGTCTGCACATGCTAATATAAGTCTTGGGTACCCCAAAACTGCAAGATCAAAAAACCTGGCCATACAAATGGAGACACAGCTTTGAACCATTGGCCCTAAAGCTCAGGTTTCATCCCACTGGAGTCAACAGGAGCTTTGTCTTTGACCTGAGCAGGAGTGGGAACTGTCCCCTAACTGCTTCGCCAAGTGGCTGGTTTCCAAAAGAGGAAACACAGGCAGTGTTGCAGAAGAAAGGAAATGGGGGGGAGGGCGAGAAAGAGAGGGACTGACCAGCACAGAAATCCTTGTGACAACAATCAATGTTTGCCCCATGTGTTGTTGTTTCTAGCGTTAGTTCTGTCGTTATAAACAGACTGACCTTGTTTCCCCAGAGCTCACAGCTGCTGCCTAGTGTGAAGCCTTCAGTCACTTCTTGGACCTGAATGCGAGTCTGTGAGGTCATGGATGGGGTAATGGTGTTTTGCGCTGGTTAGAATAGTAAGAATCATGAGGACTGAAAGAACAGCCCCTGCGTCTGCAGAAATCTGACATCATCCTGGACACAGATGTTGCTGGGACACTTGAGCCCCTCCTCAGCTGTTGGTTTCAGGCTGACATGGGGAGGAAGGGAGGGGATGAGGAGTTGGTTGGAAAGGGACATTCTGTAGATGCCAGGCCTTGTGCCTTCCGGATTGGCTAAAAATAATCAAATTGAGGGACCCAGGGCCCGGCAGAAACCCAGTGTAGAGAATCAGGTTGGTGGGTTACCCTTTTCCCTTCTTCCACCCGCTCTGTCTCCCTTTATAGAATCTATCAAGAGAGGATCTAAAAAGAAGCGCTCATTCCTATTCTTCTTTTTAGACAAGGGAGAATAATTAGAAACTTATGGCAGCTTGCAAGAAAAGGGCTAAGTCATTCCCTCGGGGGGAACCATTGAAGGCTAGTTGGCAATTTTGGATGTTTATTAAACATGCTCAGGTCTGGGGTGTGCTCTAACTGGTCCTTGGAGACCCATGCAATTGTGGTTAGGCAGTGAAGGGCTGCCAGAAGTTGATGGAGCATTTTGGTATTTACAGACCTGGGGGTATCCCTATGAAATCAGGAAGTTGAGGCCCGAGGGAGCTGCAAGCAACCTGTCAGGCCCAGGAGAGCAACCTCAAAGCCCAGCTCTGGCTCAAAGAATGGGCGTGCTTCCTGCTGGAGCTGTGGCCTCCGAGATACCAGCAGGTTTGAAATGAAACCATCTTTTGTGCTGGAGAACGTTTCGCCGAAGCTGGAATAGGTTCAATGAAACCTTTTACTACAATGCCTCAGCCTTTTCCAATTATACCACATTGCACTGAAAAATTTTCAACCCAGTCTGCTGCTCATTCACCTGCCATTGATTCTTCTCCCATCTTCCCAGGAGAAAGGTGGGATTGCCATTTAAGGCTGGCCTTTCTACTGCTCTCCTCCAGGAACATGCTGGCCGCTATGATGTAAGCAGGGTTTTGGTTCCAGTTGCGATATAATTATAGTACTTGGCTGGCTACAGTGTGCTAAGTGTCTCTGCTGGCCTGACTGCCTCTTTGCTAGCCCCAGCCTGGTGCCTAATAGTTGGGCAGAAAACCCTTTTTCTTTTTCAGTCCACAAAAAAATAAAAATGGGCATGTTTGTCAAAATTTCCCTTTTTGTTGCAAAGCCTTTTTTGCTGTTCAGGAAAGAAAAAGAAATGCTTTGACCAGCGTCACCGCCAGCCTCTTGCATTACACTTTGCATGCATCGGGACACAGTTGAGTTTGGGTGCAGGCAGTATTAAGACAGCTTCTGGTTTTCTGCTTAGCATGACCCTCCCTTCCCAGTCTCTGACCATCTCTGCCGGCTAAACGTAGTCAGCTGCCTCTCCATAGTCCGTCCAGTTCGCAGCTAACGGGTGGCATCAGGGGAAAGGCAGGTGGCAGTCAAAGCTGTCCTGCCCACAGCACTGAACAGTTCTCGTCCTAGAAAGCTGCTCAAAGAGCCAAAAGAGGGGAGAGTTACTGCTGAAAGAAACCCGACTGGGAACAAGTCGAATCTCTGTGCCGCCCAGTTCAGAGTGTTCGGGTTATTTGTGAATGAAGAATGTGACTAGTTAGTGACGTTTTAAGACAGACCAGCTGAGGAGGGAGAACTGTGTGTTCACAAGCCAAGCACTTCACGGGCCTGAGATGATAAACAGACAGAGGAGGTCAGAGAACGTTTTCAAGTAAATATTAGTGGGGTGGGCATGGCAGAAGGAGGGAAGGGAGGAGGCCCTTACTGAGTCATCCGAAACCAGACAGCAACAAGATGATTGTGTTTTCCCTACATTTCTGAAGGGCTAATCCCTGGGCCACAGACACAGCAACATTTTCGATAATGGTGATGAGTAGCTTGGCGCGCTTGCTGTTGGGGCACTGTACGTACGGGAAACCCTTCCCTCTGTCCCATGCCTGCAGTAACCCTCCAAGCTGCCAGTTTTCTAAAGCATTCAAAGCTGCTGCGTTAGTTAGGTCCACGAGTGTGGAGCAGCTAACACACAGAACCCAGTGTCTTGTTTACTAAGTTCCCTGCTGCATATCCTGTGTTAGGAGATTCCTGGAATCAGAATTTATATCAACCGCCCTCCTCCCCCGCCCCAAAAGAGCCACATAAAATACAGATTGTTGAAAAAAGATCCCAGCACGAGACTTCTAGCTGATATTGTTGCCCAAAGGGCAGGCAGTGTGTGACAGCCTCTCCAAACAGCACATTTCCTCTGCCGGAGCTGCCTTGATTGTTTTGATTTTGTTTCTTTTTAACCTTTCCTCATTTTACTTTAAAGCAGAAGTTGATCTCAGGCTGGAGAATTTAAATTAACCTTTGAGTTAATCCTAAGAGAGAACAAGCAAGAGGACAGTTGCCTAACCACATAGAATCATAGAATAATAGGGTTGGAAGGGACCTCACAAGATCATCTAGTCCAACCTCCTGCTAAAAAGCAGGACCACTCCCACTAAATCATCCCAGCCAGGGTTTTGTCTAACCGAGCCTTAAAGATCTCCAAAGATGGAGAATCTACCACCTCCCTAGATAGCCCATTCCAATGCTTCACCACCCTCCTAGTGAGAAAGTTTTTCCAAATATCCAACCTTGACCTCCCCAGCTGTAATTTGAAACTATTGCTCCTTGTTCTGTCCTCTGTTACCCTCGAGAACAACCTAGCTCCCTCCTTTTTGGAGCAACCCTTCAAGTAGTTGAAGGTCGCTATCAAATCTCCCCTCAGTCTTCTCTTCTGTAGACTATATAAGCCGAGTTCCTTCAGTCTCTCCTCATAAGTCATGTGCCCCAGCCCCCTAATCATTTGTGTCGCCCTCCGCTGGACTCTTTCTAATTTGTCCACATCCTTTCTGTAGTGGGGAGCCCAAAACTGGACACAGTACTCCAGATGCGGCCTGACCAGTGTCGAATAGAGGGGAATTATCACATCCCTCGATCTGCTGGCAATACTCCTACTGATGCAGCCTAATATGCCATTGGCCTTTTTCGCAACAAGGGCACACTGTTGGTTCATATTCATCTTCCCGTCCACCATAACCCCCAAGTCCTTTTCTACAGCGCTGCTACTTAGCCGATCAGTCCCCAGCCTGTAGCAGTGCATGGGATTTTTCCGTCCTAAGTGCAGGACTTTGCACTTGTCTTTGTTGAACCTCATGAGGTTTCTTTCGGCCCAGTGTTCCAATTTGTCCAAGTCTCCCTGGATCCTGTCCCTGCCCTCCGGAGTATCTACCATCCCCCCCAACTTGGTGTCATCCGCAAACTTACTAAGCACGCAGTCTATTCCATCATCAAGATCATTAATGAAGATGTTGAATAGAACCGGCCCCAGGACCAACCCCTGGGGCACTCCACTCGTTACCGGTTGCCAAGCAGACATCGAGCCATTGATTCCTACCCGCTGAGCCCGTTGATCTAACCAGTTTTCAATCCACCTTACGGTCCACTCATCCCCTGCCTCTTTTCTTCCCACCATTCCCCTCCTTGGGATCACCCCAATGAGCGGTAGGGTTCTGCTTCATGAATTCCTCCCTACCTCAGAGTGTAAGGTGGAGTTAAGGCCGTGTTAAATACTGATCCATAGCAAAGTGGGGGAGGAATTTAACAGAACCTCAGTTTTAAAAGGACACCCCCTCCAATCTGTGCGAAAAAGCCAGAAAACTAACAACAAACGTTAACATCTGAAGGTTACTCAGGAAGAACCCCAAACACTGGAAAGTGTGAGTGCTCCACGGACCTTGATTCTGTATTCAGATCATTACTATCAGTGCACCTTCAAGGAGAGGTAAATGGATATGAGTGTACAACAAGTATCCCATTAACATTTTAAAACCCAGGTAGCTTACAGGGGCCATAGGCTCCTGAGATCGCTTTAAACCCGTGTGCTTTGGTTGTTTCTCCTCTGAGTACAGACATCTTCAAATCATGTCCACTGTCGTTTATTTAGCACCAACTACAAGGCACACTGCAAAAAGTATTATCCCCATTTTACAGATGGGGGTTGAGGCAGAGATAAAGTAGCCAGATATTCAGAGGTTCTCAGAACATACAAACACCACTGAGGTGCATGAGAGCTGCAGGTGCTCACCACGACCTCTGCATATCAGGTCAAAGTTACTGATGAGTCTAACTAAAGCCGGATTTAGGTGCTGAACTTTAGGTGCCCAGGTTAGAAAATTATAGCTTGAGTGACTTGCTCAAGCTCATGTAGCAAGTCACAGTCACAGCTCAGTTTTCTTTACTCTTGCTCCCGTGTGTAATGCATGCAATGCTGGTGCCACCTGACCAACTCCTTGCTGGTTTTGCTCACTGGCAGGCAGTGTGGGGTGGGGGAGATGGGGCATGATTACCTGTCATTATATTTTAATGAGAAACTGAGGTGGTGATCATATTTGGCTGAGCAGCTCAGGGGCCTTCAGATGGTGCCATCTGGGAAAAAAACCACCAGCCCTGTCTAGACTGTATTATCTGCCACGCTACCCCTGACTGAAGCTAGCCCCATCAGGGAAGCCCTAACCTGTGATAAACCATAACATGTGAAGCGGACCCAGGCCCCTCCTAGCTGGCGGAAGCCAGTGAAGAATTATGCCTATTACTAACAGAAATGCCTCTTTCAGTGAAGCAAACTGTGAGCCCGGGAAACCAGCTGGATACATTCATCCCCCCAATGCACTGCTGTCATAATCTGTATGTGAAAGGTGTCCTGTAAGGGATCATACACAAACTGGTCATTCATGTGTGATGTATGTATGGGTGGTGTGTAAAGACTTACAGAGAGACCATTTTAAAAGGGGTTTTGCAGCCGGTGCATGCGCCCACTTTGTCTTAGACAAAGAAATCTTGTTTCACTGGATTTCATGTGTCTCCAGCATAAACTGATCGAGGTAGCTCCTCTGAGGACACCAGACAGTGTATCTACATAGAAGGCAATTAAAGCTATTGTGCTGAACAAGCAGCAGGGAAGGCTGATCAAGACAGGGGATGGAGTCTGCACCCCCAGGAAGCCTTCTTGGCCCCCTGAACAGAAACAATAGACCCTGGAACTACAAGCAAAGGCAAAACACCATTTTGGCATCCATTGCCCCAGGCGGGGAGGAGGTGGGGAGGGAGAAAGGAGGAGCTGCACTCTTCGAGCTCATGAAATTTGGATCCTCTTGGCCTGAAAACCAAGGATAGCTGGAACTGACCATAAGTGAGAAACCTGCTTAAACCAAGATTGTAACTTGAAGTTCTAGTCTCTAGAAAGTGTTTTTTATTTTACCAATAACCACACCTGTGTCTTCTGTTCTTACTTACTGAGTCCCTTTCAAGGTACAATGGGGGCTGAGCAGGACAGGGATGGGGCAGGGCATAGGAGTGGGGTGGGCAGGGCTGTGTCCTACCCTGTGGGTTGGCACGCCAGGCTCTGGCTGTGCCAGCTACCTTGGCAGGGAGGTCAGTGGGGGAGCCCTGGGAGCCCTTTAAGTCGACTTAAAGTCGATTTAGGGCTAATCTGCGTCTACACTGGCTAAGTAGACTTAATAAAGTCGACTTAGCCAGAAAAGTCTACTTTAAACGAGGTTTTATTAAATCGACTTAAGGAAAGTGTAGTGTAGACGCACAGTAAATTAAGTCAACTTAAGCAGGCTTAAGTCGACTTAATTTACAAGTGTAGAAGATGCACCCTCTCATACTCCTTGCACAGAACAATCCCAGTAGAGGTTTCACACAACTCCACTGAGCACCTCAGAGACAACTGCCCTAAACAAGAGCATCTAACCCACACCCCATCCAGCCCCAGCCCAGGTTAATGCAGCTCTTGTAAATACAGGACCCACAGAGGGCCCGCAGGATTCCTTTGTAAGGTCTGACCATTCAGAAGTTTATTAAAGATGCTCGAGTGAATGGCAAAGAGGGATGAGGGTGAGACCCAGTACCCAGATCTCTCTGGTCAGAGAGGACATGGTGAAGGTGGAAATCACAGAGCTCCTGGCATTGGGAAGATTTAAAACCAGTAGCTAAAATCCATTTGGAGTGGGACGTGCGGAAGGCATCTGAAGAGTTGGCATGTTGGATTGCAGTCCAGCAGAAGATCTTGTGGTAAAAGATGTATTAACTATGTCTAAAACTGCTGTTTACTGTAGCCCACAGGAAGAAGGAATATTGTAATCCCAGGAGGGAATGATAAGGCTGGGAAAACTATTGAGTGGGGAGAGGGGGATGGCATCTCTAATCCTAGCATGACAGTGGTTCACAGCCCTGTATGACCTGAGCAAGACTCACACCCTTACCAAACTCCCTGAGAAATCAATAGCCCCACCCAGTCCTCTAGAAGCCAACACTTGCCCTGGGAGTTCTCTCCATTGTCCTTCTATCCCCTCTCCAGCCTCCTGCTGCTGGGCAAAGTAAGAGAAAGCACTCTCAACGTGTGACATCAGCCAATATGGCTGTCTCCAGATAAGGGTTCAGCTGAGGGCACAGCACCTTGACAACTCTACGACTTCCTCCTGTCTACGGACACAAGCACAGTCATACTCCTGGTCTGCTCTGCTGCTGTGGGCACCCAGTGGATTGCCAATCTGCCTATATAGCACAGCAGGAGTAGTGAGTCACATAAACACTGGCAAATGGCCCAGTAAAGGGAGACAGAGCAGAGATTCCATGTAGTCCACTTGGGATTTTGCTGTTACTATTGATTTTAAGTGGAAGGGGCTCAGATGTCATGGTGGCAGACAGCAGTACAAAACCCTAAGGTAGAGAGAATAGAAAATATTTCACTTCGTGGGCAAATTGAGCAGGATAGGGGTAAAACATTCATTTGAATTTTTCCTCTCTAGTCTCCTCCTGGACCACTTGATGATTTCTTAACTACCTCCCTTGACAAATTATTCCCTTATCAGACTTATTGATAAAGAATGTCTCCAAGGCTATGTCTACACTTGTTAATTTAGGTCGACTTAGCATGTCCACACTATAAAATTAAGTCGACTCAGGGGGGAACTTACAAAGTCGACCTAGAGCATCCACACTAGAGGCCTAGGTCAACTTCTAGGGGCTAGGTGGACCTGGGAGAGGTCCACGGTGGCAGGGGGGGCAGCCCTTGCCAATTGCCAGGAGGCTCAGCCTTTGCCCCATTGTACCTGGGGCCCTGGCAGGGCATAGGGGCAGGGTGGGCAGGGCTCTGCCCTGTGGGGGGGCATGCCAGGCTCCCCCTGTGCCACCCCCCCTGGCAGGGAGGGCAGTGGGGGAGTCCTGGAGAGCCCTAAGTTGACTTAGAGTTGACTTAGGGCTACGCCAGGTCTACACTGGCTTAAGTCGACTTTAAACTAGGTTTAGTGAAGTCGACTTAATTTTCCTCAAGTCGACTTGCTTAAGTCGACTTAAGGAAAGTGTAGTGTAGATGCAGAGTAAGTTAAGTCGACTTAAGAAAGCTTAAGTCGACTTAATTTACAAGTGTAGACGCACCCCAAGAGTCCACCTTGAGTATTCTTGTTCTGGAATTTCTGTTCGGGACTCCATTTTAAGACTCTCTCCCCACTTCTTACCACCTTTACTCCATTACATAGTATCCCCACCTCATGTTTGGTACTTACTATAGACATACATATCCTTTTATTGGCCCTTTCCCCCCCTCACTTACATGCATTAAATTCCCTTGAGCTCTCTGCAGAGGCCATATGTTTAAACCCTTTTATTATCTTTGTCTTCCTCCTTTGGCTTTTTTCTCTATTTCATTTATCCCTTTTTTTATTAGTTAGTTGAGAGCAAAAACTGTACAGCGCAAGGTCAGCTTTCCTAAGATGGTGTAAAGAGGGATGATCTTTGCTAGGACTGGGAGAACTCGCTTCATTTGAACTAGCGTTAATTCCAGACATCAGCCAAGCAAGGCCTAATGGTACCCTGCTGCCCAATTAGTCGTGAGGCAGGAAATGCTGTGAGTTCTTTTTAAATCTGCCCAGTAAAGGAGAGGGACGCCAGAGGACCATGAGGTACAACCTCCAAGACCTTCCAGTCCCGATAGGGAAGATGGAATCTCCATCATTAGAAGTTTCTAAGAGCAGGTTAGACAAGCACCTGTCAGGTGTGGTTTAAGAGGGTATTTGGTCCTGCCATGAGTGCAGGGGACTGGACTAGATGACCTCTCATTGTCCCTTCCAGTTTCTATGATTCTATAAACTCAAATCTGGCCCCGCCTTGCTGCTCCTATGCCATGGCCCCACCTCCTGTCAAGGAGAGGCACAGTTCCCGAGAGAGGTAATACTGACTGGCCACTCATGGCAGGTAGAGTCCAGCAGTAACTCTCTTAGAACGGGTCGAAGAGTTCCAGTGAAACATTTTTTTCATTGGCGCTTGGAGATTTGTCAACATCAAAATGTTTTCAAGGACAGCTTGGTGTTGATGATGTTCCAGTGGTACCCAGGCGGGTTTCTGACAGAACCCACCTGCTTTCTTGCCGGCTTCCTGGGCAGACTGCCACAGAACAACCTGACTGTGCTGCCTGGCATGGAGAAAACGATTCATCCCCTTTTGTGGAGAATTTCAAAATTTGGGGGTTTCATTCCAAACTGAATTTAAACCAAATTTCAAAAGATCAACATCCTCCTCAAAACAAGGTCCAAAGCGGTAGCCATGTTAGTCTAGTTCAGCCAAACAAACAAGGAATCTTGTAAAAAACAACGAGAGTCCTGTGGCATCTTATAGACTAACAGATTTTCTTCGGCATAAGCTTTCGTGGGCGATAACCCACTTTGTCAGATGCGGTACACAGGCTACCCCTCAAGGAATCTTGTGGCACTTTTAAAGACTAACAAATTTGTTAGTCTTTAAAAGTGCCACAAGACTCCTTATTTGTTCTCCTCAAAACAGAATTACATTCCTGGTTATCAGAACAGATACCAGAATTTTCTGTGGTCTCCCCTACCCTTAAATCCCACCCTTCATTCTGGACAACTGGCAGTCTAAAAGAAAGACATCCAAAATCTTGGGCAAAAGTGGGGGAGGGTGGTGGTATTTTAGATTCTGATTTACACTGATCCTCCCAACCTCATGTGGTTCTGTCCAGCCTCATTTAAACTGTAAGCTCTATGGGGCAGGGACCGGGTTTTCCGCTGTGCTTTGTACCACTCCGTGCACACTGATAGTCAATAATGAGTTAATCATTAACTCCTTAGGCTTGCACATAATAACCCTGTGTTTGCTTCCCAGTACATTTACTCTCTGTTTTTTCTCTTAGGGGAGACAGGGCGCAACCTCATGCCTTGAGCTAATATTTAATTTATTGTCCACTATCACCAGGGTCAGCCCTAGCTTGCCGCAGGGCACTCTGCACAGTAAGCCAAGAGGGGTCTTCATCCATAACTCAATCCTGTCAGACAGGCTGTCGAGTCAGGTGTATGCGCATAGCACCCTGACTGAGTTCATAAATAACTAGCAAAGGCCCAGGCTGTTATTAGATCTCCCCAGAGCGTATTCTTTGTATTACTCCTCTTTGGTCAACCATCTCCTTTATTCCCAGCTGGCACCTGGGATTTGTCTGCCTCACACGTACCGTTTCCACTTTGAGTAAGTTAAACCAAAAATAGTCCATCCCATTTCCGCTATGTACAAGCAGAGGCTCGTTCACACGTACACCATTGGGAGGCCACATACACATGATGGACCCAGTTTTCAAATGCAGACCCCTGAACGCAATGTCCAAATCCTTTGTTGTATGCATTAAATCAGCTCTGGCACTCATGAAATGGACCGTTGTTCCCCTGGCACTGTTTTCAGCATTCAGATGGGAAACCAGACACCCCAAATCCCCTTTGTTTTGCAGCTTTCCTCACGCTAGTTTCCAAGAGCTGCTCTGCATATCTTCAGCCTGGCTGATAGGCTGGGCTCTGGAGATAGAGAGCTGTTGAAAGGACATTGTTTATTAAATCCACAGTCCTGGGGTTGGGGGATCTAGTTAAACAGTGGACTGGAGTCAGAAGGGAGATATGGGGCGAGACTGCCATTTGTCAGGGTGTATGTGACTGCACGGACAGATAAGTAGCAGATGCATTAGCTTTTCTCTGGCTGTAAAGGCTGTTACAGTAGCGGTGGTGGCAGATCAGTGACTTGCCCAACATCCCACAAGGAACCAGCAGCAGCAAGGCAAGACTTTGCTCTCAGCTCTCCTGTGCCTTTAGCACAGGCATATCTTTTTCAGAGTCAGCAGC
This sequence comes from Pelusios castaneus, assembly GCA_007922175.1. NCBI lineage: Eukaryota > Metazoa > Chordata > Testudines > Pelomedusidae > Pelusios > Pelusios castaneus. The sequence goes on from ML685794.1 coordinate 6,890,342, forward strand.
ACCTCATTCCTCTACTTCACAGGGGTGTTGTGAGGGTAAATGCATTAAAGATTTTGAGGTGCTCAGATACCATACAAATACCTAGGACAGACTGATAGGAAGAGGGAATGAGAGGGAGAGAAAATTCTTGAAGATCAAACAAAAATGTTATGAGCCAAATTCATCCTTCATGTAACCCTTGACCAGGGATGAATTTGGCCCAAAGATATTAGGATCGGATTTTTTTTTAAAGCTGCCTCAGTCTCTAAACACTTTGGAAGATCCCAGGAGGCATCTGGGTAGGTGTCTAACTCCCTAAATACCTTTAAAAATATGGCCCCTGTCTCCACTATCCTTTTGTGCCTAAAATTTCAAACTTGTTGCTACCCTCGATCTGTGGGACTGTTAACGTGGACACGGTCACTGGTGTTTTAGGCTCAGTGTCAAGTCGATCTGCTCTGAGGCAACAGGCTGCTTACAACCGCTGGAGTCCTCTCTATACTAGGACACCAGCCTTTGTTCCTGCACCGGGGCTTCGTTTTAAGTTTGTACTTTTTACAAGCTCCTTGCCTTTTTTTAATTTGTTATTTCAAAGAGCTTTTCAAAAGAATAGAAAAAGCCAAATATACAAGAAGACAAGAAGAATTCTTGCTCACATTCAACCCTGGCAGAAGTGCACGAGCTAGAATTAGTGGAAAATATTCACACACACGTGCACACGCAGAGTAAGAGGCTATGGCTTTGATCTTGCAAAGGGCTTGTGCGCTTGCTTATCTCTAAGCATGTGAGTAGTCCTACTGAACGCAGGCAAAATACTCCTCTGCTTAAAGGTAACCATGTGCATAATGCTTCACAGGATCAGGGCCCAAGTATCAAGTATTTTTTCTGCAACCCTCTAAATGAATCACCTATGCATTTATTAAGGGGACATTTTCAACTGGAAAAAAAAACTGGCAAAAAACAAAGAATTAAAAACAGACTAACTTCTTTGGGGAGGGGACCTTCACTTTGTTCTAGGTTTCTACAGCACGTCGCATAATGTGGTCCTCATCCAGAGCTGGGGTTCTTAGGCACCCCCACAACACAGATAGTAAAGAAGTGTAAGAAGGAAAAAGATTAAGGGAAAGAGAAGGTAGCAATAAAGAGAGTTTGAGAATTAGCGGGGTGTGTATCACTGAGACTTTAAAAAAATCAGCTTGCCGTGTTTGTGTATTACATCACTTAAATTGTGAGTGCTCCAGCACCCTGTGTTCAAACTGTCCCCAGGAAGGAACATGATTACAATTACAGACTAGATAGTGTCGGTAAATTCCCACACTCAGATTGCAACTCCCCGGGGGCAGGGACCTGCCATTTTCATGTCTAATATATCTGCAGAGCCAGCATGATAGTAAGAAATATCAGGGCCAGTAGCTTCTAATGTAAGCGTATGTATCTGCCTGTGCATTCCTTAGAGGGTTTCCAGTCTTTTTAGAAATTCTGTCTCCATTGCTCCCTATCACTCAATATTTTATCTATGTTTTCTCATCCCCCCACCCCATCTCCTACTATACCACCTCACCCCCCCCGGCCAGCCTCCTTTTTAATTAAGAACATTCATGTAGGTACAGGCAAAAGTCCAATTAGCAGCCAGTCTCTTGTCAACACATATTATCTTTGAATGCTAACTGCATTCTTAGCTGGCCACTTAATAACACGTTACCAGTCAGAGAAAATTTTCCACAGGCGAGGTAAGTCCGAATTGGGTCATGTGGAAGGGCACTACCTCAGAGCTGTGTCACCGGCAGCGAGATGCAGGCTCAGCAATGGACACAGGTGGCCCAAAGCCAGGAAAAAGGAGAGTCAGCCCTCTCCCATATTTGAGATAGAACAAGAGCTCAAACTGATGGGGGATGGAGTTTGGAAGGGGAGGTTGGAACGCTGCTTCTCCAAATATAGACACAGGACATGGTTTTCGAACAGAAGGAGGGATTTGGGGTACTTTCATTTCTGGGGCACCTCTGGAGACATCAGATCACCCACCCACAAAATACAGGTCCCTAAGAGGTGATGCAGGTTGGATCCCCAAAACCTTGGCCCTGGAACAGTGAGGGAGGAAGTAATTTACGCATGAATTGTAGTGCTTTCTGAGAGCCAAACTCCTCTGTCCATTCACAGAGCAGACAGCTATAGTGTAAGCTTCTCACCACTGACCTGAAAGGAACTACCATTAGGGGTGAAAGGATAGCTTGGTACCCCGGCCCATTCAGTCTTGTTCATCTGATGAGACTGCCACCAAGAAAGCCAACTGTGGTGATGGGTTTGGTGATGTGCAGAACGGTCATCTGGCCTGACACCACCCAACTAACCCCACCCATTAGTTTAGACAACACACTAACAACCCTGAGTCACTGTCACCAACCCAAGGGCTCAGTTCTGTCATTCCTACTAACAGGACTGGCCCCACTGAGGTCAAGGGAACTACTTTCCCAAGTAAAAGTTGTAGGATCCAGTCACTGGGTAGGATTGAACCAGCAAGCTAGGGGTGTAAAGGCATGATAGCCCACCTGCAACTCTGAGCACCCGGTGGTCCGAGGGACTCCCCACTTCAAGTACAGCTTCTTGGACAAGCCAGATGACTCTCTGCATGAGCCCATCAGCTGACTGCAAATACCACAGAAGGCCATTGGTGTAGACACAGTCTCCCAGATAGCCATGACCCTTGTCAAACCAACAGAGGCATTCCAGCAGCCAGCAACAGCCTGAGAACAGCCTCACTCATGTCAACAGTGTGTGTGTGAGAGAGACATACAGCTGCTACATCAACTCTTCACTGTCTGGTGCTCCCCAGCTAGCAGGTTAAGCCAGCCCCGTAGTGCATTTGACCAGGGGAGAATCTGGCCAACTAGCTTAATTCTTTCCATGCCGGGTAGCAGGGGGAGGGTTCAAGTATTGCCCAAGTCACAAAGGAAAGAGTTCAAAGGATGGAAATCTCCTCCTTGTCTCCGCTTCACCTGCAACACAAAGCCATCTCACAACAGCCTGGAAAGGCCGAGCTCAGCTATTGTGAAACACTTAAATGGAAATGCAGACAAAACCATTTTACCACTGAATCCGAGCCCTGAGGTTCAAAGGGTTTTCCAGAGGAAAATTCCACTATGTTCCCCATGCAGACTTTTTCCTGGCTAGCTCTCAGCTGCCCCTGGGCTTCCTCCGGGGCTCCTGCCGTGGACTTTTTATTAAAGAGTCATGTTCTTGTCCAGAGAGCTGCTGATGTCATGGCTCCCCACTGTTTCACATCTGGAAGGGAAGAGGTCAGGAACAAGCATGCTGGGCATTTCTCTCTGGCACATCTGGGAGCTGAACTTGTTTATTGCTCTGGGGAAGGGAAAGCTTTTTGGTGTGATTTTTTTCAAAGCTGGCTTTGAATCCATACAAAACAAAGCTCTGTCCCTGCCAAAGCAAGGGCTGGCGGGGTGCAGCCAGAGGACAAAAGGGAGAGATTTGGGGGCTGAGGAGGTTAACTGCCTTTTGGTGTGAATTTAGAGCTGGCTTGGCAACCCTGGTTCATCCTCAGAGCCACTCCAGTGCAGGGAGCAGCCATGCCAAGCTTTGCTCGCTGGTCAACATGTCTCCTCCCTTAGCGCTGGGTTGCCGTGATCCATCCATCTAGGCCCTGGCCTCTGCTGAGATTAGCACAGAGGGCACCATTCAGCACTCAATGTGGGCAGTTGGAGGGGGCTGCAGATGCTAGTCTGCTAGGTGCTGGACCAAACCTACCGAACTCATTTCCTACAGAATAGCTCATAAAACAACTACCCAGTGCTCACAGCAGCTTTTGGGCACTACTCATCCAGACTGCATTTGGGCAGGTGAAGCTCTCCAGGATCCCATTAGCAATGCCTCTATTTATGGACTTGACAAGGATTAGAACTGCACAGCTCCTCTCACTCCAGAATCTCAACGTATTTTTACAGCAATGACTGGAGACAAATTTTATTAACACCCTTATTTTTCAGGTGATCAGTGAGACACAGAGAGGTTAGCAACAGAGTCAAAGACAGAACTGAGGTCTCTTGATTCCCAGTCTCAAATGTTGAGCAGAAGCCCACACTCTGTCCCTTACAGATAAATGGCATTCTGGTTCCTCAGCGCATGGTTGTAATCATAGTATGCTGTAACCTATGTAACACCAGTACCTGCCATACAGGACCTGAGTACCATTCAGTAACTAGGATGTGCTGTTTTTCCAAAAACATGAACATTTTGCAGCTATCGCTAGACTTAGCCATTGGAATTTCAAAGTAGACAAATAAGGAATAGGAAGGAATGTTCTTTATTCATTAAAGCACTACAGACACTTAATATCTCCTTGGCCCTTGGATGAATCTGGCCTGATAAAAACCCTATTCATATTCACACAGCAGACACTCTTGAGCACAGGTAGGGAATTTGATTTCTTGGCCACACAGCTATGAAACTGATAAATGGCCCCTCAGGGCTCTGTGTCACTTATAGCTGGCACAGTTTAGGGCAAGTGTGCCTATATTCTCTGTGTGGTCCACCAAGGGCAACCACCCTTCAGCTTCCAGATCTACAACCATCACCTCTCTTAGGCAGAAACCTGCCTCTCCCCCCCCCCCGCCACTCCTGACAAGGTTTTTTCTAGGTTGCACAGTTCGTTGCCGATACTGTGATATCCCCAACAAGCCAGACTGTCTAAGCAAGCCTCCTTTCCTCTGCTCCTCAGCAGCTATAAACAGCAAAATTGCCCACAGCTATAAGTTATCACACAGCTCTTTCTAAGCAAGCATGTTCATTCTTAAAGTAAAAGTTTTACAGAGAAAACATTGAAATAATAAAGAACACACACACGTGCTAATAAGCTTTCTGGAGATCACCCCAACGCAAGGGCTCCGGCAGCTGTTCAGTCCTTCAAATCCCATCAAGGAATTTTCTGTGGTCACACATTCATAACAGCTGTTAGCTCACAACATGCACCCCCTGAATAGGTCAAGTCCTTCCAGCTTTTCCCCAGAAGGACTGGCAACTCCTTTGGCCAGAAAATCCTTTTCGTTTGCTGTGTTAGAGGAATTGCATACAACCTCTTGCCCACAGTGACACAAACCTAACTGAATAATGTTTGTCCAAGGTATTGCTATAGCTCTCATAATAGTGAAGGGTGAAAGGACTAGCATTCAAAGGTTGGGAAGTTAAACAGAACTAGCCCATGTAAGAACATGTCCTTTGCACTATTTCAGTGGCATGTACAAGGCAACCACAGCTCAAAACAAGTCTAATATGAATTTGATTTAACAGCTAGGCAAATGTCCAGTCAACGTCCTAGTCAATACAATGCAAGTTTGTTTTAGTCTGCATGAAAGATGCCTATATCACCCAAAGCCCCTTCAAATCCATGTTCTAGTTCATCCTCAGTTCTGAGCTGGCTGTATCAACCCAGTAATTATCCCATTAGCTTTGGATGGAGATGTGGATGGTAGACAAGACTCCCACCTCAAAGGGCATTTCTGGCAAAAAGTTGTAGGCTGGCAGGGAAATAATGTAGCATGTCTTTAGTATACTAGTGTTTCAAAAGGTGCAGATGGCTTTATAGATCATGTACAGAAATACCTTGGTATCTGGGTGCGACTGGTGTAACAGGGTCATCCAATATGGCACTCAATGCTAGATTTTGCTCCCATTTACCCTAATATAAATCAGGACTAACTCCATTTACAGTCAATGGCATTACATCACTGAGAGAATAGAATCCAGATTTCATATCTACAAACCATCAGCTACTCCCTTGTCTTTCACAGTCACTAGTGCCACAATCTTGTGACTGTAGGAACTTGTGATTGGTGAACTTTAGAAGAAGCTGCCTACACCACCACAGATTTGCTGAGCATTTCACCATTGCCTCTGGGCTCAGTTCTGCTGGATGCTGAGAACCCTTATCCCACACTGAAGTCAGAAAGTATCAAGAGTGCTCAGAAAACGAATCGTTTTTCCAAAGAAATTTCTGATTTTCTGTTGGAGGAAAGTTTTAAAAGCTTTTGGGTTTTGTTTTCTTGATGAGAAGGTTTCAGCTTATGGGTTTTCAATTTAATGTCCTGATTTTTCCACAGAAAACAGACACCTTCTTCAAAATAATTATTTAGTTAACAAACCCAAATTTTCCATCAAAGACAGTTTTGAGGGCAAATTTTTTAACCAGCTCAACTCTGTACCTTTCAAGAGTCTTCTTCCCTATATGGCCCAAGAGATGTTACAAACTACAACCCATAAAAAGGACAGCCTGACTTAAGGCTACTCAGTGGTTTTTGACACACTGTTGATTCACAATGTGGTCTAGTCTCTTTCTGGAGTTATTAAACACATTTATTGTTATATTATTAAATGGCCTAAAGTTTAAGATATGTGACTAATTGCCTCCTGAATTTTCAAAGTGCCCTTACCACTCACTCTTAGGTCCAATAGAAGCAGAGTCAATAGATGTCCATCCTCCAGAGGAGCTGGAATAGAAGTGCCTTGAACAGCTGACCACTATGTGTCTATGGGTTGATTTAAGGGAATTATTAGCAAGCTCCGAAATTTGTCCCAATAAATAGCTATGATTCAGGGGAAGTTCCTGATTCCAGTTAAGCCACAGATACCCTACTATACAACAGCACTCCTCTCCCCAACCAAGAAATGCAAAAGGGAGTGCAAAATAAATTAGGCTTATGAGAATATGCCATCTCCCCCAGAATGAAAAAAGGAAACCACAACAGGCATTAATGCTTACCAGTTGGAAAAGACAAAGATGCAGTGAAGTCTGCCAAATTTAAAGGATCAGACTAAGAAAGGCATGCTGGGAAACAAGTTGCTGTAACAGGACCACCCCACACTGGAGAGCACTTAGACCCTTGATTTAGCAAAATATTTTAGCACTTACTTAACTTTAAGCATGCACTTAAGTTAAGCATCTGCTTAAATGCTTTGCCAGATGAAGGCCATGGTAGGAAGAAGGCAGTCACAGGAAAGGCACTGTTGCCTCAGTCTTTATATGTTGTATAACACTCTAGCACAGGGAAAAAATGTAACCAAACTTCTGGAAGTCTCAAGAGCTTTGATTGGAGCAGGTGGGGAGAGGCAGGAAGGTTCTGAGACAATGATCTTTATTTTATTGTTTACACCAGGTCAGCTATTCCAGATACATACATACATACATACACACACAAATTATTTTATATTACATATACATACACACTCTCATCCCCAGAAAAATCAACAGTAATTGCAGCACCTGCTGTTTTTAATGTTCCTGATGGTTATTATAATTCTCAATTGTCACATGCTCATAACTTTCTGAAAAGTTCACCAGCTCAGCTTAAAGGGCAGCTCTGCTCTGAGAAGTGATTGCCAAGATGTCCCATGTTTACTGTGTCTTAATATCAACTCTGCATGAGTAAGAACAGAATCTAGCTCACCCTCCTATAGGCTCTCTAACGCTACCAAGTAATAAAATGGATGCGTCACTAAAGTGTTCAGCTCTGATTTACAATGTACACAGGGAGTAGATCTGCTAAATAAAAAGACACAAATTTTACAGGGTTCCTTTTCCAACTAGAGACACATATTTTTCTAGCTTGGGCACTGCCTGGATGTGAATTTGAAGTTTGAGCAACATAAAGAAACCAAGCTAATAAGACTAACGAGCTGAATATGTAACTCATGATCTCTCAAACAACAAGAGTCCTGGGGCACCTTAAAGACTAACGAATTTCTTCAGGCAAAGAAAGAAGAAATTTGTTAGTCTTTAAGGTGCCACAGGACTCTCGTTGTTTTTGCTGTACACAGACTAACACGGCTACCCCTCTGGATCATGATCTCTTGTCCCTCATTGCCCAATAAACCTTCCTCTGCCTTAGGTCTATCATCATATCTCGCAGTTGCATCTCATTTACACTGCAGGGCTTGAGGACCACACGGCTCCATTGGGACTATTCACATGAAAAGAATTTGCAGATCAGGATCCTGAGGTTTTAAGCTACTTTGCAGAAAAACCTGTTTTTTATCTGGCTGGAAAGTGCTAGGCCCACCTTACAACATCAACAGCTTTTCAGGTTTCCCTCCCCTTGCTGATGACCTCTCACAAGCATAGTCCTCACACTGTTTTGTGTGATTGGTGTGTGTGTGAAATCTATTTCAGTATAACAGCAAGAAAAGTACATTTTTTTTCATACACTTGCCCCTCAATAACAGCCAAAAGGTTTCATCCAAAATGGGATGTTTTGGATAAGAAACAAGGAGGTTATAAATGTTTTGCAACCCAGCTATAGAATTTGCTAGCAAATAGTAGTTCAACTACATTAATCCCTCGCTCAGCTCCAACATTGCTATCCTCACTAACTTGTCAGCTTCGGATCCCGGATGATGCTATTTGATTTCCTCCCTTTGAATGAGGAGAGAGTAGAATGTACTGAGCCAAATCAAACTGCTTTTTGGCAGAGTGGAGGCCACTCATCTGATTGCTGTCTAGTTCGAAGGGCAGCCGGGAGCTGGGAAGAGCCTCCAATCAGGTGGCTGTTAACTTGTTGCTAGGGCTTTCAGATCTGAACCTTAGGAAATTAGGTAAAAGGTCCAAACATAAAGCTGTTTCCTCCCCCACGCTGTGGTGCCCCTACCTCTTACAATCCCTTTTCCTGCCGAACACTGCAAGGAAAGCAGCTGGGATCAGGAATTAACTCCTTCAGTCTCAGGAGCACCAGCTGCACAGGGAGTACAGCTCAGCTAGCATGTTACTATGGAGACACTCTTGTACAATAAACGGGAACATATATATCAGACGCTAACTGGCAAAGCATCAACACCGAGGGAAAGAGAAAGATCCATCTCCATGCATTCAGCATTGCTTTACAGCCTTACACCCACTAAACACACTTGAGAAAGACAGCCCATCCCAAAAGGCTAAAGGAGTTCAAAATCCAATCAGTTCATTCTTCTGTTTAGGTGAAATGGATTTAGTGCTGGTGAAAGACGTTGGTCATGGATTCTGAAGGCCTGGAACCTGCTGTTTATCCAGAACAGATCCAGCAGATACAATGCGGATATCCACAGACCATTTTTGCAGATGCAGATCGGGTACGGATTCACATATTTTTATCTGTACAGGGCTAGAGCCCTGCAAATACGTGGATATCCGCATTATATCCGCATCCGCGGATACAACGCAGATCTCCGCAGACCATTTCTTGCAGATGCAGAGCGGATATGGATCCACATGTTTGTATCCGCGCAGGGCACTACTGAGCTGGACTTAAACTGGCATTTTTGGAGTGAAAGGTCCATAGCTCTGAAGTATCATCTCACCAGGTTTGCCGGAAGAAGGAAGGAGCACAGGCATGGAAAATGCATTCTGAAAGACCTAATCTTTAGAGGCTACAAAGTGCTTCCAGGCCATGTTGTTCACTTCCAGAGGCCTAGTCTATGCTACAGAGTTAGGTTGACATAAGGCAGTTTACGTTGACCTAATTATGTCCATGTGCACTCTATGGTTTTCCTCGTAGGGAAATAAGTGCCCTACTACACAAACGTAATGATGCCACCTCCATGAGACTCGTAGGCCTTCTATCGGTGTAGTTAGGGCAACATGGGGCACCCCAGCTGACGGCTGGTAATGGTGCAGTCTAAGCTGCTTTGCTCAGCTGGACTGAGTGAAGGCATAATTCCCAGTGATGCTGGAATTGCTAACAAACCTGAAAATGTGAGCAAACTGCCAAATTCCAGGCAGAGAAGCATTTGGACGCTAATCCAAGTCCTTCCCAAACTTTTTTTATCTGGCTATTGGGCTGGACACTCACAGGAAGTGAACCAGAAAGCTGGATAGGGCATGAAAAGGCAATAAAAGGATTTTTTTTTTTTTACCCCTACCATCAAGGAAGTCTAGGTTTCATATGTAGGTTTCTGTTACTTTTACTATATCCCAACCAATCCACCCACCCTAAATAGGCAGACAAGTAGGTGAAGCCATTTTTTCAGAAGAATGTAGAGCCAGGTTTCCAAGTGTACAGCTCTCACAACTGGGGCCAAATTCTCACCAATGCAAGTCTGCATACAGGCCTATGTCTCCTTTGAAAAGCAAGCCACTTAGACAGGTATCTAAATGAGCACTTTTGGAGGGTGAGGCCCCCCCAGGATTTACATGCACTCTTGGAGTGATGCAGTGAGCCTGGCCAGGATGCTTAGTATTATTGGATTTCCTAACTGCTTTTATTACTTGCTCCTAGTGAAGGCCTCTGTCCCTACAGGTATGCATTCACCTCCACTTGCCATAAGACTCACCTACATCTGTCATTATAGGGTACCAACACTGTATAATTTAAAGATACACAGTTTAAGGCTATGCAAATTTATCTTCCCTCTTGAAAGAAAGTCTCTTCTTACTAAAATGAATGTCCCACTGGTTCTTTAGCATCTTGTATCTTTGTAACAAGAACCCATTGACCCAAATGATGGGGTGGGTGCATTTTAACGAATGAAAACACACACAAGTCAAATAGAGGGCGTTTTTGCTGCATTTCAGGTTCCAAACACCCAATGTGGAGTTTTCAGAAGCATCTAAGGCAATGATTTTCAAACCACAGGTCTAGACCCAGTACTGGGTCAGAGACTCTCAGGTACTGGGTTGCAGCTCCCCCCTGCTGTTGCTGCCAAAAGACTGGAATGCATTGCTCAAAGATGTAATTGTTGGTTCGCAGTCATAAATGATTTTTCTTCAACTGGGTCCCAAGAAAAAAATATTTGAAAACCACTGACCTAAGGGTGCTGGCTGTCCTCAGCCTCTTGAAAATCTGATCCCTAGTCCTTTGCTGCAGTTTGTACAGAGTACCAGATGACTCAGCATGTCCGAGTACTCAGGAGCATCTTCAAGAAACCAGGCTGCTTGGGAATCTCAATATTCACGAATGGAATATTACATATGAGCATAGCATAGGGTAGGAATAAAGACACACTGCAAGACCCCTTTACAAGGCATTCCCTACAGTATGTTGTGCAATATATCACACAATGGCCTGTGTTCCCGTCACTTACCACAAAGTAGCCTGCAGCGTATTCTTGTACAGCACAATCAGAAGTAGCCGCCATTCCCACTGCACAGCACCATGATGCAGCTCACATGCTCTGCCTTCCTGCCACAGACACCCAGCTTTTTTGAAAGTACCATAAACGCTTTACAATGTGGATCTGGTCAGTCAAGTGACTGTGGAAAAGCTGCACCTTTGTGTTCCACCGATCTACTCTGAGTGTGTTGGCTATATATTTTACTGTCCAGATCAGTCTTTACTCCTTTTAGCCACTGCTAGAGGCAACCAGGTTAGAGACGCATGAACTAGATTCTTGCCTGGCTCATCCCTCCTTGTCAAGAACCTAGTTCTAGTTGTGGGGGCTAAGTCTGCCCTCAGCCATGTCTGTACAATCTCTCTGAAAACAACCTGAGCACATAGGTGTAAGTGAGTAAGTGTTCAAGAGATGTAAGTAAAGGTGTCATTTGGCCTCTGGAAACTTCATTCCTGGTGATACACAAGCCAAAATGCAGGCTTTCGGGTGGCAGGCTGAGTTTGCAGAGCTGGTAGTTGGAAAGCCCCTCTAGAAGCTGAGCCATTGATCTGAAAGTGACTAAGGCCTTGTACACACTACAGCCTTATCGCGTTGTAAGGAGCTTTACCGTGCGATAAGGCTGTGAGCGGACACACTACAATGTTGCCTGCTGCATGGCAACAGCCTTCTTGCCGTGCAACAGGTAAGCCGCCCAGACAATTGTGGTAATGCTTACCACGGATGGTCTGTCCCGCAATAGAGTGTGTGTGTATGTACACTCATCACTGCGGGTTAGACAGCCTCCGGAAATGTCCCAGAGTGCCAATGGAGGACACTCTGGGACACCGGAGCTGTCATACTTGTCAGTTTCACTGCTCTAGCAGAACAGTGAAATTGACAAGTAGGAGCAGAGCTCCAGCTGTCGTGCTACAGGGAGTCCCTCAAGCTGCTCGGTTTCCCGGCAGCTTGAGGGACTCTTTGTAGCAGCAGGACTCTAGCCACCGACACTGCCAGCACTCCTGGCAGCTAGAGCCCCACTGCCGCTGGGCTCCCCATTGCTGGGGCTCCCCTGCCGCTGATCTCGGTGGCAAGAGAACCCCACTGCCAGCCTAAAGGCTGGCTGGGCAGTGCATGGTGGGATAGGTGCCCATCATGCATTACTCCTTCTAACGAAAATGCAAAGGAGCGTGTGAATGTTCCTTTGCATTAGAAGGATTAATGTATGGACGGGGGAAAGCGTTACAGTTATAACTCTTTGCTTGTCCCACAACAATTTTGGGGGGGAGAAGTCTGTAGTGTGGACATAGCCTGGGACACTATTCACATAGAATGACATGATGCAGTGCATCATGGCAAGACCTCAGTTTGTGTGGCTGTCTTTTGGAAGAGGCATTTCAAAGCCATGAGGTGCAGTTGCATCGGGTGCCTTGAAAAGACAAGGGCTTGAGTTTATCCTGTGAGCGTCAAACCTGTAGTTCTGGGCTGGTGAACTATTTTGGACATGATGTTTCTATCACTATTCCAGGGGCTCTCAAGCCGGGGGTTGTGACCTTGCAGTGAGTCACAAAATTACAGTGGGTAGGGGGCTGTGAGCTGTCAGTCCCCACGCATGCCATAAGGGTGGCCTAGGAAGGAAGGTCATCTCTTTTGCCGGGGGGGGGGGGAGGGAGGATTGTCACAGCCTGAAATACTTGCAAAGGGGGAGCCCAGCAAAAGAAGTTTGAGAATCCCTGCACTATGCCATCCAACCCCATGATACAATGGGAAGTAATACCACACGCAGAGGAGATTCACTGTATGAGCTAGACATGGACTAGGCATTCAGCCTGCCGGGTTAAGAAAATGTATGTGACTGAGCAGTTATGTTTGCATGCTCAACACAGCAGTGAGTGGGAGAGTTCTTCCAAGCAAAGAAAACCAACATCCCTGATGCTTGCGGAAGAAGTGAATCATTCATTTGCACGTCTATGAGGAGATAGGGTAACTTGAATTCCATCTTTTCTTAGTCTGGTTATTCAGCACTCTCTTTGTCTTCTTTTTGTAATCGTGGGAACGGTCCTGCTAGTGTGCGGAAAAGGAAACTTTCTTGGCTCATGCATAACCCTGCTGGAGTTAGCAAAAGAATCTGAATTCTCACTCCCACTCCCTTTAATCAGAGGCCTGCCTGACCACGAGGATCCCCCCCCTCCCCGCCCCCACTCTTCTGTGTGACAGAGTCTTCATCACCCCAACAAGGTTGGACCCAGGTCTCCTAGAGGCTCGACCCCCAACCTGTGCGTGGTCACTTGGGCCAGGGCAGCCCCACTCCAGGATATCCACTCTGCACTGGATGCTTCCCTGACCCACTGATTGCTTTATATAGTTCAAATCAATACAATTTTTTTAAAAAGTTAAAAACAAGAAAGGGAAAAGGAAAACACTCAGCACCACCCCATAGCACAGGAGACACTACACACAGAGGCTCTGGGGTGTAAGGGATGTTCACAGTCTGTTTCTAACGTGTCCCAGGACACCTGCCTGCTTGAATCCCCCCTGCACTTAAAATATTCTTTGTTGCCGTGTTCCACCTGGCATGGGTGAAATGATATCCCTACATAGATGTGGGGTGGGAGGTGGCTTAATAAGTTCACCCTGAATTCTGTTGCCACATACAAACATTAATTTGTAAAGCAATAGAGATCCTCGATGAAAGCGCCTCTAGAAACGCACAATACTGTTATAGCATTTATATGCATATATGAATGACAAAAAATTAAACTGATTCTATAGGGGAGAAATAAATACAATAGAACCAGCCCACTTCAAGCTGCAGAAAGATGAACCAACAAGAGTAGAGAAAATAATTTAAGGGACTAATTTATTTGATTCATGTTTTTCTTTTTTCCTTTTGCAAGTTTGCTATGATAGTTAATAAATTCTTAAAAATCCAGATTTTCCTAATCATTGACTGAACTCTGAAGATATTGGGATGTAAATAGTTGTATTTAAGAAGGGTCCAATCAAAATTAATTCATGTCACAATGTATGGCTTCTGTTCTCTAACTGGATGCATTTTACTTTTGGAATTACATTGAGGACAACTACATTTTCCAAGTTCAAAAATTCACTTTCCACGTATATACTCCAATATTCTCTTAAAGGTTAATGTTTTCCCCAAATATTCCTACCAATAAACTCAATCACAAGGATATCCATATATGGCAAGCCCTGAAAGGGGTGCAAACATAAGCCAAGCAAAATCATATTTCTTTTTACCAAGAAAACAAATTGAAGTATTCATTCAGCCCTAGAATAAACATGATTCTGATGAGCAAAAGCTCCGAGAACAGTTCTCTGCTTCAGCATGCTTTGTTTTCCCATGCTTCATGTTATAGCTAGCTAGCTCTGAAGCAGTGGGCAATACAGATCCATGTGACATCCATCCTGTCTTCTGTGCTTAATTTGCACCAGGCCTTGCCCCTCATACCTAAGCCCCAGCACTTCTAGGCTTGCGGGTTCGTAGCCCCAGCACCTCTGGGCTGGCCAACATAGTTATGAAAGTAAAAAAAGAGTTTGAGCTCTGCTAGCACCTATATTACATTACAAGGTAAGCCCCGCCTGTCTTGAACTAAGCACTGTGCAGTCAGACCACAATATCTGCCCCAAGGGCAGGACACTGGCCAGGAGGAACTGAGTGAAGGAAGGTGACGGCAGATAGAGCCTCACATGCCAGCAGAGGCTCCCACTGAAGGAGGGGCTGCACTAGGGGAACAAACCCAGGCTCACTGCACATCTCTGTCCTGAGAAAATGCTTCGCGTATGATTGCAGGTGTCTTTTTAGACAAGGTATGCCTACACTGTGATAAAATCCCAGAGCACTAAGTCTCAGAGACAGGATCAGCTGGTGCAGGCTTGCAGGGCTCATGCTGCGAGGCTAAAAAACAGCCATGCAGAGGTCCAGCATTGGGCTGGAGCTGGGGATCAGAGACGCTTCCGTCTAGCAGAATGCAGAAGGCTCAGTTTGCCAGGCCAATGCAGTGTTTGGGAAAGGAGGCCTTTGAACCAGAGCCCCAATACCACTGTACTCACTAAAGTCAATGGGAGAGTCACCATTAACTTCAATGGGAGCTGGACCAGCCTCTGAGAAGTCACAAGAGCTCCTAGAAGTCTAGAGCTGTGTGGAGGAGACTCCTGAGCAATAATGGTCTTTGTTGTAAAAGAAAACACAGACACTCAAGCATGCCAGAGATAAGCACTTCAGTCTCCGCTTCAATCCCTGAACATCTGTTCTTGCTCTTTCTTGATTCCAGCACTGCTGAAATTCAAAACAAGTTGGTTTTGATGCCCAAAACAGGGCCTGGAGTTTGTCCTGGTACCTAGCAAAGTGAGACACAGCTTATCCCATGGGACAAACACTGAGCACTACTAATACTTCCCAGAAGCACTAGACGGGTGCCAAAATTTCATATTCTTGTCTCTTTTCATGGCATGGAGTATAGCTATATGCTACACTCACATGGTGCTCTGCACGAAGGGCATTGAACTGTACACTGCACTAAGTTGTACCAGGCTATAATTTGTAAGGTGTAGAGTTTATATTGGACTGTCTCTTAGGAATGGGAAGTCTCCCCGGCTGGCTGGAAGCAAAGGCTGCTGATCTCTGCAGGGGCTCTGCTAATAAGAAGCGACTTCTGTTACAGTCACAGCATATAATCACACTCTTTTTCCATAAGGGATCTCAAAAGTGCTTTGCAGATCCTGGGCCTGATCTACAGCTGTAAGTCAGCATAGTTTGGATTCACATCAGCCAGGGATGCAGCCCGAGATTTGTGAAGCGCACTTCACCTCTTGCTGAAATGTAGCCATCTGGGCAAAATGTAGCAGCTGCTCAACACCACACACAAGACAGTCATCTACAACAGAACCTGTGGAAAAAATAAACAAAGACACAACAGCAGATTTCTTTTTTAAAGCATGAACATGATTACCTCAGTTGGATTTTGGGCAGACGATTGGGGCTAATACTCCTAGCCAGTGGTTAAAGTATAATTTGACGGGCCCTGGAACCCTCCTAATTTCCGGGCCCACTTCCTGTATTGTTTAGGCCCCCTTCATGCATGTGCAAGTCCCAGCCCAGGTAGGCAATTGCAACCACTTCTCAGTACCACATGCATCGGTTATCGCTCCATTAAAATATTTATAATTTATATGGCATTTATGTCTATAGCAATTATTGTCACAAACTAGCAAACACTGCATAACACAATAAGTATTGTGATTAACAACAGTGGGGCGTAGGACCTGCCAGCAGCCAGGGCAGGGCAGAACATGTATTCCACCGGATTTTTCTATTTTTAGGGGCCCCGGAACTCTGGCCCCTCAAATTTGAGGGGCCCGGAACTGCGTTCCAGTGCACTCCCCCTTACTTTTTGTGTTTTTGCTTCAAGAAGTGACATTAAGATCTTGGCCAAAGCTGCTGACCACAGAAGTCATTTGCTCAATTTCCCATCTTTAATCATCATCCCTCATGTTTCAGGCGTTGTCCTCCTGAATGGGTTGTAATGCAGCGCTGCAGTCAAGTCACAGTGTGAGGTTTGCTTTGCAACATGAGTTGTTACAAGCTGTAGAAGGCGATCCAAATCACCACACAAGACTCGGAATCTGATCTCGAACATCCAGCGTTTTATGTGAGTCTAGGAGCAGTGAGTCTAGGAGCAGTGAGTCTGTCTAGGACAGGGGTCTGCAACCTGTGGCTCTGGAGCCACATGCGGCTCTTTGGCTGCCCCCTTGTGGCTCTGGGCTCCCCCAACCACCAGGGTACCCTGCAGGAGGCCCATGCCTGGCTCTGGGCTTCCCCCAGCCACCAGGGACCCCACAGGCAGCCCATGCCAAGTTCCAGGCTTCCCCCCCCCTGCATAAGGGGACCCTGCAGCAGAAATCCTGGCTCACCTCCCTGCACCTCCCACCAGGAGGCTACACCCACTGTGGCTCTCAAAATACTTTGTTATTGAAGGAATTTTTAAAAATGGCTCTTCTTATCTTTTGGGTTGCAGACCCCTGGTCTAGGAGCAGTCTCCCTTCCCGCCCTTTCACTTAACCTTTTAGAAACTTTTAGATGTTACATTTGTTACAGTTCTGAGGGCGGTGTCACAGTTCTGCCCAGAGACAGTAAAGAATCAAGATGATTGTAACAACAAAGCATGTAACATTAACTTGTGCAATACATAACCATACCAGAACATTCGTTGTCAATCACAGTTTCCATCTTGGATTCATGGTAGTTTCCATCTTGAATTGTACACAAATTTGTCTAATCCTATTCAAGTTAAGGTGAGTGGTCCCAATAAAACCTTTTACCCATAAATTTAACATATGATAGCACTCTGTTTTCTTTGTTAAACATTCAGATTACCTTTTATTATACAAAAACCCTTCTGAAATCTTCTTTTAACATACTTTTAACCTCCTTAACTTCTACAAAGCAAATGTACAGCTTTCAACTCTTCTGCATGCGAGCATACTACCCAGCAAATTTCAAGGCAGACAGACAGCCTCACAGTCCCCAGACCTGCTTTGTAACAGAAGCCAGTCTCCTGACAAAAGAGAGCGATCTAGGTAAGTCTCTACTGACAGCAGCGAAGTCACTTCCCTCAGTGCGATCTTCAGTTTTTGATTGAGGCGTCTGCGTAGATGCGCTCAATTGATAACCCAACTGGAGCTGGAACACCAGCTCCATAACCGCGCTTACACTATGTCGACTGGACGCCATTTCTGGTAAGCTTAGCGTAGTGAGGGTTTAAGAAGTCAGCAGGAGAGATGCAAGGTATTTTACGTCCCTTGCATATCTCCCATCAACTGCCACTGAAAACGGCAGTAAGTGTAGCCTACGGCTTAGTTTGGTACCATCCAGGAGCTTGTCTCTTTCACCAGGCAGGGAGAAGGCCTCTTTGGGCCAACTGGATTGTTATTTGGGAAGGCTTAAAGATTCAATTTGAAACTCTACTGTACTTTAAATCATGAATTAATTACCTATATCCAAGTATCCTTACCTAGATCCTTACAGAAAATTAGGGGAAGTGTACCAGTTTCACACAGGACCCCCCCCCCCCCCCACGGATTCATCCTTCTGCTACCAAATCACTTGCAGACACCAGCTTCATACTCCCACCAGTGCTCTTTATTTATCTGGCTTAACCCATGACCAGGTCCTACTATACAGACAGGATTAGCAGCCCCAACTACATGTCAGGGAAGACTTGCCCCATGGGCTGCCTTTTGGTGAGCCTTTATGAAGCCTACCTTAATGAGTCCCACAGCTGCTCCTTGTTAGCTCACCCTGGCAGGGTTTGCACAGCCCCCTCTTCTTTAACCTTGCTAATTAGGGTCACTGTTGTAGGGGGTTGACTCAAGCTGGCTGCTCCTAGCACCCCACCATGGGGACCTTCCAGGGTTGTGCTCTCCAATCTGTCTTGATCACGGAGCCAAGTCTGATTTCCAAGACCCGGACTCAGCAAGCCAGAAACATCTCAGCATCACACAGTCAACACAGCAGCATCCCCAAAGGCCACATTCACATGCTTGAAGTCTCAAATGTGCATGAGTATGCGCGCAATTTCAGACAAGGTGTGGAAAATCCTGTGTAGTATGAAAATCTGATTTTAATGATCATAATTATTTTTAAGCAAATTTAGTGCTAGAGAAAGGTGACGATCTAACAGCTCTGCAATCAGAAGTCACCTATTAATCCAAAGAGTGGGCTACCGTACAGGACACTGGCTGTGCAAACATATTCCATTCTAGTGCACCAATGTACTAACCTGGGGAGACAGGCCTGTACTGGCCTAGCTTATCGAATCTCCAGATTGCCGAATTCAGACGGATCCAGTGCTAGCTGCCGTGGTGACCGCTGGGTGCATAGCTGTCCCTTGGGAGCAGGGCTGAGATTGCCAGCTCATTTCACGTGGGTCACTGGCTAGCCTGGGCTGGAGACCAGGAGCTGAAGGGCAGGAGAAGAGTCCACCGACTAACAAGAACTGCCCCTTCAGTAGAGGGAAAGTGCTTGGGGCTCTCCAGTCTGCCCTTCTCAAATTCTCATTGCCAGTGCTGGCTGATGAAGTCAGCGTCCTTGTGTGGGAATGAAGGAAGCAAAAGCCCACGTGCTTAGGGTTTAACTGATTGCCAATATCTGGGGTTGGGAAGGAATATTCCCCCTGGGCAGATTATAGACTCATAGGCTATGTCTACACTTGTAAATTTAGGTCGACTTTAGCATGTCTACACCTAAATTTTAAGTCGACTTAGGGGGGAACTTACAAAGTCGACCTAGAGCGTCCACACTGGATGCCTAAGTCGACTTCTAGGGCTTAGGGGGACCTTGGGCAGGTCCACGAGGGCAGGGGGGCACCTCTTGCCCAGTGCCAGGGGGCTCAGCCTTTGCCCCATTGTACATGAGTACAATGGGGCAAAGGGGAACAGGGACCCTGGCAGGGCAAAGGGGCAGGGTGGGCAGGGCTCTGCCCTGCCCTGTGGGGAAGCATGCCAGGCTCCCACTGTGTCCCCCCCCTCAGCAGGGAGGGCAGTGGGGGAGTCCTGGAGTAGCCCTAAGTCGATTTAGGGCTACTCCAGGGCTACAATGGCTTAAGTCGACTTGAAAAAGTTGACTTAAGCCTAAAGTCGACCTAAAATAGGTTTAATAAAGTCGACTTTATTTTCATTAAGTCGACTTTATTTTCCTTAAATCGACTTAAGCAGCTTAAGCTTAAGCAGCTTAAGCAAGCTTAAGTCGACTTAATTTACAAGTATAGATGCACCCATAGAGACTAATAGACTTTAAGGTCAGAAGGGACCTGTACGATCATCTAGTCTGACGTCCTGCAAAATGCAGGCCTCAAGACCTCACGCACCCACTCCAGCAATAGGCCACCAACCTATGACTGAGTTATTTACCTCCTTAAATCATGATTTAAGGACTTTAAGATACAGAGAATTCACCGGTAGGTGAGCCATGCCCTGTGCTACAGAGAAAGGTGAAAAAATCCACAGAGCCCAGGCCAATCAGCCCTGGGGGAAAATTCCTTCCCAACCCCAAATATGGTGGTCAGTTAAACCCTGAGCACCTGGGCAAGTCTCAACAGCCAGTTACCCAAGAAACAGCTCTCTGTAATAACTCAGAACCCATCCCATGTACTCGCCCCTCTTAGGCCACTTGTATATCCACATCAACATATCCATATTAGCTAAGGCTCTGGGGTTTTTCACCTTCCTCTGTAGCATTGGGAATGGCTCTCTTGCTGGTGGATTCTCTGTATCTTAAAATCTTTAAATCATGATTTTGTTGTGCAAAAAGAGCACTCAGGATCTTTTCAAGGAGGGAAAAGGCAACATGCCACATTTATTGTGAGGAAAACACAATTATGTTAATAGCTAGCATCTAGTGTACACACACACACAAGCAGACGTTCTGCTGTTAGTCATGTATAGCTATCAGTCCTAATTGTTGCTTGTGATCATAGCTTGAGTTTATGGCTAGTGTTCGCAGCTCATAGCAGCTACCTGGCCAGGGAAGCTAGCCATGAGAAAGAGCGGGGTCTCTGTTGGGCACACAGCTGTGCACCGACGCTTTTGGATGCTGTGCAGAACATTACCCAAAAACTGTGCAATCTCACCCATCTTTTTATCCATGGATTTTGCTGTGTCACACTGCCTCAATGTACTGTATGACCATGAGTCATCAGTTAATAGCAGATGTGACTTTGATCTTGTTCTTAATGGGGCTTTTTGTCCCTTTCTTTCTAGGGTGGATTCTTCTTGCTTTTGCAGGGTTTGATTGCATTGTTCTTCAGCCATCAAGGTGGTGCCATCAGTTTGTCATCAGGACAGGCTGGAGGTGGAGACTGATCCCATCACACACACCCTTCATTCACACATCCAAACTAAGGCTATGTACACACGATAAACTTGTCCCGCAATAAGCTATTGCGGGACAAGGAAAGCACTATAAATATAGCGCTTTCGTGTGTACACACGTGCCGGCTTCTATCGCAAAGGAGCATTCACCCGTGTGAATGCTCCTTTGCGATAGAAGAGCAGTGCATGGTGGGCACCTGTCCCACCATGCACTGCCCACAGCCAGCCCCCTAGTCCAGCTGCAGGGCTTTGAGTGGCGGTGGGGG